>OZ026619.1:38643427-38809817 GCA_964020975.1 Hermodice carunculata | reverse complement strand
TATTTCGCTTGGCTCTGACACCCCATCAATGTTACTTGGTCTATCACCACCCACGTTTCTAATTTTTTTCGCTTCGAACCAAAAGTCCCTAGTTTTATTATTTAGAATAAATTCCGCTAATTTATTTGCGCTACACATCTCTTCGTTTTGCTTGACATAACGCAGGCATAATGGTTCAGTTACCCCGGGCTAAAAGTTAACAGCCAAACGCTTTTTCGTGTTTTGCTGGTGTTTGGCTTGTGTTTGGAAAGCGTTTGGAAAGCGTTTGGGAAAAATCACAAACACTTTTACAAACGTTCGAGCACTTTCACAAAGCTACAGAACACTTCTCCAAACGCGTTCAAACACTTTCAAACGCGTTGACATTTACCCGAACAATTTCAAACACTTTCACAAAGGCATTCAAACACTATGCATTTCAAACACTTCCATTTAAACAATGAAGAATTTCCAAACGTATTTTCAACAGGTCCAGCAATATATGATGTACCTACATGTAAATGTGCACTTATCACGCTTTATAGGCTGTATATATTTATATAAAACACGTTCCAAATACGTTTACCAAGTGTCTAATTCAGCTAAAATTAATTAAAGACTTAATTTTCATTTAAGATGTCATGAATACTCATCTTTCAAAAACTTTTTCGGAGTTAATCCATTGGCCATATCACGATCAGATCATGATTCATGATATGATCATGACATTTCAATAAATACACTCCGAAATAGTTCCTAATTTTCAATCAAAATATACATAATTACTCCAAGGACCAATAGAGTATCGCTGGCTTACTCACTGGAGCTAATTCTATCGATTGGCTAAGTAAGCCAAACAATACTTAAATTGAACTGCTTCTGTATTCCATTCCAAATTTAAAAGTTAGCCTTTTTCCAAGAACTTCACCTTCAGAAAAAGTATGATAGCGACTGGGTATACTTGCTACTGAAAGATCTGTAACTTTATAATTAATGAAGTGGTAAACCTGTTAATGTTGGCATATTATTTGTTTTCTTCTACCTATACTTATTTTCTTCCTTAATTTGGTATGGCCATGTCATAATATTGTTGATTACCAGTTACAATATAAATATTATCAGGTAAAGGTGACAAATACATCTTTCCAGGAATTATTTCTCACTGATTCATTTTTTTCTTTTCTTCATTTCATGTTAATTTGAATCAGATATAAAATGGAATTTGATTTGTGGAGCCCAGATTAGTGGATGAGTGATAAGCTTTTTAGACACTTAAAATATTCCTGTCATTAGAATTAGATTACCAAGTGTACATGTACATGTATCACATCCATTTGGTGCAAAGTGTAAAGTGTTTGAAAACGTTTGGAAAAGTGTTTGAAAGCGTTTGGCAAAGTGTTTGTAAAGCGTTTGGAAAGTGTTTGCAAAGTGTTTGCTACGCATTTGCAAAAGGTTTGACTTTCACTGAAAGTGTTTGGGAAACGTTTGGGAAACGATGGTGCGTTTGGCGTTTGTTAACTTGAACGCGAGCGTAACTGTGCTTGGAGCGAGTATTATTTCTAGTGTCAGCAAGATGACCTGACCTAGGAGAATTATTACATTTCCATATGAAATGCCAAAATATTGCATCTTTTCTGTAACCTTCCACATAATTACTCCACTCCGGTATCACTTGCTTTGATTTGTCACAACTATATGGGATTGTAGATTTGCTCGCACTGATACATGCAGACACATATATTATATATTTGGACGAGAAAAAAGGGCCATGTCCTACCCAAATCCCTCTTGCCAAGAAAGGATAGAAATACAGGACATAAAAAGAAAATACAAAAACACATAGAAGGTAAAAACCAAAGGACATGGACAGATTGATGACTAAAATGAATTTGTAGTGCCAAAACAATTTTTATCCACTTGTACACATGTTGCGCCGAGCACGTATTCACTGACCAATGGCTGCAAAGTTAAAGCAGGCAGTTGGGGAATGGTATTTAAGGTTGGCTGGCTGTTTATGTGTTATGCAACAGTGAAGATTAAGAAGAGCATAGACGTAAGGTGTCTAAAGTAAATGGACTTGTAAATGGAAATGTAAAGAGAACATACAATGCAAGTTTGAACTTTGGACAGTAAAAACAGGAAAAGCAAAGAAATTATGCCCCTTTATACCATTGTTGATCCTCATGAATCCTGATGTGTATCCAAGATGCCTGGTCAAAAATATTGTTTTAATAAAAATTCTGTATTATTGACTCACACACACAAACACAGACACACACACACACACACACACACACACACACACACACACACAATGCTATCCCAGTTTTACAATTGAGTGCTTTTTAAACAACGCAGACCACGTTCACACAATTTCCGCACAACTATTTGACAATTTTTTGTGTATACGGCAGAAGAGTTTCATTTTTTCTTTTTTTCGTTTTTTTTAAACAGTGGTAGGTAATTAATTCAATAGTCTCACTGTTGAAAGGCAGAGGTTTCTACAGTATAATACTATTCTCTCTAACACTCATGCTTGTATACCGAATTTTCAGCGTCCCATGCAAGTTTTTAACCTGAAAATTTTTATGGCTGACCTGTGGTTATGTGCACAAACCCCAGAGGGTCCCAGCTTGTTGGTTTAGGCTTCAGATAAGTGTGGGATGGCTAGTCGTTGGAAGGTTCTTTGAACAAGCAGCCTTGATTCCTGCCCATCTGCTTCACATACCTTCAATTTCAAACACGTGGAACTTTCCCTTGTAAACCAAGATGCCAGACCATGATGTGGACCACCAAGAGCATGAGAGACGCCAAGAGTGGTCTGGCCTCCACATTCAACAGCTCCAGTGATGGGGCATTGCCTCTCACCCCCAATGAGCATTAAATATGATTGTGCTGTCCCTGCCAGTTTGGTAGTAGGCATACCTGCTTCTCAGAGGCAGGGTGTGGTGGGCATGTTGATGGGTAAGTGGGACACTTCTGTGCACTGTAGAAAGTTCAGATGGGAATTAGAGTGGGTGCAGTGTTCGAATTCACAATCTTGTCAACACTGGAAGAGTTGGTCAGGTGAGAGGTGGGATTCCTTTGAGATGGCAGAGCATACAGGCAAAACAGTTGCTGTTATGGAGTCACCAGTAGTCTGTGAGGGACCATGTGTGCTGCTCTCCAGAGAGATGAGACTGTAAATAGCGCATCTGATTCGGGGGGGGGGGGGGCAACCACAGAGATGAGGAGGCATTCCCACTAGAGAAAGGGGGACAGAGCCATGGAGCCTTTTGCAATGAGGGCACCCACCATGGATCCTGTACTCAAGGATATTCTGAATGCAATGCAGAAGACATAAAATGCTCACGGCCACCACCATGCAGTCTTTGTGCAATTTGCACAAGCAAAACTCCCTTTCTTGCCCCAACTATGTCTGTGACACCTGTGAGGCACTGGACTCAAGGCCCGAATTTCTTAAGAGAATTTAAAGGTCCAGGTGTCACTGGTGCCCCTTCCCAGGAGACCGGCATGGACACCAGGGAGGCACCAGAGGGTCTGATTTTTCGTCGGGTTCCTTTGCAGGGGAGCCTGTGTGACCAGTACTGAGGAAGGAGCAGCAAGTTCCATGGAAGAGGCCCCAGTGCTCATGGAGGTGGGTCATGAACCCTTACCTATAGCACCCCAGCAAGTACAGGATAGCTTCTGGATTTGTTTGGACCAGTTTGGTATGTCTGATCCAGTGTTTTCCAAATCCATACTGGCAATGGCCAAGACAAGACCAGACTGCTAGTGTGCCTAACCGGATTAGACCGGTCAAACAAAGGCTGCCCTTCCCATTTTCCCCATGCCATTCTTTCCACTGCATAGTGGTGTGGATGAGCAGGGAGAGCCATTGTCTGATGGAGAGGCCATTGTTGCAGGAGTCTCTCTTTGTTAAGGGCAAGGGCAACCATGCAGAGTGCCTAATGTGTAAACTGCAGCATCAGTCCCAGCTTGTCAAGGGGAGGGTGTGAGAGAGAGGTGAGGTGGTAGCCGATCTACTGACCCACTCTGCTGAGTGCCAGTTGTTTTTTGAGGACAGTGCAGCCACAGTCGAGGTATGTGAACTGTGAGGACTCTTCCATTGGACTAAGGAGTTGATGTTGACTGTTTTCAGAGAGACTTTGAAGGCTCCCCCTTTCCACTGACCAAAAGGTGATGCCAGTGTCCCGACTACAGTCGCCATCTGTGTTGGAACAAGTCAGGTCAGGGTTCCCCCTATCCAAGCATGTTAATGAAGTGTACATGATCCTGGACAGAGTGCTCGGGGGAGGGACGTAACCCTCCTGAGTCCACACCCAGCATGCATTGAATTGGGGGAAGCTGTTGAGGAAGCCTAGGGCTAGCCTAGCCAGACACTGTGTACCTAATGAGATATATGACAACAGGGCCATGGAGGTAGACTTTGAACAGGCAACCATATGCAACTGGCTTTCTATTTCTTTACATTCCCAATGAGGTCCTGAGTAGACTCGAGGGGGATGCGAAAGTGATGGTGATCATAGCCTCCTTCTTAAATGTGTCCTCAGCCATGTTTGCTGAGGTCATGCAACAGCTATTCATGTCACAGCAGGTCCTTGAACCAGTCTGAGACTGGGTAAGCCTTAACACCTACCTTGAAGTTTCCAAGGGCATGGCAATCAAACACCTTCTTAGGCAGGCCATCAATATGGAGGCCAGGCTGAAGATGACGAGGCAAGAATCTTGCTTGCAGATCATTAACCTCCAAGACAGTGCACAGCAAGCAATCTGGACTCTATTCTCAAACTACTTGTTTGGAGGTGCTCTCGCTCCCATTATGGACCAAGTGGCTGAGCAGCAAAAGCAGGGACAGGCCAATGAGGCTATCCAAGCCATCCTCCAAGCAATCAACATCAGGGCTGACAGACAGGGTGCCAAGGTTACTGGTCCAAAGGAAATTTTGTACACAGCAGAGAAAACAAAGGTGATCCAGGAACAAAAAGCTTCAAATGCAGGGTTTAGGTGACACATCCTCCTCCACCAGTGGCAAACAGGACAGGCCCTTTTGGAAACTCAACTTTAATAAAGGGAAAAAAACTGAAGGTGCATGCTGGTCACCCACACCTGCAAAAAAAAAATTAAAAAGTGTCTGGAGCAACGTCTCAGCGACTCTGCGGCTGGTTAGCCAACTTCCACAGTCACTGGATTTCTGTTATTGATCACTCATTTTATTAGGTGTCCTAAAAAAAATTTACCTGCTATCACTCAAGGAGTGACCACCCTTGTCACACTTCCTTTGGAAGTTCCAAACACCAGCCCAAGAGCTGAAGAAATCATTCTTCCATAAGGCAGTTGAGAAGCTGTTGGGGAAGGGAGCCATGGAAAGAGTGATAGATCACTCTTCTCCAGGACTCCCAAACCGGCTATTGTTACTTGCAGAGAAGGAGGGTGGCTGGAGAATGGTCATAAACCTGTCTCTTCTGAACGTGTGCTTGGAAGTTCCACGCTTCCACATGGAAATGCCAGAATCAGTAATGAAGGCTCTCTGACTCCTGGACTGGACCTTTTCATTGGACTTTGGGAATGCATATCTCCATGTGCCTATGTCTCAGGGCAGTCAGAAATATCTATGATTCATATACGGGGACCAGGTATTCCAGTTCCAAGCTCTCCCATTCAGCTTGGCCATGGTAGTGCAAGTGTTCACCCAGATAGTGCAGCCCATGGCAGCATGCGTTCACAAGATGGACATAAGAATGCATGTGTATCTAAAAGACTGGCTAGTGCGAGTTTTATTCATCAAGAACTAATCAAAAACAGAGAATTTCTGTTGAAGCTGTGTTGGGACTTAGCACTAGAGGTGGGCACCTGTAAATCAAATCTCACACCCAAAAAGGTGTTTGTCTTCCCAGACATTCATTTTGTTCTAGTTTGATTCAAGTCTTGTCTTTCGGAGAACAGATGTGACAGACTACAGAGCCTCATCAAGAAGTTTTTGAGGTTGACGCAGCAAACAGGTTGGCAATGCTGTCACTGTTGAGCATGATTTCCTTGATGGTTTCACAAGTTGCTTTGGGACACCTACACAAAAAGCCACTGAGCATGGCCCTGAATGCCCAGCAGAACAGGACTAGTTTCTGTCAAATGGTCAAAGTAGGCCCACATGACAAGTAAATCATCCATAGGTGGACATTTAAAAAAAGAACAGCATGTGCAGACGATGAGGCCATTCAAATCCAGACTGGTAGTTTTCACAGATGGCCAAAGCAGGGCTGGGGAGCCCATAGGGACTCTAACATGGTCTCCAGCATCTAGCCTCTGCACTTGAGACAGTTTCACACCTTTTGTTGGGTGCACGTTTCATCAGCTCCTGTTGATCCCTTAAGGTGGAAGCTGTGAAGCTAGTGCGCAGGGAGACTGGCAACTTTGCATCGCAATTACCCATTTAATTTTTTCACAAGTACATTAAACCCATATATTTTCTGATCACTACATATCCATAGATTTATATGCATAGAGTCTTTTTGCAGGATTGGAATTTTTTGAGATTTTATAGCATTATTTCCAACATGGTAGGATTTTCACATTTTTTGCGCAGAAGTCACACAAAATTGTTTTTTTCCAGTTGAAATCAGAATAAATTTAAAATATATATCCATGTCTAGGATCGAATTCAATGGTTAGTCCTGAAATAGCATAGATAAAAAGTTATAAAATTTTTAATTTAGTTCTGACAGGTTGTTCATTTACCTTCTATAAATTGCTCCAAAAGTCACGGAAGGGGTTGTCAGAAAAAAAAATCCTGGAAACCGTTCCTGGATATGATATTTTTCTTTTAATGTCCATTGATTTTGATGTGATAGGGATATTTGTACGTTTGTGAGGCAAGACACAAATTGCAGAGGTTGAGCAAAAAACAGTTCTGAGAAAATCGCATTGAAAGAAAAAATTGCCAATTCTTACGCATTTATTGCTGTAATATGACACATACTCATTCTTCTGTCCTGTGTTTTAATTATTGTGTGAAATAAACTTGTAGCTTTACCTCTGTGATGTTGTCATTAAACAAAAGTATATTTTGTGGCTTAAATCTCGACTTTTTTAACTTGGGAACACCACACTTGGCTTGTTCGGTTGTGGGTTCACATGTGGCTTTCCATATTTGGGGACCAGTAAGTGGATTGTGCTAATTTGTTTTTACATCAATAGAGAATTTCAAAGTAATCAGAACAATGGTAGTGATTAGTCTGAACTGGCCCATTCTTACCTCCACGGCTAATGGTTTCCTGTGAGTGACCCTTGTCAATAGCTCAATTGGTTTCCAGCGGTCATGGACTAATGACTGTGCAAACAATGACATGGTTCATTATCATGCCCATGCAAACAAAGCCATGTGTCCGTCACTGTTTAAACTTTTCATTGTAAACAAAAGTCTAGAGATCAATTATCTCATATAAATTTTATGTTCACACATCTGAGTTTTTAGGAGCATGTAGTTTAAATATCAGACTATTTAACAATATGAAAAAGTGATTAGAGGTTATCTGAAGGTGCGGCTTCAGACCTTCCACCTTAAGTCCTGAAAAAGATCCAAGAGTAGAAGGCAGAGAGCATCCTGGTAGCCTCAAGGTGGCCAACATGGGATTGGTCTCTTGACGTAATGGAGTTGAGTTGTAAGGCTCTGCTCTGTCTAACAGTCTGGGACAGACTGCTTGTACAGCTTTGGGCATCGCAGTTCCATCAGAATCTGGTGGTGCTCAATCGTCATGCACAGATGTTGTCACACAACACATCCAGGAGGTTGGCTTCTCGAATCTCATTGCCTGAAGAATGGTAAGAGGTGAACTTTGAAGATCTTCTTTGGGGATATATGATTAAATGTGGAGACTGTTCACCAAATGGTGTGCCAGCAAACAGTTGGACCCTGGATCAACAACAACTTCTGATATGGCTGAGAGAAGGAATAGTTGGTTCTTTGTATAAAAACCAAAAGGTTTGCTATCTTCCATATTGAAGGGAATGTGCTGTCTTATTGTCACTTTATGAGGAAGGTACATGTATCTGGCCTTTACATGCATGCCTAAATGGTGTCTTCCCTATCATCCAGGGGACAGAAACGCATCAGTTCTCCACAGCGTGTGTTCTTCTTGACTGAGCATTTAACTCACGTGAATAGGAAACTACTTCCTAGGCTTTTTTGTGTTAGTGAAAATAAGCTTGGAGTAAGCAAAAAAAAAAAAAAAGGGGGGGGGGGGGGCAAACAAGGTCGCCACAAGGAAGCAATTCTCACGGTTACACAGTACCTGTGTGAGCACTTTATTGTGCTGATTTTGACAACTTAGCCCTGCATTTGACAAATATGAGCAAACATTCTCTTACCAACTGCTAATGACGTCACAGGAATTTAAATAGGTATGCATCAACAATATATATATTAAAGTATTATGTTGGTACTTTGCTTCTTATGCAGTTCTTTGAAGGAATTCAATTTTTTAGAGGCATTTATATTAGAACTGAACAAATTATTGTACTGGCAACCTTCATTTCTTCAAAATAGGGAAACCTCCCGTGTCTCTTTCTTTCATCGAAGTGTTGACCAGCATTTTGTAAAAAACAGTGAGTTTTAACATAAAAATTGAAAAATCAATGCATTTAATTCCTTGGGCTACAAATAATCTGCATGTTTATATTGAAAATGCTTGATATATAATATCTATGTTGTTAAACATGTTTTTCTCACAAAAAATGACCTTATCAAGAAGTATGTATCATAAGCAGGTACTTTTCTATGCTCAAAAGTATTCACCTCTACAATATTCAATATTTTTCTTAATTTCCTTGAAAGTGTTTACACACATATGTACATGTTCAGCAAAGTTGAGATGGCAAAAAAATCTAAGACGTATTACGTGTGATTATCAATGCACGTTCATGATCATTCAGTTTGTCTACCTTGCCACTTCACACTGTAGTAAAGTACTAATTACTGAGAATAACACAATTACAGATCTCAATCTTGGAATACAGTAGTTAAACTTCTTTCTGACGATTTCTTCTTTTTCGTGTCCCATGTGCAGCCGCCAGGCTCCTTAACCCCACGTGCATCTAAATCCTGTACACATTCCCTAGCCAGTTCATCTTATCTCTATTCCAAGCCACATTTTTTCCACTTTGCACCAGGCAGCAAAGTTAGATTTCACGGCTGTGTCATGGTGCTTATTAATAGTAATGACTCTCCACCTGGGATTTCAAGGCAACCCAGGGCAGAGTTGCAGACTTGGATGTAATGCCTGCTGTATGCAAATGCTAATTACTCTTATAAGACTGAGCATTCCCAGCAGGTCACAGGCAGGAGGCCTTGCCCTTGTCCCAAAAAGAAAGTAATATTCTCTCTTGTAGCGATTGTAGAGGCATATGTACATATTTATCAAATTCTATCCATGAATATGACAACTATTGAACAGGATTAGGAAGTCCTGAGGAAATAACTAAGGCGCCTCAAGATGATTTTTCTTCTGGTTCTCAGTTTCTATCATGTTGTTGTCAGCATGGTTACACAACTAAAAAGAAAAATATATGCATCACATTTGCTACAGCAGTTCATACTCATATAGCCCTATATTAAACCAATGGTAGTGTGTACTTGTTGAAAAAATATTTTTATTTTACAGAGTACAATGTTTCAGTTTGGTATCTTAAGATATATAAAATATAAGATAATGTAGTTTTTGGATAAGTAACCCTGGTAACATTGAGGAGGGTATATCAATGGTGACGTATTCATGAGTCACCCCTTCCCTGATGTGTGATATTCCAACCCTTGTGTCGGAGACGTTGGTAGTTGTGTGCTTGAGACCTGGCCATGAGAGAACAGTATCATCGTCATATTGCAGGTTGCTTAAAATAGTTGACAGCACATCTTGGTCCAGTTAAAGTGGATCTTGTTTTTCATGGCTTGCCATTTTTGCGTGTGCCCAGCTTACAACCCCTCAAAACTGCCATGACAAAAACCTGAAAAGTTCAATATGATATCATAACTGGTTAACTATTACTATCCAGTCAAAAGGACTCAAAATATACATACACACACATATGCATACACACACACACACACACACACACACACATATATATATATATATATATATAAATATATATATATATATACATATATATTATAAAGCCCGCTTCCTCTGAAAATGGAGCTTTTTTCACCAACAGATCAACCGTAATTTGTTCTATCTACAAATTACGAGTAAATCTCCATCTTAAGATTTTACAGACAGGTAAATGTGTCACAAAGCTAGTTTCTATGGGCTCAAGGCTAAACGCACTCATGGTTGATGTTTATTTGGTACATTTAGGCCAGTCATACATATGTACGATGCCTTATGGCCCGCTTGACCAATATACCATTTTTTGAATAATTATACTGAGCCTCCTATTCCCCAGTCCAAACTCTATACACTCCAAAAGCTACTGTCCCTGTCTATGTAACAATAACATCTTTAAAAAAGCAAAAATAGTTAAAAGAAGAATCAGCAATTTGGAGATAAACGAATTAGATTAGGCTTTTATGTATTCCAGGCTACATGGTAGATATCAAAGAAGTAAATAACTCTCATCTCATAATTTTTTCCAAGACGTCATTTTTCACGTCAGATATACTATGTAAAGCTATGTAATGACGATCCTTATCTCAAGGTAATGAAGACTTTACCGTGTACACGTACATTGTTGTACACAAACATGTATACATTTCTGATCCGTTCATTATATCATCGCCATACATGTATCAGAAACACATTATAATCGCCTATTGGTACCTATCCCCAAAGCAATAACGAGGCTGGTGGGATGTGGAGTTTTTGTCCATTTTGTTGGTGATATTGTAAAATTTCATTAATTATCTTTTTCAAACATTTCATTTTGGCTTGAAATATGGGAATTAAGTGCGTTTGTCATTTTGGTGTTCCCTGATCAAATATCCCTGAGCGTTGGAGTTACAACAAAATGAGAGTCTAAACATTTGAAACAAATACTCCTTTCACATAGATGTTCTCAATTCAACAAACTGCAGAGACAAGTCATTTGATTTTTCTCCTACAATAATTATACACCATCCTAATTCAGACATGATTTAAAAACGGCATTATCACATGTCGAATCGATTTGGATTACAATAAACCAGTCTATGAATTGCCCAATTGTGGAAAAGATGGCATACTGAGAAACTCAACATAGTTTTGCACATGTGATATATATTTCCATTGAGGACTTTAGGTTCCCAATTCTTATATGTTTTGAAACTGATGTGTTATAGGTCCAGATGTGTGTGAGAAACGTCCTCTTACGTGCCACTGTGTTTTAACACACGCCTCTCTTGTGGGCCTTTATATCTGTGCGTCATAATCTAGTAGACCCTGAACTGACCAGCAATTTGTAACTACAAATGTATTTGCGTCTAGAGACCCTGCGTGATATTCGTGTAGTTCCGTACAATGCATTACACTCAGTGAACCTACTGCAAGACATTACAATGTGGACTTTACAGGTTTTGCACTCACTTTGTTCCAAAACAGAAAATTGCCTAAAGGAAGTTGGAGAAGTTATCATAGTGTATTAAAAGGCACGCACGGACACACACACACACACACACACACACACACACACACACACATACACACACACACACTGGTTCCCATCATTCATTATTAAAATGCTCTGGGTCGTCTTTGTATTGGCACCGAAAAAGTAAACAATGTTACCATGCTGTGATGTAGTCCAAGTACATTAAATCTACGAGTTGCCTTTTTAGATCCCACATTGACAAGTACGTGATGGGACATTTTGAATCGTGTAATCTATAGTTTATATGGAGTTCTATAAAGATACCTTGTACAAAACTGCAAGCCAACTTAATGAAATCCTTTGGCTAATGTACGTAATCAATGTCGTTTGCATGAAATACTATCTATCTATCTATCTATCTATCTATCTATCTATCTATCTATCTATCTGTCTATCTATCTATCTATCTATCTATCTATCTATCTATCTATCTATCTATCTATGTATGTATGTATCTATCTATCTATCTATCTATCTATCTATGTATCTATCTATCTATCTATCTATCTATCTATCTGCGTGTCTGTCTGTCTGTCAGTCTTTGCGAGAGATTTTTCTGGTCGTTACCGGTTGACGGTGGATTAATCTATGCAATTTCAAGTTTCTTCTAGTGCATGTCAATGGTCACTATGATTTTAAGACCGCAATGCCCAGGCCACGTGGCAGTTACAAATTGATATGTATGTAATATATATATATATATATATATATATATATATATATATATATATATATATATATATATATATATGCAAGTATATTTTGGCTCCTTGTCACGGAGACCCAGCATGGAGTATTACACTTATTCAAGCTCGTCAGTTTATATAGTATAGCAAATTAGTCATCTACGATACTAGTATATTCACATATATCATATCTTTACTATTTCGACTAATTTACAATTAAAACGTACTATGATTAAACTAATGGTGAAATTATGTGGTCACACGATTAGATATATCCGATATTTGGAAACCTGATGAGAGGAAGAAGAAGAGGAGGAGGAGGAGGAGGAGGAGGAGGAGGAGGAGGAGGAGGAGGAGGAGGAGGAGGAGGAGTCACGTGCGATGTATCTAACAAACGAATGGTCTTATGTTACCTCCATCATTTTGTTTATTGATACAAAAGAGAAAGAAGACATATTCACCAATATGAAAAGGCTCAAGCTAAATATTGCCGCTCCCCATCGTAAGCCAACTGTATCCGATATGAATCCACCAAAAACAGGTCCAAAGATTCCTCTGCAGACAAAAAAAAATCGTACAGCTATATACATCTACAAAAAACTTATTCTTTTATCAGACTAAAAAAAATGGTAAAATGTCTTCCACAACAGGACTCACTCAAAACAACTACAATGCTGTAATTGCATTCGGGTGAAGATAATGGAAAGGACATCATCAGCACTGATCATAAATCAGCTGCACAATTTTATCAGAGCTGAAGTATTTAAAGATTAACACAAAATAATGAATGGCATCCAATCTCTGAAATCTTTTTTAACCTAAATCCTGTTCGACCCCCCACCCCCACCCCTAGTCCTGGGACACTTGGTGCAAGTGAATAGAAGAGGCAAACAATGACTCACATCCACACGGACAAAGTCGGAATAACAGTTCAATGATAGTATTTTTGAGTGAAGGTTATCATATTCGTTGGCTCAATTACCACGGCCTTCAAGGTAGCGAAACAAAACATAAAAATCACTTTTAATGATCAAAGTATCTTTCCTGCCAAAACCGAAGTTAAAGTAAAACATGTAAATGTTACAGAAACAAATAATCGCTTATGTGAAATGAGGTTCGTGTCAACTCCATCGAAAGAAACATAACATCTATATGTGTAGTCCCACAGTTTGTAGATTCAACACTTGTTCTGAGTATATTTTACATCATATGAAGTTGTTCCCTTTGTACAACCTCAATCAATGTTACATGATGGCGTTAAGCAGCTTCACAGTTTCCGTAAATCAAAATATCACTACTGCCATTGAATCGTAGTTTCATTTTGAAACATAAGCAACAGTGGAAATGGCTGTCCCCATGCACGACAGATGCTACTGACGTAAACACACTGGACAATTATAACTTACCCCATTGCATTAGAGCCGTAATATATAGCCATTATTCGTCCTTTCAATTCTATGTTGTCTTCCAAGCCACCCTGTCTGTAAATATATAAAACCAGTACACTGAAAGTGCCTTAAACCTGCACAGCACAGGAGTATGCACAACTACTTAAAATTATCTTATGTTGATGATCTTTGTTACATTGTTATGATACCTCTCAACATGATGGTACCATTTTACCTAGTTTCAGAGGTTATCAACTTCACTCCCACTGTTATCCTAAATATGCGTCAAAACTGAAAAAGCAAATTTGTGACTATCGATATGTAATAAAGTAGTAGCAGTAGTAGTACCAGTCATAATGATAATAATAAAAATAATAATAATAATAATAATAATAATAATAATAATAATAATAATAATAATAATAATAATAATAATAATAATAATAATAATAATAATAATAATAATAATAACAATAATAATGATAATAACAATAATCATAATAATTATTTTTATTATTATAATTATCATTATTATTATTATAATTATTATTATTGTTAGTATTATTTATTATTATTGTCATCATCATCCATCATCATCATCATCATCTTTATTATTATTTTTTTATTATTCCAAAATATTTACGGCAATATATCAAAAAAACATTACCCACATTCATAAATTTTAACTAAACTATGGCAGCAAAGTCAGATAATGCAAATGGCAGAGATTCGAGATTCACCAAAACACCAACGGTCAGCTTTCAATGCTAAAGTTGATAAACAAATTTCATTCCTGACCTGAGACAGGCAGTCACTCATAAAAAGCCAACTGGTGGCTTTCAACTGGCCCTTGCAACCTTTGAAACAGTTTTCAGTCACAACAAACCTTTTTTTCCCACAATTTGTAACCGCTTAAAACCCCAAATTTATCACTTGCTTCACAGAGAAAATGAGACTGGTAGGCTTGTCACTTTTTGGTGTTCATAATTTGTCAGTCTGCTGAGCTGATAGTAAGAGAAGATGGGAAACCTACATCCTTTTTTAGATATTTATGCTTGTTTTCTGTGTTTTGTAGCCAACATGAAGTCTGATATAGACATCATTCAAAGCAAAAGGAAACGATATGGCTGTAAGCATGATACTTGATGAAAGTTATGTGTTTACCCATCTTTAAAATAGGCCAACACTGATTACACGCTTACTTACTAAGATTTGATGTGTGAACAAAATAAAAAAGAAGCGAAACCTAGCACATGCGCCTGTTTTCTGGTACCCTTCAGACTTTATTCACAAATTGCTAATATTCCATAACTTCAGATGATTGAAATCACCAGATTATACAGGCTTCCTATGCAGGATTATTATCCCGTGCAAAGTTGCCTTTTTACTTGAAATCGTTGTTTGTGTGTTGGGAAGATATGACTTGTAGAGTCAAAGCTCTGCTAGAACGGCCACTGTCGCGATTGTTGCAAAATTACATTTTGAAGTAGTAGTCAAACGAGTTTTTAAGTTAAAAGCTTTAAGAAAAAAATACCTTAACGACTAATAATTAGGAAAAGAGTGGGGGAAGAAAGTAATTGCGATTCTGTAAACACGTTTTGGTGGTCTCATTAGGGTAGCATGCTTATTGACCTCTGCTTCAAAATAATATTTTATAAATAAATAAATAAGGCTTAAGTATATGTGCACAGCACAACGTCTCATAATTAAGGCTCCCTGAGGGCAAGGTTTGTCAATACCACAACAGTTAGCAACATAGTTGGGTGACAAGAATCAGTTCAAACAATTATTCCTCTCTAAGCTTTATCTTCTTTGTCTGTGACTGTATTACTTGAATCCTTGCAACAGGACATCCCCCATATATATATATATATATATATATGTGTGTGTGTGTGTGTGTGTGTGTGTGTGTGTATCTAATGATTTCTCTTTGATAAAGAATTATAGACTGATTTCGGTCTTATCTACAATAGTCATTTTAAAGCAACGTACAATCAAATTTTTACCAGTATTTCAATCATTATGATTTATTGCTTCATAGTATGGTTTCCAGGAAAATTATTCTACTGAATTGTTTGTTGGGGAATTTATTGTTTACTTTATATGTGGACAAAAGATAAATTTCATTTTGCGTATATATTGTATTTCTAAAGCATTTGATACTTCAGATCACAGGATTCTTTCGGATAGTTTAAGATATCACCGTGTCAGTGTCACAGCTGTGTATCTACTTAACGTACGCTGACTGGCACAAAGTATTACATCGACTATGTTGAAACAAAATATGATGCTTTACTGATTCTTGAGGGAATTTTTCGGGGATCAATTATGGGCCCTTTGCTTTTTCTGATTTATATAAATGATATATCATTAGCCATGACACCTTTATTTCCTGCTTACGATTCTAGCTTCTTTGATCTAACTGTGCATTTTCCTGCTGTATAAACTACCCAGAACTTAACAGAATAGGACTTGGTTCAATTTGGGTAAATCGTCTCATTGTGGAAACCGCACAGAACGTATCATTTTGCATTGAACTCAAAGGGATGTTGCAATACCCACTCTTCAATTAATTCTGATATAGTTGAATGTATGGAAGAATTACAGTTTATTAACGTCATACAATAAACCTTTCCCATGAAAATTTCTGTCATTATATTGAATATGTCGAATATCTGAGTGTCGTTAAAATGAGGTTTCACTGCACTTAAATGCAGGTCATATTTTAGGCCCCTTCGTTATATGTATGGGACAAAGTGATACATTCATACAATATTCAACGACCAAGTATAAGACCCCCATGATTAAATGTTTTTCTGAAAAGTAACACAACTGTAAGTCTGGATGAATATATAATAATAATAATAATAATAATAATAATAATAATAATAGTAATAATAATAATCATAATAATAATAATAATAATAATAATAATAATAATAATAATAATAGTAATAATAATAATAATAATAGTAATAATAATAATAGTAATAGTAATAATAATAATAATAATAATAATAATAAAAATAATAATAATAATAATAATAATAATAATAATAATAATAATAATAATAATAATAATAATAAAAGGTCTCATTGGTTAAACATATGATATGATAAATACGATGTTTTATATGAAATTGTATGCTTCAATGATGTTTCATAAAATGTGCTCAAGGAACAATAGTTCATGCCTGTTCGAGTGCAGTACAAAAGACTGGCCTGGGTGAAGTTCAGAACTTGGTGATCTGGCATTAAGGATTTCAGGTTTGTTTTATTTTTTTAATGAGCGCACTGGCAGCATATCGATCCACTTTGAAGCCAACATGTTTTTATGCAGGATATTTGGTATATTAGGAGCTTACCGTTTGCAGCAAGGAGGATTAGGGACTCCACACGCCCTATCAACACGTGGTGGAGGTGTTTCTGACGTACTACGATACGCCTTCAAGCACAAACAAAAGGCCCCTTTTTAAGACCACCACTCCACCCTGAACAGTGGTAAAATCGAATGGTATCACAGACCAAACATAATCCTCACAGTTTCCGAACCTCCATATTATGGTCAAATGCTATACCGATAGACAATTGTCTCTTTTATTTATCTTTATTTTATTGTCATTGATTGATTGATTGATTGATTGATTGTTTGATTGATTGATATGAATAATCAATTATTACTTTCATTTTATCTTTATTACTACGCAGGGCTATATTTCACTTCCAGGACATTTCCTTTCAGTGTTACTGCTCAGGCGTACCTCCAGATATCCTGTCCATGTTGAATAACATTCTATGTGACAACAGTATTTTTGTACAATTTAGTGTTTAGAGTAGCCTATATTAAGCCAAAGAGTGTGGCATATGTTTATCCCAAGGGATTTTGTTTAGTTCAAGCAGTTACTGAAACGGAAGCTCAGCACAAGCTGAAACGTGTGCTATGGTTTCATATGTCTGGTCAGCTGATCTCGAGCTTTCTTCTTAAGCGTCTGCTTGGCTTGAAGGTCTCTGAAAAAAATATTTCCAGGAGCGCTCAGCTTAGCTATGGCGTATGAAGTGCAAAGATGGTTGTTATTTTTGGTTAGGGTGCACAGACGCAAACGTCTGATGTATTAAAAAATCGGTTGCGATATGATGTTATGTTTGGAGTATACTTTCATTGTGATAAAAATAATTGTTAATCAAATGATATGTTCAGTGAGTACTCTTTGCGTGAAACATAAAAACATACACACATGCACAAATAAACAAAGGCATTCAAAAAAGAACCCGTTGAATATCAACACATAGAGCTAACAACGTCAAGGTTATTAGAGCATACTTAAATATACCAAATCAAATGCTACTTACTTTGCCAAAAGTATGGATTCTGGAATAACGAGTGCAGCAGCGCCCAAAAATATACTTGATAAATGCAGGGCTAAAATTATTAACCACAGTGGGGGTCTGCAACAAATAAGATAACAGTTCTGCGGTAACATTTCCGGTGTAGTTTATTGTTCGTATTTACTGATAGCGTTGTCTTTCAATCAAAGAAAAAACAATCTTATGCGTAATTTTTTGTTAGTCATTCAGTGACCCTTTGACTAGAAAAGTACAGCATATTACCCCATGAGAATATACTATAGTTGGATGTCCGATTATACATTCTTGTCCGCAACACAAATTATGATTATAAGGCGAAACACGGTGGTTTATTGACAGGTTATCGCACACTGACTGCCTAACGTGACCCAGCCCAAGTCGAGTGCCGTCAGGCACTAGACAGGGCGTGCTCATGCAGGCAATGATGTGTGATAACCTGTCAATCACCACCGTTTTGAGCCTCATAATTGGCTAAGCATATATCACGTGAGCGTTATTGTGTCTTGAAGTAAGGACCAATGCCTCACGAGCTGATATCGCACAGTTTGCAATACTACTTCATTTAAACCTACTGCACGATCAACGGCATTTTCATAACGATATGCGCTGGTAATTGATCGATCAGGTTAGAACTAAAGGCGCAACTAAAATGCAAAGCTATGTAGATTAAATTTAATTGTCGCATATCACGGAATGCATTATCTATCAAGGGCTACGAATAGCAAAGCATTGCCGTGAAATATTTTCACCATTACGGAAAGTCAAGCCCTTCTGGACTCAATTTTGTGAAGATCCATGTTGTTTTTGAGCTTCTCTCGATCACAGTAGACCGTACCGCTAATATCACTGTAGGAAAAACTCTAATAAGAATTCGCATAAACCCATGCTTTTGCTTTTTTGTGTATACTGTTTGAATATGATTTGAACGGCTCGTGATATTAAAACGATCTAAATGCTAAATTAAGGAAACTTCCACCGAGTACAGAAACCGAATTTCATGATTACATGGAACACACAATAAATTTTGTATCATGAACATGGTATGGGGAAACGTTTCCACACTACTCATATTAAGCATTTACAACCAGTAGTAGTTTCATATCGTATAACTGATATCAACTTTACAGATGATTTGTTTGCTTTTTTGCCATTATATTGAGGTATATCACATGTTTGTTCAGGGAGCCTCCCAACCAGGTGCTGCCATTTTTATCGATGTCCGGCTAGTTTAGCATGATTTAGTGCTAAAGGTCAACTTGATGTTAATTCGGACTGGCAAAGAAGGTAAATGTACCGCACATATAGTTAACCATGACAAGGATACATTTGAAGTAATAGGACGTCAATGTTGTCAAAAATTCACATATCACATTGATTTTCCTTGTTCTTGTATATTACTTATTTGTACCAGAAATCAAACACTTTTAAACTATCATAGTTATCACGCATTTTGTATTAATGAATCATGCATAATTTAAATAAATCTACTTCAAAGAGTCTACTTTGACGTCGTAGATTATTTATTATGGCTATATGGCGCCACATCATCATTTTAGAATTACGTAAACCCTTAGGTCCAAATCGTATGTTATGGGTGTGCAGATACTACATGGGCCCCACTGCAACCATAAAATCAAAAGAACTGGGTGTTCCTCGCTGATAGCAAGTCTTTTAAAATACCCCTTGAAAAAACTTTTACATGTAAATGTACAAGAAACAAGTTGGAAGACATGCTCCTACATAACCATCTACCTGTACATACATTGGATCGGCCTGGACCTACAATGAAGTGAGTTCACTTTATAATGTGCCATGTGGTGACATGTATGGTATGCATTGCGAATAGAGTACCATCACCATATCAGAGGAGATATGAAAAATAAATTATATCCTTGTCAATTCTGGCCAAGGACAACGTAGCCCCCCCCCCCAAAAAAAAATAATAAATAAAAGATAAAAAACGTTTTTTTTTTTTGTTTTTTTTTTGTTTTTGCTTTTAATTTATTAATTTTAATCGATAACTGATCATACCCATTTCTACCTACATCCGGGAATCCTGGATCTTCAATTTTATAAAAGTCACGCACGTGTTGAAGAAATTCCCAATATTTGCGTACTTTGGCATCTTCACTTGAATTGCCTGATCTTTTTGTAAGGCCTCTGCCACTCATTTCATGCGTACTTTAGATATATGTTTAATCATTCCTCACCGAAATTAACAATATTACTCGTATACCATAGGCCGCATCGTGCACTTTCATTCCTTGTCATTTTGTGCCTGTACACGATTCCAATAGGTACCCAGGGTACACCATCCGCACTCAGATATTTTGTCGATGTGGGTATGTGTCCAAAGAAGCAGGCGCCTGTCACTCGGCTGCATAATGCTGTCATCTTCTATGTATAAAGTATAATCTGGTCCATGGATCATATGACTGAAACAGCACTTCCGGGTCCCCATTGTAACAGTTGTTCAACGATTAAAACACCCTTAGAAATTATATATATATATATATATATACACATATAATCTCTAACTACTGGCCACTTGGCACACTGTTCCATTATTTAATCATGTACAAACCTGTCAATGAATGGTCCAGGTCCAACGAAACAGACAGAAACGGCTATAAATACATTCGACACTAGTAGCATATGGAAATTCCAGTGAGGCTGAAAAACATATTGCATGGTATTAGGCTCTTGCGGATCAAGTAAAACAAAGTATGAAATGTGCTGTTGTACGATAAGAAATATTTGTAAATATATGTTATGTGATACCTTTGTTTAAACAAACCAATCCACGACCCATACGATTAGAATATCTATTTCAATGCATTAACTATATCCTGAGAACTTTAACAACTAAGGACAGTGTTTGAGAATCTTACAGATTTCCTGTGCTATGTCTTGGTTGGTCCTATGGTCGACTCCAGAAGCTTGTGTGTGTGTGTGTGTGTGTGTGTGTGTGTGAAGGTGAGGGGGCGGGTACGTTTTAGGCTCTTCATTTTTGGGCACTTTTGTTCCGGCGTTCTTCCTAAAAATATTTCTTTTGAGTGGCAGTGTAAACATACATTTGTGTACATGCTGAGACCTGTTGAAAATAATGTTCACCGGACTTCCTGAAATATTGTTTTTTTCTGAAAACGTGCTGTTTTACTTCTTTTTGTATGTAAATGCTGTGGTTGTGATTTGAGGACTTTACTTCATCTGTCCGTCACCTCAGGTTATAGGAAAGACTGCCATCCATTGTCGGTCCGCAATTATATTGTTCAGTCCTGCTGCAAAACTGTCAGTCAAATTCTCCTCAAACTTGTTGCAGGATCAATGCTAGGCGAATTTGTACCAAGTTGTTAATTGTCCTTCATCATTGATTGGTCTTTTATTTATTTATTTATTTATTTATTTATTTATTTATTTATTTATTTATTTATTTATTTATTTATTTATTTATTTATTTATTTATTTATTTATTTATTTATTTATTTATTTATTTATTTATTTATTTATTTATTTATTTATTTATTTATTTATTTATTTATTTATTTATTTATTTATTTATTTATTTATTTATTTATTTATTTATTTATTTATTTATTTATTTATTTATTTATTTATTTATTTATTTATTTATTTGTCTGTTTATTTGTTTGTTTGTTTGTTTATTTAAATATTTATCTTATTAGTTACCTATTAACTTATTCATTAATCTATTTTTTTCATTATTGAACGTATTTATTAATTTGTTTGTAAATTTATTCATTTATATATTTATGTATGTATTGTTTTGTTCAGTTTTTGAAAAAGAAATCCAAAATCTTCCTCACCAGAACTGCTTGGCCTTTTGCTTCAATATTGGATAACATTGCAAGTTATCCGGAGCCTAGACTTCAATTTGCTCAACAGGTGGCACTGCAACATTTTTCTATTTTCAATGAATATGCCTAAGCCTCCAGGAAATGGTCCTTTTTGGAAGGTTTAACTTAGTTGCACAATTCGTGTTGCTTGTTTCGGGTCTCTCATTTTTTTTTTATTTTTTTATTTTTCGGGGGTACACAGTTCCCAAACTTTCAAATTAATCCCTATCTATCCGTTGATTATGTAAATAAATGGGTATTGCAATGGTAATTTTCACTCTTAACTTGTTTTCCAAACTCGTTTGACAGATTAACCTCAACCTTATCGGAACGAAATTGGGTGTGCCTGTGCTAACTTTATACCAATGGTCGTGCTTCAGGGACCTGTCTATTTTTTTCATTTTCTTGGCAAAATGTTCAAAACCTTCCTGTGTGCGAAAGACCTCTTGGCATTTGCTTTGAAATTGCATAAATTTGCCTGTCTTCTCTAAAATTGTCACTCAGATTATGCAGAAACTTGGGGTAAACTGTGGGCCTACATTGCGGAAGGGCAAACAAAGCTTTTACCAGCTGATGTTGCTCCGGATATCTAATTTGTAATTAATACTAAGATTTGGGTATGTATTGGTTAATGTATTCATTCATCTATATTAATTTTTAAGTTTCTGATAAAAAGAGAGGCAGAGTGACAGAGAAAAAGATAACATTTCCATTGTTTTAACATGTTGTATACCAAATACAACATAATTGGATACAGTAATTTATGTAACGTGGTCAGGATGCTCCACTTCATGCTTAATCGAGTGCAGTACCAAGGATGAAATGAAATAGGGAGTTCAGTATTTAGTGAGCATTGTATCTGGCAATGAGGTTCACATGCGCTTTGAAATGAGCTCACTAGCAGTATGCCGATGCATTTTCAATGTAGAATGCTCCAACGTGTGGATCACCGGAAGCAGCTTTCATTGGTTGCTGTTAGGAATCCTTGGTGTGCAAGAAGCAGGTTTGTAGAAACATAAATGACAAAGCGTATGAAGCGTTCCATATGCACTATCCAAAAACTGGTTACGGGGCTATACAACTAATCCACCAAGACAAGTCTTCGGGCAAAAACCAAAGGGCCCTTGTGACAAATGCGGTATCCGGAGTAGTGTTCTATGCTGCAACAGTATATTAAAGTCAATAGGGACCCCGATGTTTATTTATCTTTTCGATTTCCTGGCCAGCTTCCCTTAAACCTTAGTGGAGAAGTGCCTTAGGTGGTTCTCTATTGATCTTGTTCAAACTCTCAACCATTCTATGACGGTGATGGACCAAATGCTTTCATACTGCGCAGGCATAGTTTTGAAGACCACTGGGTCTTAGTTTCTCTGACAGTTGGCGATGTGGCATTTTTCTTTTTCCATAAACTAGCGCGGTTTCTGCTATTTTTGAATCGTTCTCCCAAAATGCAGTTGAATTCACGTCAAACCTGCTATCAATGTACCTCGCCTTGACTTACAGTGTTTCCGCGTATATTGCTGCTGGCATTTTCTGATTTTTAAAATACGGTCGAAATTATGAATCATTGATAAGACTACATGTACATCTTAACATTGTAACTGAAGGGATAGCAGCCAATGTGATGTATTGGCTTGTATTTCAGTAATGGTGGACCATTGGCCCATGGTTGCTTTAAAATACAAGTTACAAAGCACCTGCCGGGTATGTTTTGGTATTATTAATTTAGGTTTGGGTAGCCTTGAAAGGTCAAATTGGCCTATTGGCTTCGCTAGTGGAGAATACTTAACCGTGGTGAACACGTAATAGAAAAGTACCAATTGAATCTCTTTCCGTGTCGTCAAAAAGCCTTACGTGACCTTAAAAGGTCAAACAGATTTATTACCTTATATCTCTTTTATAGTGGATCCTGTTACTTTTAGTGTGAAAAATGATGCCACCATGAGTGTTGGAGTGAAGACTATGATACTGCGCGACGATGACCCCCAAAGAAAGGTAACCTTAATATTGTTCCGAGGGTCACCCTTTCAGTCAGTACATATAAGGTGAACTGAGTACAGGACTGCCGAACTCTTCTCGTGCTAAATTCTTTAGTTATTCTTTGACTTCTTAAGGTGGCAAAAACAAAGCTAGGCACTTCGAGGATAGCTGTCTTCAACCCGCTCTCCTGTTTTGGTTCTTATTTTTAGACCCATAAAACTATATAAATTCTTGTTGCTTGGGATCTGTACATCATATATACACCAAGAAAACGTTTTAAAATCCTTTTTTTGGGGGGTTGAAAATCGACATTTTACAAAAGGGTTCGATGTGGAGATTTTTCTTGGGATTGTTGAAAAATATGGCACTTAAAAACTCGAAGATTTGCAAATTAAAATTCGTAGTCATGTCCAGGTTCGGTTCCTTCACTTTTCCGTAAATGCAATAGATAAATTGCAATCGAATATTAATTATGAAGGTCGTGAAATTGAACACTTCTTCATGTTTAGAAGTCATAAAACTGCCTGAAAAAAAACATTCCGAAACGCAAGGAACCAGTCCTGGGTTATATCTAGGAGGTTTCATTTTGCGAATGTTTTACTTTTTAAGCAATATATTTTTCTTCATCTATTACACACTTACATCTGAAATTAGTCATTTATTTCATCTATCTATCTATCTATCTATCTATCTATCTATCTATCTATCTATCTATCTATCTATCTATCTATCTATCTATCTATCTATCTATCTATCTATCTATCTATCTATCTATCTATCTATCTATCTATCTATCTATCTATCTATCTATCTATCTATCTATTTAAAATCAATATGAGTCTGCACTTTGGAAAGTTCAAGTATGGCACAAGCATAAAAAGGGAGGGTGGCAGGAAAATCAAGATCAATCGCCAAGATCTTGTTAATCTATTGTTTTATCATTAGGTAGGTAGGTAGGTAGGTAGGTAAGTAGGTAGGTAGGTAGGTAGGTAGGTAGGTAGGTAGGTAGGTAGGTAAACCTTATTTATAGAGGCTTAAACCTGGTAAGCTGACGCTTACCATTATCAAATTTCATCATACACGATCAGTAAGGATCTCACCTCCATAAAAAAAATGATGCTGCACATTTTTGGGAACAATGAATATCCTACAAATTATGACCTCCTGTTGCAACAGTTCACTCAGTCATGGAACTTAGTTTGCTCATGAAAACATCGGATCCAAAATTCAGTCAGGTGTTGATATGACATGGCTCCCGCGGCGCAAAAAGTATGATAATATTCGTGTTGACGCCCCCTTGAAAAACGTGAAATTTGTAGTTTTAAAATGTAAAACACACACTTACATCTGAAATTAGTCATTTATTTCATCTATCTATCTATCTATCTATCTATCTATCTATCTATCTATCTATCTATCTATCTATCTATCTATCTATCTATCTATCTATCTATCTATCTATCTATCTATCTATCTATCTATCTATCTATCTATCTATTTATTTGCTTTTTTGTTGGTTGGTTGGTTGGTTTGTTTGTCTCTCTATCTGGCTGGCTGGCTTTCTGTTCATTTTTTTGTTTGTTTGCTTGTTTGTCGGTATGTTTATTTATTTATTTATTTATTTATTTAATTATTTATTTATTTATTTATTTATTTATTTATTTATTTATTTATTTATGTTTTAATGTATTTATTAATTTGTTTGTTTTTTTCTATGTTTGTCTGTTTTTTTATCTATTTATTAATTTATATATTTATTTATTTACTTCGTATACATTTTTTCACAACCTTCTGACAAATATAAATGCACACGGTATGGTGTGTAACTGCAAAAATGTGCGGATGGCCTTAGATTTTTTTTTTTTTTTTTTTTTTTTTTTAGTAAGTCATATTAATTGCATGGTATTTTAGCAGTTAATCTCTAATAGTAAAAGGCTTGCCAGGGTCCAGCTGTTGAAAACAAGATGTGAGTACACGCTGACGTTCTTAGCAGAGCGTGCTGAATTTCCCTCGATGGGGGTTATGGATTTTGTGTGCGATTGATGACCACGAATCAATATATGCATATTTCCGTAATACTTGTATTTTTAACATAATAGTGTTTGAAAACTTACCATCCGATGAGACACGAATCCAAATATTCCATTTCCTAGAGCAATACTGACAACATTGGACCCAATAATGATGCCAATTGCTTTACTGGACAAGTGAAACTGGAAGAATTTTCATGCAAAAGCTCATTAGTAATAGCTGACGTTCAACAAATGAAACCTGAAATTAGGTGCTTATAACTCGCGCAAAAATTCGAAGCATGTTAAAAATGCGACGTACATGCATTTCTTAAATCTAATACTGAACAACTCATAGATTTATAAATTTAAGTTCATGCATACAGAAAAACATTTTTCCCCAAAGCACGTGAGTTTTAAATTTTTAAATCTCCATGCAACTCAAAATTGTTCATTGGTAAATACACAAAGATATGCAACAATAATGTGAGATTGAACGTTTCCATGCAAACGGTAAGTGACACTTTTCCTGGAATTTGTCAACATTTTAATATAACTGCGTCGTGTGCATTAAAAACTCTCCGACTGCTTGCTTTTAACAGCAGAAGCAATAACTACCAGTCAATACTGTATTATCTATGCTTTGGGTTTATCTGATCACGTGATGTATCTACAGACAATATATTGCTGCAAGCATGTACCGGGTGTATTATATATTTTAATGTCAAAGTTTAGTGTCGCACCTGTAGCAAGCGCGGCCAAAGCCACGACCTTTGAATTTGAAATCTGATTCACTAAACATCCAGACGTGAATCTTCAGGTAAATAAAACAGTACGACTGTTCTGCATAATATACCTGCAGTACACCCACACAACTCTTATTAGTATTGTTGTGTGGTGCCTTAAAGAAAGATTGTCAATAAACGTCTTGCATTGTGCAGAAATTACAAAAGATAATACAAATACATTTTTTCAACGTTTTGCTAATTTATGGTATCCTACTGTGCAAATAACGCTTTTTCTTCATTGCCGACTACTTAAATTGACGGTAAAAAGTTTGGGCTACATGTTCATTATAACTTGTGACTCCTTTGTTGCCGATTTCGACAACAGTTAATGCGCTCTGAATTTAATTAACGGAAACAACAACACTACACTCATAACCTTCGTAAATCGACCGTTCGTGTAAGTACTAGTATTCCTACATGTACCATAAGAGACCAAGCATAAAAACGATGGCCAGGTCAACATCTTTCTTTGGCGCAACAGACCCAAAGCGCGCTGACGAAAGCTGATAAACAAGTCCACATTTGGCCCTGGAACAGTTGATTTCACAGATACATGTAGGGGTTGAGGTCGGCACGTGCATACTAGTAGGTGAATAAGCTATTGACTGCAGCATTACAAAAACAACGCATTGTCGTTTTGCCAAACAATACACCTGAACAGTAGTACAACACTGCCTACCAAATAATGATGCATACAATAAATGATATATCGAAACGTGCGCAAAAAAGGAAAAAGACTGAAAAAGCTATTGCAGGGGGTCGCAATAAAAGACAGGATTTAATTTAGTCCAAAACAAATAGATTAATGAATAAATATAGAGAAAGAAGATAGAAAACAGGTTAAAACAGATTAAAGTGGTCCATTGATTTCTATGTATTTTTGTTATGTAAATGGTTAATTTAGCAATCAAATCAGAATCATATGACCCCAAAAGGAATCCAAATACGTGTCCCTCGTCCAAACTATCTGGACTAAAATCGTTTTGAACTGTTTAGAAATTTCTTTCTAGGAGTTTTAAAGAACATCTCATAATATATTTTATTGCATTTTCAAATGCTTTACATGCATGAGATGGTCCACCTTAGGCGCTTTACAGACTATTACAAGACGGCAACTGAATGGTTATACACCACATTGGGAACGTTTAGGGGCATGTGCCATTCTACTTACAATCAATGGACTTACATTTTTTTTATAGCATTTGATGTGCAGTTGCTCTCCCTGGTCATCATGTTGATTCGTTCAGTAAAGTTAAAAACTTCAGTCTACAGACAACTTTTAGATGCAGTGGCCCTCAAGAAGCGGCCAAATAATACGTACCGTTCTTTTTTTCATTATAACAGGAATATCTCTCTCGCTTTTTGTTTCATTGTTCTTTTGTTTATTTACTTGTTTGTTTATTTATTGTCTTTGGTATTTTTTTGTTTTGTTCATATTTAATTGAAATATACCCTCATGTTTCATATTTCAGTTACTGGCGCCAAAAAACAAAGTCGGTTAACATTGAATCCTTGGAAAATTTTATGCGTAACTTCTATATCCAAGTCAACAGTGCATAGTGTGGCGTTATCAGAAGATAACCCAGCAAAATGGCATGTACCCCTGTCTGCGACACCCATCTCTCACCTGCCTTACCACTGCCGAAACCGGCTGGTGGTCAAATGTCGTCTGCTACAAAGTGTTGAATTGATAAAGATGAACAACAGGGATTTGTTCCTAATTTCCACTTTATTCCTTACTGAAGAAGATCAGTAAGGGAGATTTTTTTTCAGTTTCACTGAATTTGCAACTGGTTTACGCTAAATGTCAAAAGCTATGAGCTTTCCAAGACATCTTTATGCCTTTAACTGCCTGATACAAACGTCCTTGACTTCTCATGTGTCAGTTAGACGTTCGTACAGGAAAGTTAACTTCCCCCATTGTATAGGAGTTGTCGGATTTTGACAATATTAGGTTTCTTGATAAGTTGGATCATTGAAATGGAAAGACCATCTTTTTCAAGGCACTGTGACCCATATATCAGTTACTTTGACAACTGACTGACTACAATATGTCGCTTGATGTTCCTTTCCCATATTCATATTCATGATATATTAAACGTCAGAATGGCACTAACCCTAGCTTGTACATGATGGGAAAAAAGCGGATAAAATGAGGGTTCTTATGTATTGAAGCATGTGATATATACCCATGCTCAAGGGCGTTCTCTGTTTCTCTTGTTCAAACTCAAACGTTTTTTTTTTAATAAAACGCATAAATCGCGTGTGAATTTCGTTCTAGGCAATCATTACAGTCATGAACCTAAGCGTGATAGAATATTTGATAACGATGACAATGACAAGTAAAAATTTTGCACTGTGGCCATTTTTTTTTTAGAGGTAAACTGTTGAACATGTTCGTGCGCCAGGGGTATCCAATCGGTCGTATTATTCCTTAGATTGCCAACACACACACACACACACACACACACACACACACACGCACAAGCTATTGTTCGACATATGTAAAAGTTGTTGTTGACTCATCACTACGTCTCTGGTGGCAGCGTTTTTGCCGTGAAGATGGGCTTTCGCATTACATAAATATGGTGCGCATGTATGCGTGGCGCTATATCATAGGGAGCCCTTGAAAGGGTGAAATTAAGCAAGTTTGCAACATTTCAGAGAATATGCGCATCAACAGAAGACGTTGAAAGGAAAAATGCGCAAGTGTCATGCATAATTTGTGTTAACAATTGAGTTGAATGAATGGAAAATTGACACGAGGTACATGCTGTGGTGCATTAATATGCCTTGCCGTACACATGACATGGGACTAATTCCATAGGAATTACATGTGTAATTGGCTTAATACTCAATAATGATGAGAGACCTATGTCCCTTTCGCACTTAAGCTGAAACGAATGCTCATATGTGTAGGCCCAAAGGCAGAATTAAGCCTAATTGATCTATTTCAGAGTTAGCAACTGTTTGGGCTCAAGTATATCATAGCTTTGATTTGTAAGTATCGCCCCATGTGTATTTTGCCCTTGCTGTAGTATATCGACCCCTACCATATATAATGTCCAAACAAAGTTTGGCACGCTAAATTTAAAGTTTGTTATAGTTGAATATCCGCCCACCTATTTCTTTTTCATCTCAGCATAGGCCTTGATCCCTTCACATCACATTCCACTTACATACAGACACAGCAAGTCACGCATGGATAAGCAAAAACAACTAATGCAGGGTTGGGTCAAGATTCAAAAGTGCCAAGTTTAATATGGGTCTTATCACAGGGTACAAGCAGCAAATCAGTACCTTGTGTGGCCCCCTTAAGCAGCAATATAAGCATCACATCGCTTCCGCATGCTATACACTAGCTTTCTAATGTCTCTTTGGTCAAGATTCCTCCAAGCTTCCAAGAAAAGTCCACTCAATTCAACATGTGTGGTGTTATCTGTAACCCTGCTTTGTACTGATCTACCAAGGATATCCAAGACATGTTCGATAGGATTTAGGTCTGGGGAGTAAGGCGGCCAGTCGATATGAGCAATGCCTTGATCTCGCAGGTAATCTGTGAGAATATGAGCTCTGTGAGGGCGTGCCTTGTCATCTGGCAATAAGAAGGTCTCCAATAGCTCCAGCATACGGTCGGACAATGCAGTCCAGAATTCTATCCCTGTATCGCAAGCCTGTCATGGTACCATTGATCATCACCAGGTCTGTTTTCCCATCAATGGATATGCCGCCCTATACCATCACACCACCAGCACCAAACGCCACAGTCTCTTGCACAGCATTCTGGGCATAGAGGTCGTTTTGGTGCCGCCAGGCAAGCTTTCGTCTGTTAGTTGGATGAAGCAGCAATTTGAATTCATCTGTGAACAGCACACTGCGCCAGTCTTCACGGTTCCATTCACGATGGGCTTGGCATCACTCAAGTCTAACCTGCTTCTGCTGTGGATTCAACACAAGGCGCTGGAGAGGTCTGTTTGCCCGTTTACCAGTACTATGAAGACGATTTCGGATGGTCCGGTCTGAGACTGCCACAGGCGACATCCGCTGTATCTCTTTCTTCACATTGGTAGCTGTCACAAATGTGTTCCTCAGTACCATGGTTCGTATGAATCTGTCATGACCAGGTGTAGTTGCTATGGGACGCCTTTCTCTCGGTCGATCCTTGAATGTGGCAGTTTTTCCGTGTACCTGGCTAAGGTCCTGCTCATTGTACTTTGGGTCACACCAACCATCTGAGCCGCTCCATTCTGGCTCATCCCGGCCTCCATCAGCCCTACAGCTCGGGCACGCCTTGTAGGAGAAAGGTTGTGTCTCTGTTGAGGCATAGTTGAAGACCATGAGCCTTCCCTGTTCTGCTTCACTATTTGTTTATCCTGAGTGAACTTGATTCAAGACATATTTCATAACAACTGGACGCTAATCAGGATATGTCCTTTATCAAGGCCTAACAGGTAAAGACAACTGCAGCCAATAAGAATGCACTGGCTTGCAATGAGAATTCCAACTTGTACTTGGTATTCAAACCAATAGGAAACTTGGCATATTTTTCAAGTTGACCATGCCTTGTATTTGTTGCTTGTGCTCACCCATGCACGACTAGCTGTGTCTGTAAGTAAGTGTAATGTGATGTTGAGGGATGAATGTGTATGCTGAGATGAAAACAATATAGTTAGTAAGTGAATATCAAAATATGGGAGACCTCAAAGTTAATATAAAAAACTGTTTGGGCAGTATATATCATCTATTAAGCAGACCAGGTTGATATGCGCTATGTGTTCGATTCTTATGATCGTGAAATGATCAAAGTAAATACTACATGGAAACCAAATTACCTGTTCGTAAAAGAGAATAGGAAGTGTGACAATCCAAGATGAAAATATCAGAAACGGTATGGCTAAAATGCAAAACAGCACTGTTATTTCTGGTTGTGTAAGAATCGCGTAGTATGATGCAGTCGTCTTAGCATTTTCGTTATTCGACTCTTCGGTATCTGAAAAAAGAATAGAAACTTTGTAATACTGCGTCAGATAACCTACTCTTACCCGTCTTTACAATTTGAAATACAAAAATGAAGTTGGTAATACAAGTTTTAATAGGCTCCCTTTATGTCATCTTTCCTCTTTGAAAAGATAAAAATGGAACTTAGTGTCAATCACCTAATGATACTGTTATATCTGCTTTCTGTGAACACAAACAAGAAAACCCTGTGACAAAGTAAATGTGCTAGAACTAGGGGAGGGGGGAAGACATCGATACACCAAATCCTTTGGGACAAAATAAATGCTTTTTTGTTTGAATTGGATAATACATACACCGAACCTTGATGCAATGCGCAACTTGAGAAAGCATATAAACATATCTATTTCTATACCATCAATATGAGGCAGAAACTATTTGAAGTCAACATTTTCAAAATTTCGTACATGAACAGGTAGGCTGTTTTCAAAGCTTGTCTGTAGAGCGGTATAAGGACACATCAAAGACATTGGTTCGAGTGCGTACTGAAAAAAAAATTCGATTTTGATCGCATTTCATAATAATTTCTATCATGAACATAGCTCGGCGGTTGATTTTGTAAATACCACGGAGCCAACGCATGCACTATTTTGTAAAACAAAGTTAATTTCCTTTTAGTTCGACGTTCCGATATTTTTCTAAATCCGCATTTTTATAAACCAGTTGGTGCTTGGTACATCTAGTTGCACCTGTTATAAGCCGTGCTGCTGCTTACTGCTCATTCCTTAATCGTTGACATTCCGATGGTGTGCATCCATCCCAGACAACACATCCATATTCAAGAGTTTGGCGAATGAAAGAAATACAAGATTTCTAGGGCCTTTCACTGAGACGCATTTGTAAATGTTTTCAAATATTAACTTTTTTCATGCCTTTATTAGTAATTTCGTTTGTGTGACTGGACTTGGTAAAATCTGACTGCAGTATAAGTCGAAAATGTTTGTGTTCAGTTTCGTTTTGCAAAGTTTGATCCAAGATCTGGGTGTGTTCTAGATATTGTCTTCCTCGATATAATCATAGATATTTTTTTTGATGGATCGGATACAACCAGCCACTGTTCAGACCAAGCCTCGATTTCCTGCAGATCAGAATTAAGAGACGCCACAGCTGCAGCAGGCTCATTTACAGTTATGAATAAGGTTGTATTATCTGCACATAATCTTATGGGTGATTGTACGTTATTTACTATATTATTTATGAAAATTAAGAACAACAAAGGACCCGAAACAGAGCCGTGGGGGACACCTGATTTGACTCAACATCAAGAAGAAGCGCCACCCTGGATAAGTGCTCTTTGAAGACGGTAACTTAGGAAGTCGTTATACCACATTAATAATGGTCCAGTGATCCCAGCCTTTTTCAGCTTATGTGACAGCCCAGAATGACACACTCTGTCAAAAGCATTAAAGATGGCGCAGAATACTATACTGACGTCTTTTTGAAAATTGACACAGTGACAAAAATGATTATGTAAGAGTTAACATCATTGTCACCAGGTGTGAAACTGTATGACAGTCGGAAATCGCCTGTTTGGCACGGAAGAAGTTAAAAACAAGTTTGAAAATGACTCGTTCAAAGACTTTGGTCACACAGCTTAAAAGGGAGAGATGTTTGTAATTGCTGCAGTCATTGGGGGGGGGGACATTTGTTTGTTTGTTTGTTTTTTTTTTTATTTGTTTGTTTGTTTTTTTCGGAATTGGGAAAACAGTGGCTTTTTTCCACTCACTGGGGAAAGGTTCCTTTTGAGAGTGAGTTGTCGAAAATCCCAGTAAGCGGCTCAGATATTGTAGCAGTAGCACCTTCCTTAAGAAGACGTGCATTGACTCCGTCTGGCCCATTGGCCTTTGGAGTATCCAGTGATTTAGAATGAAAAACACGTCGTTACTTCTAACTGCAATAAAACTTAACAATTCAGTGGAAAGTTGAAACACCTGGGAGTTTGTAGGTGGGGTAAAATTTGTATCATCTACACTGCAGTTGTTTAGAAAAACATCATTAAAATTATATGTACCTTAATGTCGTTGTCATTGTAAGTACGATCGTTATGAATGATTGCCGGTACTTCAGGAGATTGGCTCTTTTGTAAAAATGATTTTACGGTGTGCCACCAACTTTTCTTTCCATGTTGCATTTTATTAAACGAGTCATCAAGGCGTTTGCGGTACGTTTGTTAGGGTAATCTCAAATCTTCTATGAACTTGTTACGTAATTGCCTAAAACTAGGCCACAAAGCCGGATTCTTTGTTGGTTCTTTTTTTTAGATACCCTGTACCTTCTTCTTAGCAGCACGAACAATATCAGTGTACCATAGAGAATCATTAGATCTAATCATCAAACTATCATTTGGGATACACTTGTTTGCAAAAGCAAGGAGAGAACTCTTCCTTTTATAACACTGAATGTTGACATCGTCCGAGTCAAAGCAGGACCCCCAGTCATACTAATATGATTTCTATCTAAATATTTCAAAATTTGCTTGATCATAATTCCAAACAAACCGAGTAAAACATGGATTTTTCTTTCGTCTGAATAACAAATTTGCACTTATTACTGAATGGTCACCGTAGGCCAAAGGAAGAGATATCTTGACATTAGAGACATAGGTAGGAATATTTTTATGAATTGGTCAAGGCAAGTTGGAGATGTTTCAGTGACCCTGGTTGGTGTATTGACGTGCATATTTAGATAATTGGTCAAAGAAAAGTCTTCACAGTCCTGAAAGTAGTCCCAGAAACTAAGGGATGCATTAGATGGTCGATAGACTAGACCATACAAAAACTTGGACTCCCAACCCAAAGTCACCCTTTGTTTTTACTCTTAAGATCAGCTCATCTTTTGGTTACCAGTGCTGTTGAGGTAAAGACAGCACCCCCCCCCCCCTTCGGTATTTCTGTCTCTTCTGTCTCGCCTAAAAATGGGTTTACAACCTGGTAAGTCTAAATTACGACATGAACTTGCAGGGTGAAGAACGGTCTCGGAGAGGGAAATAATGTCAAAGTCGTCGACCAAAGAGGTTTTCATACATCTTAGTTTGTCGTCTAATATGCTACGGATATTAGCGTGACAAATTATCAAATCTGCAAATGAGGTAATGTGGCCCAGGTTTAGATGTACATCGCCAGATATCAGAATCAGTAGAGCAGCCACGTAGAACAAAAAGTCAAGCACATCATCCGACCGTTTACGGTACAAATGGATATTGTTTTGTGTGGCCAGGCACACATCCCCGGTATCAGGAGTAAAAGTAGTAGATAAACAGTAAAGAACAAGGGTTAAAAGTAGCAACGAGCCACCCAATATAATACGTGACACATCAAAGGAACAGAGCTTTAGTTTGCCTCTTAAACTTCTGCTATGTCTACAGAATACAGAATCATGCTGCCTATGCAACCATGGAATATGTTTAAAATAACGAATTAAATTGTTACATGCGTAAAGCAGAGGAAAGCTAGCAGAGCTTTCACCTCATACAAATAGTCCTTCTATAAACCAAATATGAATATTAAGAGCATTAATGGTGCGACGGGCCGACCGGCCCGGTAATTTGCCAAGACCTCTGGAATAAATGAAAGATGGTTACCGGGTACACTCTCAGTCTGGATAATAAGGCATATAAAACCAGGTGTCATTAGCAACAGAACCTTACAGATGAGTTTACATGGTTTTCAAAGCAACACTTGCAATGCACAGATACGGTATTGTTATATCAAATTAGACCATTTAAGGACGCTTTGTTTTCTTTCCTTCTTCCTTAAAATATTTTGGGACACCCCTAAACATACAGGGATGGGTATCATAATTGTGTATATCTGGCTGCAAGTTTGGGCCTTAGGTACTCCTGTGAGCGCCTTGTTACTGCGGGACTGAGTTTCTGCAGACGATGCAAAAGAAACCAAACGAACCCTGCACACACACTAGCGACAGTTTTCTGACCACATGCCTGTTTCCCATCATCTATCGATACATTAGGGCATACATGTGTGTCTCGTCACAACTATGTTATTGATACGTGCCCAAAACCTTCCTTCAGGCTGAGGCTCAGGCTTGGAGTCAGACTGAGACTGAGATTCATACTCATTCAGCTGTTAAAGAGTGATGGTCGACGTTGCCCCCCCCCCCCCCCACCGCTCTCTGGAAAAATGGAGCCAATTATTGTTTTAACTTGTAATCCAATAGATTTAATTGTCTTTTTTTGGGGGGGGGTGTAATGATACAGGTTATTTTGTTTCTATTCTGTATTGTACGTATATGAATCACTGAGTCTGAAATAAATACATCTTATCATATCTGATCTTATATTAGACTCCGACGCAGATGCTGCAGTAACAGTTCGAAAAGTACTTGGATCGCAAATACTAGACCTCTTTTTACTGGTACAGCTGTACATAAAGACCTACGCCAGCTGCAGGGTGATTGTGTTTATTGTCGTTCCTGAGTATATGCTGATAATAACCCAGCTAATGGCCCAATGCTGAGCCATCTTGCCACCGATTGGCCAACATTGTGCCAACCTTTTTTCACAGCTGGAAATGAACCTCATTATCAGGCAATAGACCCATTTAACAAACATCCCGAGACACGAATTAAAACAGAAAGCGCATTTAGATAATCGTGTCCAATATCAAAATTGCAACTCTTAAGGATTTGACTCTATTAAACTGATATCTATGTTAATAAATTTTATTTACAAGGACTACGTCTATTCTCTCTGTCTGTCTCTCTCTGTCTGTCTCTCTCTGTCTGTCTGTCTGTGTCTCTCTGTCTCCCCTCTTTCTCTCTCTCTTTCTCTCCCTTTATTTCAGCTAATGATTATGGTAAATTTTGATACACTTGAAGGATGTAAGCCCCAATGAACTAAATATATTCCAAGATGTCGAGGTAATTGTTGTTATCAATCTGATCTTTACCCACGATAGTAATGACATCCTGCTGCAGGCTGCCAGGACGCTTGGGCGTACATGTTCCTCTGTCGTGTGCTATTGCAATTTGGTATATTGGCCAGTCTTAGTGAAAGATGTACTTGTGGACTAATTTAATAAACAGGGTTTATTATTTTTGTAAGCTCAATTGCCTTGTTAAATAGCTGAACTTTTGTCACCACTCTGCAGCCGTTGTCTGTAGTATGTTGTCCCTCTACAAAGAACACTACTGTCGACTTACCCTAAAATGTTGAATCATCCTGAAAATTAGTGAGCGTACCTTGGGTAGGTCTCAGTAATGTTTGTTTAAATAGTCATGGTTCACTGGAAATTGACTGACTGACTGATGTCTTCTCTAAAACTGGACCCTGGTTAATACTCAAATGTTGTGCCAATATAGCCTTATTGGTGTCTATCACACCACTTCACTCAACAGTGCCCGTGTAGTTGTTTCGTGAGTTTTAATTGGTGTAAAATACCCGCATGCATTAAAATTAGGTCAGCAGTACATTGTCTTTGTTTCTGATGCGTCAATCTAAAGGCCATCTCCAGGCTACAATTCTTTCAGCCGGGAGTGTGTCATAAAACCCGGGCCTCGCCTGCACATAAAAATGGCTTAACTTAGGACTGCTGTACATGTCAATCAGTAAACCTGGCTTAAGTAGTTGGGTCATAGTAATACATATTACCACTTGTTTTGGCCTGTAACAAGTTCCTCTTTTGACTCTTTTCAGTTCAAGCACAACAGTGTTTTGCAAACTTACCTTGACGATAACATGTGAATATATATTGCCCTTGTGTTAACATATTCGACTAATAATAAACAAAAATACAAATGTCATCCAAATTCAAGCATAACAGTGTTTTGAAAACTTACCTTGACAATAACATGTGAATATAAATAACGTCGTCCAAATTGGTTACACACTGCTAAAGTCTGTCTTTTCAAGATCAACAAACAATGCAGAAAAAGTGGTTGACTTGGAACCTAAGCGCCTGAAGCAGAAGCTTATTCATAAATTAACCTTGTAATCAGCTACATTAAAATATTGGAAAATTCATCCGTCTTACCTTTTACAGGTTCGTGTGTGCAGCAATTGAAGATAAACAGAGACAATATGCTCAAGCATACATTAGCTCCACCAGCTAATGCAAATGTCATCATGTATCCATATGCCTGTGGGAATGGGAATGAAGGGTCTACATAATCAATCTTTTTTGTTTTTTTTTTGTTTTTGTTTTTGTTTTTTTGTTGTTGTTTTTTTTATCTTCCAAACCAATCCATCGTTATTGACGTAAATTTAAATGAAGCCTGTTTTCAATCCTTCAAATTAAAATTTGGACAAAAGGAACCAATCTCACGAGAATTAAGAGCTTTTTCTTAGTGTTCTTTAATTTTTGCATTACAGTGATAAAGTTCCGTCCAGCTTATATGATTGATTAGAAGCTAAACTTTCTTGGATACAAAGTAAAACCGAGCCTTCCATATTATTTGTCAACAATGTCCAAAGTCAAGGAATATAAAGACTGCCTAATAAGAAGTGTCTTTTCATAAGCTTTGTCATGCTCTGCATGTCATATTATATATCAAGGAACTGAAATTATAGCAATGACAAACAGATGACAATTAATCTCCGACACAAAAGATATAACATTCTGAACAGGAAAAAAGGAAACCTAAACTGCACGACGAAGAGAAACAGAAACCGTACGGCAAGTACAAAGTAAATCACTAACACTAAATAGCCAAATATTCTGAATAGAATGCAGGATGACTGCACTAACTTAACTAACGTATACAATGTATCTATTTTCCAAATTTATTTGTATAAATACATTCTCCGAATGAAGCTGAAACACATAATTATATGCTCCTCTTAATGAAGCTACATGAATTATGAGCTAACAAATCATCAATGCATTATTACTCAATTTTACTGTCCCATCTTTAAACCTGAATACCTAATGCAAAGTTTCAGGTCATAAGCAGTCAAAAAACAAAACTGACCTCGTATGTTATTCCACCAATAAAGTTACCGAAGCCCAATGCTACACATGTGACCATCTCTATTGAAGACTGTACCCATAAGGAAAAAGAAAAAGAAATATTACAGTGCTTCTGCTTATCGATGCTGATGACATGTGTTTAGCCGAGATTTAGTTTTCCCGACCCTAATTAGCACATGCCACATCACAAAACTACACTTTCATTTACATGTGTTTTTTTAGGAATGTTTATTTACTTATATAATATGTTTGTTTTTCATGTTTGAAGTTATATTCCAGAATAGGATTGTGCATCTGATGCGCAGCTACTTCGCAGTTGACCCTTGGTATCTAAACACGCCATTATGCTTTGCAAATCTGATATTTTTAGTGGACTTGACCGTGTCAACCCCACCTCATCGGGGGACAAAATGTGATTTACCTTACTTCTATGTTTGACTCCACTTCTTTACGATGTAAGATAACAAAGTCGGTCCCTTTTTGCATAAATCTTTTTATCTATGAAGACACAGTTTGCAGTACTTCAGAGATCAGTGTGTTGGGCTTCAAATTTTGCTGGGCTATGACTGACAGCAAGGGTCAAGGATTCTAATCCAACAATAGGCTGACCAAAAACTTTTTTTCATGATTTTATAAAATATGCGGTATTATTGTGCTGTTGGCCTTTGGTTTGACGTTGAAATTATTTCAGGGATATATTTATGTTTAGGTAACAAAATTATCAGCACAGGAAAATACCCTACTGTGTAAACGTACAGGCCACCTCTGCCACAACTTCACCCTAGGTCCTCGGTCAACGGTTTGGGGGTTGCCCCAATGGCTTTGAGGTCAGAGTGTTGTACATTATCTTAGACTAGGTGATGTTGGCAGGAGGTCTTTGGTTTTAAGCGTACAGTAGGCTGACACAAATATGGTTTTATTCATAATTTGGTAGCACTCTGTTGGTTCCTTTGTGTTCAGAACCACGGACGTAATAGGTTTGTACTTTACATTTGGTTAGGGGGCGGTGCCACAGATCGAGAGTTCAAACACCACAGTGGGCTGACAAAAGACTCCAGATTTTCAAAGTGTATTGTCAAACGTCGTTTATATTATTTAACTATCAGTACATTAATCGTATATATGAGTAACAGGAGTCCTGAGAAATTTTGACACTAAAACATTTCCTTTCAAATGCAATTGGACTCTTAATTTCAAGATAATTTTTTATACCCTTTTAGTAGAATCACGTTGAAACCGAGATGATAACACAACAGGTATGAACCCTTGATGATTGAAGTGAAACACGTTAGGTACTGTGACAAGATAACAATCTCATAATCAGCAAATTTGCTCATGGGTTGTCATAAGGAGCAGCGTTGGGGTAATAGAAAGGCTGCTAGAGACAGAAAAATACTAGGTGATGAGTTCAGCATGATGGACCTGTGCACGGTTCAAATCTGACAGGCTGCTCTCAGGATGGTGCATTCTTTCATAATGGTGCCATTCTTCGTTATGGCTGTCTCTGACTTCTCTCTATTTTCAACACTTCGGGGTATTGGAGTTTATGCTCGTATATGTATATTTATCTACTTCTTGTCCATTGATCTGAGTGCCTGCCAACAAATGTACTTATCTGCCAACATGGAATACTTACACCTATAAGCGACAGATATTGGGGGAAAAGATCAACCAAATAAGTAGAAACGCCAATGTACATCATGGAGGAGCTAACACCTTGAACCAGCCGTACAATAGCGCACATCACTACAAACGTACTGCCCGAGGGCCCTTGCACCAAAAATCTGCAAAAATGAATTACATTTTGGGAAATACATATATACATATATATATATATATATATATATATATATATATATATATATATATATATATATATATATATATATATATATATATATATATATATATATATATATATATATATATATATACATATGTATATATATATATTCATAATCATTATCTGATTTGAGGTCAGAAACTCTCATCAGTATTTTAATAATTTCTATTTAAGAGTCCACAGGCTTGGGCATATTTGTTATCAGGGTAATATTCATTTTATATATCAATATGACATTGACTTCATTTTTGCTTCATTAGCCACTTCTGAACTCCTAAGTATAACAGCAACTACACAAGAAATATTGCAGGTCATTGTTTTAAATTTACATTTCAACGTATTGTAGCAAACATGGCAAATAACCCTATGCTTTAATCAGACAGGAATTATGCTCAGCCCATATACATGAATACGGGAGGGAAATTCAGTCACTCAAAAGTGTCAGCACAAAAAAGTCAAATCATGTATACGAACCCAAAGAGAATGGTAGATACACCAAGGCCAAACGCTCCGCTAATTGCCAAAAATTTAACTTCGACGAATTTTAACTGAAACACGTCAAAAACATAAAACAAATGCAGAGGTCACCATTTTAACACCACTGGTGACTGTGGTAATTTTATAGGCATAACTATATATCCTTTTTTATCTATATGTCCGCACGACGGACCATTAAAAGAGTTTGCACAAGTGCACCAAAATATACCATATTTATAAATATATTTATGGCACATATACCCGGTTAAAAGCATTACAAAATTAAAATGCAAAGGTACAAGTATGATGCGATAAAAGTAAAGTACAAGTTAAGCTATGTACAAAACTCTTGCCTTCTTAAACACATCTTATATGCACCTTCCCACTGGCACTGCCACTTCCCAACGAAGTGAGAAGAAAAGTTACAATGTAAATATCATTATCGTCCGAGTGTCACTTCAACACAATGAACATTTCAGTACAAAGTGTTCTGTTTCAATATATCCTGTCGCCGAATTCACAAAGAATTCAATCAGATCCTCACTTGTATCCTAAAATTAAATTGGTGCACCTTTGACCCTTAACTTCTTGATCCTTAGCCTAATATATGAATTATTATTTCCAGGAATGAACAATCTGTGTTGTGGGCTAGAATACTAACTCTGTTTTGAACATTTTAATAAATTAAAATTAATCTTCGTTTCATTCAGTAATTTATATTTTAAAGTTTGATCAAAATCTAAAACAGGTAAAGATTAAGCCATCATCCCGAAATTTTAATCACATGCTTTGTACAATAGACAGAAAAGAGATGCGCCCACACTAAAATTATTCATGCGACCCAGCATTATGTAAGAGTTCTATATCCCCATCTTGTAATTTTACACAGATAAGGGTGGTATCATACATAGTAGATACTATCTTTATGCATTAAATGGGATATCTGCTTTATCAAGTTAGAATTATTGTTTATCACGGGGAACTGTGTCGAGAGCTCCCAGATCAACGGAAGCTGCAAAATATGCCATTGAATTATAATTTAATCAAAAAGTTTTTTGTTATGAAGACGTTATCGATTCATTGACGGCCTTAAATGAAACATGACTGGCCTTCATAAAGAAAACCATTTTTTTTTAAGAGTGAATATATTCAGGATAAGACAGGCGGTGAAAATAACCTACTTGCAGATACTATTTCGCAATAAAATCATGCGGCAATTTGAAGGAGATATGTTTTGGACCTTTATTTTGAATTGGTAAGAGGTTGAATTCTGTCCACATAGATGGCTTACTTCGGCACAAGTATCGAAGTATAATGCAAGCATTACATGTTATGCTTTCGTAGCCAGCCTTGACCATCTCGTTTTTATTCCATCTGGGCCATATTCTCTTTCATTATGAAGAACCTACACTTCAGGGTCAAGTTCTTGAAATGTGAACAGCCGCGCCAGCTTATGATCAATATTTTCAGAGGTGTTATTTTATTTTGATCGAAATTTTGATATTCGGTTCTCGGTATATTGAGTCTTGCCTGACATATACATTGAATATATCACGTATATCAATCTTTAACAGCAATGTGACTATTGACAGGCACGTTGCTATCATTTATTAGTTTACCAATTTCCCAAATTTTAGATCCTTTTTGATATGTCTTTTTTTTTCAATTTCTGTTTAAGTAGAGGCGCCATACTTTCTTCTGGTACGAACAAGCCCTTTAAATGCTTTGAACTAAAAAATATGATCCCTTATAGGCCCATATGGCAATAAGTGTTGACATTTAGTCCTATCCGGCGACACCAGTAAATCATTTAGGGACACCATTAGTAATATACTGATGTCGCTAAATATTTAGCGATATCTCTTAATATTAGGCGATATCGCGAAATAATTTAGGGAATTGGCTAAATAATTTGGCAATATCTCCAGCGATATAGCACTGTATACTATCACCCAGCATGCAGCGTTTCACGTATTTAGCGATATTAATACATATCTCTTAATTTGTAACATTTCGAAACAATTTAGTGACAACGCTAAATCATTAAGGGACATCACTAAATGAAACCATTTCAGCAATATCGCTAAATGATTTAGTGGTATCACCAAATAGAACCAAATGCCAAAACGGTTCGCTATACTTATATGAGGATCTTGGAAATACTGTTTTCAAATAGCTCCTTCCATTGTTCCAGGCTGTTTCTAATCGAATCAGTTATCTGTAAATGGAGGGTTTTATGCAGGTTTCTTGTTATATCAAAGAGGATTTCGTTAAGATGATTTACAAATGTGTTTACATTTCGATCTTGCACTTTTTGTACACATAAACGTCTTTTGGAAATCATCAGATAATAACATCAATTGAAATTTTAGACTATAGCTTGGCCATCCCAAAAGATAACGGGGCGCGCCGTGGAAGCACGCCATGCAATAATGCTTCCGTGTCATTATAAATGGAAGCAATTTTCATTTATATTGCGTAGTCATGGCAAAAATATCTCGAAAACTGAACACTTTACAAGTGCTGACATTGTCCCAAAGGTATTGTGTTCAATGTACAATTACTTTATCTACAACACCACTAAACGATCGGCACTGTTTGATTTATGAGACAAACATAAACAGCAGTTTTCGTTAATGTGGCCACCAGGGACACTGTGTGAGAGATAAGATTTTAATTTGTTGACTCCTGCGACTCTAATACAGTTAATATGCTGTTAATTTTTAGTTTTGCACGTCAGCTTGAATTTCCACACAAAGAACTGTGCGTGAGGGGTGCTATTGTTTTTATAGCACAGCACAGCTCTCATCATGGACCACCCAAACTCACACGGTTTTACGCTTGAGCACTGCGCCACGCATCTTGCATGCCGCCAGCGAGATATGCTTGCTACAGGCGTGCTCAATCGTGCGCGCATGCCTTTTTGAGCATGCGTTTTAGTGCTCACTTTTTTTTCTCGCGTCTGGCGACTAGTGTGCTGCGAAATGCGTTGAACCTATCGCACAATGCTCAATGCCTGTCTGGCGAGGAGGAATCAACTTTTCAAACCATGCGCGCAATGTTAGCATTGCCTGTCAATCATTCTTGTTATGACGATAACCCGTACGGCACATGGTTGCTTTGAACCAATCATATTTGACATTTTGACCGCAACCGACAAAAAGTATAGTGGAGGAACACGAGGGAAGCGGCAGTGTCATAGCCACAACAGACAATGGTTTGTATCCCTCCCCTGTTCCAGCCAAGGCCTCGTCTTAACCGTTTTATGTGCGATATGGACAAACCAACCAAATATTCAAAAAGCTTTTGTATGTCACGAGCTCTCCTGATTAAAAGTTACACGAAATCTATCAATGTCAGAATGAATCTGTTATTTTCTGTCGTGCCCTGCAACGAGTTGTTACACTGGTAGGAATTCTTCCTGTTTCTGGGTGATATTTCACCACCCTTTCCAATGTAGTTAGTCCAGAAGCAACATGCTGCGGTTGAATTAGTATCTTTCTGATTTAACTAAAACTGTGTTCATCCTGATTTGCGCGAATAATGTTCCATTTCATATCCTCACTGACATGCACCATCTTGCTTTGGCGGTACACAAGACGACATGCCGTAAATCTTGGAAATCCTTTGCTCGGAAATTAACTGACGACACTCACACTTTGTTCCGCACATGCAAGACATGAGCACTCAAGTATATGTAAATTTATACACATTAACCCCTAGCAATCTGGGCATTTGGGGGGGATCTGGCACAGCCAGCCACTGGGCATTTCTTTTTTGCGACATGCTGGCGTAAAAGTGCCGTAACTTTTTTTATTTTTGCAATTCATTCAAAATGGTCCAAATGTCTTTATTTGAGTGAGATCTTCTCTACATTTCTATGTGGTTTCTTTGTCCATTTAACCAAAAACCCGTGCCCCACACCCTAACAAAGTGAATATATCGATCTCAATCACGAATAGATCAAAACTGTCTTATTTTGTTTCTAAAGATCGGTTGTGCGTCATAGTTGTCATTTAATTTTAGTGGTAGAGTTTGTTTGTTGCTGCAGTAAATAGTCAATAAACATACTTTATCGCAGTCACTGACAGCCTGTCAACATGATCAACATAAGCGGCAGCGTGGAAAAAATGGATCCTCTGCTCTATTGTACGCAAAGACTGGTAGTGCGTTATCCTTCTGACCAATTTACAGCATTAAAGTTTGTTTGTTGCTGTACAAAATTGTCCATAATCGTCAATTAGGTTCACACAAATGTCGCCCATCTTTCAAGCCAGACCCTACAACACGAGGCAGCGATTACTCCGGAATGAAACATCCGCAGGAAAACGACGCATTTGATTGGACGGCTAACACCGTGGGATCTATTCTGGACCCCTGACTGACCTACAGAATTGTCTTCGGTAGTTTCCGACCAAAAGAACGACACATCCGTTTGAAATAAAAGCAGTTTGGAATTATTTCCCAAAAATACTTTTGTTTCAGCCAATGGTAGAGCTTATTGTTAAAATAGACAAAGATCTAAGCATCTTAACGATATAAAAACATGGCGGGTAGACGAATAAAAAAAATCGAGACCGCGACGATGAAATCACCCTATTTTTTGCGCAGTTTTGCAAAGTAACATCGATCAATTTGTCACAAACAACAGCCAGATCATTAATTTAAATCATTATAGAGGGAAAATATTCATTTTTAAAGTAAAATCGAAATAGCCATCGGCAAGAACTGCCGTTTTCTACAATAACATGTGCGTGCATGCATGTAAATAAACATCACCGGAATTTGAGACGGCCTTGAACTAGCCACTTCAAAAGATCGAGTCTACTCGACACTGGTAGCAATATGCAATGACGCGCTGCGCGAGTGCGCTAGAAACTGGCGTGCTGGGTGTTAAAGAACGGAACATAAGGTATGTTGAGTGTTACGACTTTGCAATGCCCGGATTTTATTTTTATTGTTCATGCAAATTTAAATTGCGAGCATAAAGGACAACCCACTTTATCAAATGCGCAAGGCGATTGCAAGTGTAAAGCACCCGGCATGTCGCACAATGCAGTCGCCACTCCCACGCTGCTTGCTTGCAATTTGTATGATGCTCGTCCGTTGGCACGTAGCCAGACGCATCGCTGGCCAAATGCTAAGATGGATGGGCACGCATTTGCATGGTGCGATCATCTTACTTGAGCATGCTACACAAGGCTAGCTCTTTTTCTGTTTGCACGCCAGTGTGCTCGACAGGCTAGCAATTCGGTCCATTAGGTAGGAGCTGTACTATAGGTATACTAGGAAAGTTGGAAACATTTATACATTTATGGGGCATGCTTTCGCACAATAATTGGACATGAACATTTTCAGGTCCGCAGCATGGAATCGTGGTTTCAGCTGTTAAAGCACGCTGATATATTGGCTCCATTTCTTTGTGTAACATGTCCCCCAACAATTTGTAAAATCGACGCTGAGGTAGGTTAACAAGACTATGATTATGGACAACTAACTAACAATTATATAAAAACCCGACGGTAATTTCGGACCTGTATCCACTATTTGGGCAACCTTCTCTACGAAGCTCAATCTTTGACTCAGTGGGGCTCTTGGCTACTGGCCCAGTGTTGCTACTTAATTCATAGCCTGGGGCCGATTTCAGTGGCTGATAGAGTATCCCTATTACAGGGCTCACCGTCGCCAACAGCTGGTAGCGTCAGGTCGTTGTATTTATATTTATGTAATGCTCACACTGGAAAAGTCCTTTGATGTCCAAATCATGTGTATTTCTGTGCGACTGCCCACAATGCCTTGTGTCATGTTCAAAATGGTGCTCACCGCAAACGGTAACAATGTGCATGATTTGTATTGCCAGGGTATCGTGTCGCATTCACATTAATTTTGTAAGTAATGACAGTAACAGCCTCAGACAACCCAGAGGGCAGATTAAAGTTAACATAGTAAGTCATATTTTAAAAGAACTTTTAATTCCGTTTTCCCTGGCATCTCGGTGAACGGACCTTGCGAAATATTACCATAATGATCACTGAACAACCAGGCCTATGATATTTTTTTCCGAAACACACGGCAAATTAACCTTCCGTTAATACTAATCGCACATACATACAATAGATACTACATCTTCAAAATATCCAATCGGGACCAACCCACGGACTTGGCTGGCATTATGAAAGTTTTAGATTCCGCACCCAATGGTTCGTAAAGGGGGATAGTAACGGGACGATCCTGGGAGGGGGGGGTTAAAATATATGAAACCAAAAGTATATATTTTGCAAATATTTCAGAGCATCAATAATGATATGGCATATGTTGTGGCCGCGACAACCGAGGAAGCAGATTAAAGTTAAGATGGTAAATCATTTTTCAACAACCGTTTGCCCTCGTAACTCAGAGGACTGACGCATGGAACCTAGCGAAATATTACGATTACAATTACCAAACAACAGAGCAGCTATGCTGTTTCCCCGGCTCAAGTTAACCCTTCAGACAAGTTGAAATAAGATGTTGTGTTTGAGTTGACTTGAACCGAGAATAACGGCACACGACGGCCACTTGCTCGACAAAATCTTTCAGCCAAAGACGAACAAATTTTATTAGGGCAGGGCGGCCTGAAATTTTTTTTTTTTTTTTTTTTTTTTTTTTTTTTTTTGATGCTCCTAAAATTAAGTGAGGGTCGTGCTCTTTTCAGTAGGGTCAGTGGGGTTACCGGAACCACACATATATTTTTCTTAGGCCTTAGGAAACTTGGATATTTATTCAAACATGTTTAAAATGGATGTTCTTTTCCCTTTTAAACATTATCTCCTTTGGCGTCATTTTAATTTGTTACATGGGCACAGCCGGAGGCATTTGTTGTAACATAATTATACATCAGGCCTCTTCAAGCTGAAATTTTGATATGCAGTTTTACACAGAGAATATGAAAAGACACAAGTCATGTGAATTGTAACAATTGAATAATATGGCTACTCTTATTGGCAGCAAAGGTGATAAAGTCATCATCATATCGCCTTTCGTCCCGCATGGTTTGCAGTCTATCAACAATTGACATTTGGACCCCCACCCCCGCCCCAAATCGTGGATGTACTCATATATGCGTGTCCGGCAGGTGTTAGTTTCTTTAGATGTTCATGATCCAATAATCTCTGTATGTATATATATATATATATATATATATATATATATATATATATATATATATATATATACGTGTGTGTGTGTGTAATTTGCGAACTCTGATTTAACACCACAGCCTAGAATTTTGGGAAATATAGCTGCATTTGTTCCTTAACATATTGGTTTGCTGCATGCTTCTTTATTCGATTCCTGATATTAAACGTATTTTTAGAGATTATTAAAGATCAGGAACCATACATGTTTTTGTGAGTGGTATCAATATACCGATATATACATGTATTTCTGTGCATAGTTTCCGCAAAGACTGTAGAACCCATTTGTAAACGAACATGCTGGACCTTATATATTTCTGCTCCAAGTATTTGGGTCGGTAATGCTGCTGTGATGTTTTTGGTGTTTTATGATTCTTTTGGACATTAGATAGGAATGCTTCTGGCACGCTTAACTTTATATTTTGAAACATGTGATGCTTTACTTTTTGCTATCCCATGTGAATATTTTGCTTTTGTAACTTTCTACGACAATATCAGTTGGTAGATTTTCTTCAGACTTACTGTGAAATTTTATTGTTTCGTCTGTGCCAAATTTGTTTTCCTAGATGCACTGTCCCTTTTCCCGTTTTTAACATACCTTCAATGTAAATGCAAATTTGCAAGAGTAAGAAAAAAATGTTGACATACTTAATACCGGATACCGGTGTTCATTCACGTGTTTGTAGTTTTCTCAACAATTCCAAGATCAGATCAATTACAAGCATGTTGACAATGTACTCCACCGGGTGAGTGGTGTACATTATATATATATATATATATATATATATATATATATATATATATATATATATATATATATATATATATATATATATATATACATATATATATACATATATATATATATATATATATATATATATATATATATATATATATATATATATATATATATATATATACACAAAGTCTCATGAGGTTGAGTCTTGAAAGGTAGCCGCACACACACGATAGAAGAACACAATAAAGCACATAATACCATAAGTACCAAGGCTTGGATAGGCCCATATTAGAAAACTATACTTTCTTAGAGGTAGAACCGCGTAATACCACCCGCAACTGATCAATTATCGTACTAATTTGACTTGGGTTATGGTTCCACGATGCTAATCTGAATGATGTGTGAATCTGATTTCAGAATTAGTATCCATTAAATCAGGTTAAAAAAAACAAAAAACGTAATTTGCAATAAGCATGAATCCAACTTACCAACAGCGGACAGACTGCCGTTCCAATCATACTTGCCAACTCATACATAGTAAGGATAACGCCAATCAACACGCCTGAAATACCCATAGATTTGCCCTAAAAATGATAAGACAAAACTACATTTGACCGGAACATATTCACAACAATGTAATTAAATACCAAAACCCAATACATTGACGCCGCCTGCATGACAACTAATGCGCAAGAGTACCTCGAAAGCTGCTTAACCTTTGCAGTCTCAATCGCCCAAAAGCACGTTTGTAGCTAGTCGTCTACTTTAATGTCTTTTAGTTAAATTTCGGGATAACAGAACATATTTCGCTGAAAATTGTAAATAAGACCACGCCATCACGCTACATGACCAGGTCTCTACGACATTGCGCCCAACCAGGACCGATAACAGGCATTGACTGAGTCTTATTCTGACCAGAAAAGAGTTCATTACCGTTTGCCATATGCACTCTGCAATGTATATATATATATATATATTGCCTCTCTCGCTTCTATTCTCTTTAGACAGTCAATGGTGCGTTTCTGCCACAATAGTTAATACAATGCGGACTTGTCGTCAGGAATATATTTAAACACTTTGCATTTTGTGAAATAAGATGCTCTGAATACAATATTTATTAGTCTTTTTTGGTTTAAATGTATTTTATTCTCAAAATTACAGATTTTTTTAGGTATATATAATATAGTTGGTTGGGATTGGGAAGAGGGCGATACCTTATTATAATCCCTCTCGCTGGAAACGACGAGTACACAAGACGATACTTGACACGGACAGAACACAAAAGAGAGGAACGAGACATGAACAAGACAGACAGAGGGGCCATATGGTGAAAAGAGTACTCATAACTAAATAATTAATAAGAAGTAGACGACAGGCATACCTGAATGTCGGAATGTGTTGAGAAGTAAATTACAGCTGAGTGGTTAAGTTAATTTAAGATGTGGGTAAGAACAATTGAAAAAGTAGATATTTGTCCACGTGTATGGAAGTTGTACTGTTCAATAATTCACAAAACCCTGAGTTTTGTTCACAAAACCGTGGGTTTTGCTTTTCAAAACCCTGGGTTTTGCTTTTCAAAACCCTGGGTTTTTGTAGCAAAACCCTGAGTTTTGCTAACAAAACCATAGGTTTTATCACAAAACCCTGGGTTTCGTTAGCAAAACCCAGGGTTTTGTTACAAAACCTTGGGTTTTGCTCAGTTATTGAATTTTGATATCATTTTGGACAAAACCCTGGGTTTTGCTACAAAACTCTGGGTTTTGTGTACAAAACCGTGGGTTTCATGAACAAAACCCAGGGTTTTGGTACGAAACCGTGGGTTTTGTAGCAAAACTTTGGGTTTTGAGCACAAAACCCACAGTTTAAGAGCAAAACTCCGAGTTTTGATTACAAAACCCTCGGTTTTGTTATTTTTTGAACAAAATCCACAGTTTTGTTCCTAAAACCCTCGGTTTAGCCAGAAAACCGTGGGTTTTGTAACACTTTGAAATAACAGAACAAAACCGTGGGTTTTGTGAGATTGCAAAACCCACGGTTTTGTGACATCACGAATCCCAGGGTTTTGAAAAGGTGCAATACCCAGGGTTTTGTAACCAACCAATCATGACAGCTGTTACTTGGTAGGCCTTGCTAGGCTACTCAACTTAAAAATAGCGTCAAACTACACGTGGCTCAGTTATTGTGATCAATAGCATCATTATTGGTTACCACGCGCAAAGTCTATCTCTTTGCGACACGATGAGAATATAAGTTATGTATTAGTTAAAGGACGAGAGGTTGTGCATCCAGTGTTCAAAATAATCCACACGCCGGCGCGAAGAGCCGCATGGACTATTGAATGCACAGCCTCGAGCTCTTTAATTTGCGTAAAACATTCGATCCGTTGCAAATAATTAACTTATCGCACGATATATTATAGAGCCCTGGAAATTTTTGTCGAAATAGCGTTTTCGGTCCCATTCTTCAACCATTATTGTCTGAAATGTTCAACAGTTATTAGTTGCGGTCATCTTGGCTTCGACTGGCGTGACCTAGATGTGAGGGAGTAAACAAAGCCGCGTGGTCCGACCACTATCGAATATGAAAAACCTTACTTCGCACCGTACTGGTTAACGTGGCTACATGTTTAGCGTGTTAGACTGCCAGTCAAGGGGTTGCTGGATCTATACCCATCAAGTCCTTTTAAATTTTTTAATTAATTAATTTAATCGAGAAGAAATTTTGGACTTGGACATATCTCAATGTTCAAGTTGTTGGTTCTGGTAAAAGAACAATACTGTGACGCCAGAAAATGTCTAACTGCCTTTTCGTTTGTTGTGTTTGTTTATCAATTGGTGGACGTGGGCACTACACTGAACCATTCGACAGTTTATGAAAAGTTGCCAGGCTGTCTTGGCGTTATTTCCAGTGCCTGTCAACAAAAAACTTGCACACAACTTAGTAGTGGGAATAGGTAGTTTGTATGGGGGTAGTGGCTGGCATAGGGACATGCCGTTACAGGCGGGGTTTTCACCTTTCCAGTTGCAGAGCGCCCGGGGAAGAGCTTTAGTATCTTTCACCACAGCTGACACAGAAATAGATGCAAAATTCTGAATGGTGGGAATGAAGGTGGAGTTAAAGAATACCATGTAACAATTTAAGAATTAGTCGTGTTGAGATAATTATCACCACGATGTGATGTGGCAGTCGTTTTGTAATCAACGGTCGCATAATTACTGCAGGCAGTGGCACAACGTACGGTGGATTTTAACGACGCGGCAGATCAGAGGCCTTATGCTGCGAAAACTTCAGCCCGTTCGCCCGGGCCGGTCGCACGGTCCCAGAAACTGAAAATCAGTCTTAATCTATTGAATTTCTTAAAATCACATACACGTCATACATCTTACGAGTTTTCTCTTGTAGTACCTAAAATATGAGCTCATGAAGTGCACACAGTGATAAAATACACGAGATTTAAAGTCGCGAATCGATGGAAATTTTCCGAGATCCACCATCTTAGCATGATATTGGTTTATAGCAAGTTCAGAAAGCAAGCCGTGTTGTGAGTGGTTGGCTTATCCATATGACCAATTTGGCGGTAAAACACAAAACCGTGGGTTTTGTGACGTCACGAGTCCCAGGGTTTTGCGAATTATTCAAAACCGTGGGATTTCTGACGTCAGAAAACCGTGGATTTTGCAAATAATTGAACAAAACAACTGCAAAACCCAGGGTTATCAAGACAAAACTCACGGTTTTGAAACAAAACCGTGAGTTTTGTGAAAAGATTGGATAACAAAGCAAAACCCTGGGTTTTGTGGCAAAACCTTGGGTTTTCCAAGCAAAACCCACGGTTTGGTCTACAAAACCCTGGGTTTTGTGACAAAACCCAGGGTTTTGTGTCTATTATTGAACAAAAATTTGAAATTCTGATATTTGCTCTGTTATCCTTGGTAGTGTACAAAACCCTGGGATTTGCAAGCAAAACTCAGGGTATTCTTACAAAACTCACGGTTTTACGTACAAAACCCTAGGTTTTGTACCAAAACTCTTGGTTTTGCTTACAAAACCCAAGGTTTGGGTACAAAACCCAGAGTTTTGTATTACAAAACCGTGGGTTTTGTACACAAAACTCAGGGTTTTGTGAATTATTGAACAGTGCAACTTCCATACACGTGCACAGACACCAGCACCGCTCCCAGTGTCGTACCGGGAGGTGGCCGGAGAGAACTCTTGCCCAAGCGAGGGGAGGCCCTACGCCGCTGCCAGCCACGAGGGAAAGATAAGATGTTCTATAAATAAATTAGCCAATACCCACTGGTTTGAAGCGACCAGTCGTTGAGATGAAATCATGAACAGCCAAGAAAATTTCAGTATTTTGAGAGAGCGAGCAGTCAGGCGAGCCGCAGAACAGGGTTTGCATAGTAAATGGAGCAAGGCATATAATTTTGGCATGAAGGTGAGATCGTGGTACACTGTATTTTTGACATGAGAAGAAAAAGTGCCATGCATCCTCATTAGGTGCACCACATGAACATTTGGGTGAATCCTTTACACCAATTTAAAAAAATGAAAATTCAGAGGGCTAGCGTCTAAACGGAAGCGAGTGTGTTGACCAGCTAGAAATCTATTCCCTAGGTTGTATGATTCTGAAAATTTAGTAGGTCTTTTTATTTGTTTGGCAACTTTCGATTTGAATATATGGATGGAGGGAGAATTGCGAGTATCAAGAGGCAGTTGGTTCCATAGCCTAACAGTTGAAGGGAAAAATTATTTATCAATCAGGTCTGTGCGCGCTCTAAAATGTTGAAGGTCGAATTGTTGCCGAGTTGTGCACGTTCGACCGTCATTTGTGGAAGCGGTAATAACAGAACATACGGAATCAGGTACAAGTAGTCTTTTTTAATGTTTCTATCCCCACGAGTATGGGCGGTCCTTCTGAAAAAAAAATGTTAGTTGTATTTTGTTTGTGTAGGCTGTTGTAATCGGGATCAAATAAAATCAAATTCAAATATCTGTGTGAAAATATACTGTTAAATAACACACATGTGCAATGTGACTGCTGTTTTTCACACCCCATCTTTGGTGAGCTACTCTAAACCCAACACAGTAGAATTATCAAATACCAGATAGTCTTTGACACTTACCACATTTGGAAAGAAACTTGTAAGGAGTGAGAAGGGTATTTGGCTCATCAGCAAGATGAATTGCAAGTATAAAAGAATAGCCAATTCACCACTGCTGCATTTCAATTTGGTTTCACTTTCGTTGTGATCATCTGCCTGGATCTGTCTCTTGTCATGAATTTGACTGCAATCTTTTGCTCCTTTATTTGCACATAAGGCATCTTCTGCGTCATACCGGGGAACATGTTGTGCGAGTAGCATATTCTCTTGGTGATGATGATTATGATGCCCAGTGTTTAAAGCTTCGTTATAATCTGCAATATGGATTATCTAGTAAATGAAAACACCTCTCTCTGTCTCTCTCTCTCTCTCTGTCTCTCTCTGTCTGTCTGTCTGTCTGTCTGTCTGTCTCTATATATATGTATATATATATATATGAATATATATATATATATATAAATATATATATATATATATGTATATCAGACTTTTGAATCTGCGTTCACTTTCAAAAGAGTAAAGTCACATCAATTCAAATCCTTATGGCAACCTCAACAGTAAAATGAAACTTGTAGTAGAAAGAAAACGCCTTTATACATTGCCTTTCATGTTTACCAAAGACATATTTTGCTGTCACATAGTTATGTTAGAGTATTTTTATTTTGCTATAGAATTCTTTGATTTCGTTAAACGAATTTATTTATTTCCCTGTTTTCGCAGTAACATTTTCACAAAATTAATCTGCAATCAAACCTAAATGATAGCGTCACGAAATCGTGCTTGAATCTACAGAGTCTATGGTACAAGTACCTTGTTCTTGCATTTGATCCTAGATGTCAATCCGCCAGACCCACACGACACTGTCTGACGACAAGTCTGGGGTAATCCATTGTAACCTCTTTTCAGAGCACTTCCGCGCTCCAAGGGAGAATAGAAATTGAAGATAACCTATTATATTTCATCTCCATATATTTAATTTGTCTGGTATCAAAAAACACTCTAGGACATGGATCGGGTCTTGACTCAATGGATTATATGTGCCCCTTTTATATACAGTAGCCTGAAGTCTACCATTGTTCACAACTCGAACTTTGTTGACATAAGGTATTTGTGCCTCTGTCCACTGGTGTGAAAAAACAGCATGAACTTACCTTTCTTTCGATCAGCTCCAGCAGTAAGTACCATTTTGATTTAGTCTGTAGTATGTCCGAAGTTTTGCTATTTCTGTGATGACTGGCCACCAGCACAACCTGCATACAAACATATACCACAGGCGCATATGTTACAGCAAAACATCTGCACTCTCTCTCTCTTTGGTATACAATGAACACAATGGGTATCGTTTTCACGTCATTGTAAATCATTGGGAACTCTCATGAGGCATATTTGTAATAACAATTTGTTTTGCTGAAAATAGGCAGAAATTCTTTATACTGTGGCAAATTGTAATGACTTGTGTTGCCGCCCATCACCAGGGTTGGACGGCAACACCAGTCCAGGAGGTGGGGGTTTATGTTTAACCTCATGTCTGGAAAGTTACGGTAGGTTATAATTTCTGTGTGCCCGATACTGGGACACCGGCAAGAAAATATGTCCAAAATAGGAGAATTTTGGGAAAAGGAAAGCAAAAGAAAAAAAGAAAAAAAATGACACGTTACAGAGTTCGATGTAGGGCTTAGTGTATATCTTTGCGATGTCCATGACCGGTGTTTATAAACTAATAAATACGGTTTTGTTCGGTGGTTTAGAAAAAACGAAATCGTGCAAAATGTATAAAATAATTTTAGTTTTTAGCTCACAAAAAGTTTGCGATGAAATTTAAAATTTGCGTAGAATATGCAGTCCTGTATATTTGAATGTGGAAAATTTTATTAGCATCAGTGACACTCTTGCGAGTACATGTATATCAAATGCAATGAAAGCTCTGTTTGAGCTTGTATATGAGGCACAGATATTGTCAAAACAAGAGGCCACTGGATTAACATCTCTCCGAATGTCTTTAGCGGGCTTCAAAAATAAAGAATTAATATTTATGTTTTGCTGGTGTGGCTGTTTAAATTCATGAATGCCAATACACCCTGCAATAGAAGATGCAGTACATTTTTTTCTGTTCCACTTAAGTGTTCATAATGTTCATTCATGTATTTCTGACGAGCTCAAATAAAGTCAAGTGGGCAAGACCGGAGATTTTCCATATGTATCTCTAGAGTATGTTTGGTACAAGATTGTACCCAGAATTAAGTGTTTAAAAATAGGCACTCATGGGGTTCAACAAAAAGCAGTTCTCTGGAGAGAAAAAAAGTTTTACCATAATGCATAGCCCCGTCTCCAGATATAAAGAGGAAAAGATGCATTGGAACAGGTTTTCTACTGCTTTTTATTGAAAATATTTTGGTGAAGGCCAAAACGTTATGAAAGCAGCTGGGACATCTTTATACAGTGTTTTAGAAAACTCAGCCAAAATGGGTTTCAACACCCATCACTGTATCTTGTTGGGGTTGTCTTAACAATACCTTTTATACCGTTAAAACATGCTTCTGTGCAATTTATTAGCTTTTCAACTCACCTGGTTTATTACATTTTCTGTTATAGTGCCTTGTTCTTTAATTCTGTAGAAGTTAAAGGTTATCTGCCTGAACGGGAACACTGAATGTAACAGACTATTATTACAACTTGCATAGTGCCAAAAATATCTTTAAAATGCCGCTATATTACGGATTTTTGCCGTCTTTGCCCGTGTTTATTGCAAATAGAGTTGTTATTGCAAATTGCTGCACAGCAGGGTCATCGGTGGATTCAACGGTTGGAGGCTCCTGACGCGTACCACCGTTTTAGTAGCGCGCAATTAAAAATGCCTCTACATTGGCTTTTGTACGATGGCTCTTATATTGAAAAATGCAAAAACATTTCTACCAACATCTAGCTTTGTGAAAAATCTAGGAGCTTCCTGGGAATTATCCCTTGCCTTGCTCTCTCTGGGGGCTCTGCCTATGGACTCGCAAGGACCAAGGTAGCTGAGAAAACCCTTGCCAGAAGACGCAACGTCTTCTCAGAATGTTTAGTTTGGAAGTTACACCCGCTTGCTGGTAACACCAACCAAACTGCTCAGTTGGCAATAAATCTCTCTCTCTCTCTCTCTCTCTCTCTCTCTCTCTCTCTCTCTCTCTCTCTCTCCCCCCATGCTAAACCGCCACGTCAAGCCCCAACCCACCCACCCCCGCTACCCCATATGTGAATTGCACCAAACAAGATAGGATGCAACGTGTAACTTTGATAAGCAAAGCCTCCATCCTAAAATGCTGGTTTTAACATTTTGTCTCTCTGTCTGTCTCTCTGTCTCTACCACAATTTTGAATATGGGTTACACTGGGTCATGTATAAATTTTGCAGCAGTGACAGTGACATCTGTGTTCTTCTCAATAAACAATGTTTACAAACAATAAAGCATGTGATGTCCAGCTCATCTGCGGACCATGAATTGAAATATATCGCTTGACATCATAAAGAGCTCATTATATGTTTAGTCAAATGCGCAGAAGGCTTTTCAGATTTTCATTTCAATAACTGACAAAGAGCGTGCAATGTTTTACTCATAAGTGTGTGCAATATGGGAGCATGGCGTGGTCCTAATAACGCCTCAATACTCATTGACCCTCTGCCAGCCAGCAGCCATCTATGTAAAATATATGCATTGGCAGGCTGCGCACCAACACATGCCAACAGCGTTTACCCTTTCAAAAGCATACAATGCGAATCATAATGTTCTCAAATACTGTTTTCTTGCATACACAAATACATTAGTACCAGATCTTCTCATAGGTGGTAGATTTGTGTCAGAATTGACGTCATGCAAGCAGTCCAGGACACAAAAAGGCAAAGTCTGCGTTCCGTTATTGTAGTTCCTGAAGAAAGTTCCTCAGACTTTTATGTTATCATCATCATCATCATCATCATCATCATCATCATCATCATCATCATCATCATCATCATCATCATCATCATCATCATCATCATCATCATCATCATCATCATCATCATCATCATCATCATCATCATCATCATCATCATCATCATCATCAGGCCTTATATGTGATATATATATATATATATATATATATATATATATATATATATGTATATATATATATATATTATATATATATATATATACCACATATACCAAAAATATTGTTTTATAAATCCTTTGGACATTCAAAATATGGATTGGGGCCATTCTTGGTATTTTGAAAACACTTATGAGTTCTGCTGAAACAAATCACCAAAATTCTAAGATGGCCGGGTCACGTGACTTTGATCTATTTAGAGCGACAAGATTTCCGAACGTCTAGGTTTACCTGTCCCACAGCAAACGGTTGGAAACATTAACCCCAGTGATTATGAAATAAGGTTCTGTAATCCTAAAACTTTTTTCTCTCAGGAAAATTACTCAAATGAGTCGATTACAACACAGGTAATATGATTCTATTGGGCAACATAGTGATCATTATATCGCTGAATTATCTTTTCCAAGCCTTATTGAGTATGAAATGAAATGAAACTTTATTGACTGCACTACATCAAGCAAGAAAAAAAACCAAAAAAAACCAAAAAAAAATTAGCGTTTTCTCAAGTACACGTACAACGCGCAAAACAAGATATGGAAAGGAGAAGAAGAAAAAGGTGTACATACAGCTCAGCAATGCGTCTAAATTCCTTACTATAGTAGTTTCCCTTATATGGCTAGACAGTTTGCTATATATTTTTCCACAAATTTTGCTTAATTCCATTATGAAGTGAAATAGTTGTCTCGTATTGTCTTGTTTCACATCGATAAATATATCTTTGTTTCAACATAACATTTCGGGGTATTCTAAATTGGCTACAATTTAATACTAAGTGAATTTCATCCTCGATGAGATAACATGTATTAAATGTCCTGAGGCTTACTGGTGTTTTGTGGGGACGCTTATGTCAACTTGTTTCAATATGTAGATTATGGGCACTGATACGGAGCCTCGTAATCTTTTTGCGAAAATGATAATTGTCTATAACGTTAAGATATATTTCAAAATTTAAGTGTTTTTGTACTGGACATAAGTTCTTAATTTACATTCACTGTCATTTTGTTGTGACATACCACTTTCCCTCTGTCTCTGAAATTGTTCCTGTAGTTTGCTCATAAATAACGTTGATGGAAGTGTGCCAGATCTGTTGCCTTGGCTATGCCAAAGTTCCTGGAAACCAGTCGCAAACAATATATCTTTAATGTTTTTCATCCACAATGACTGGTTCTAATTTTCATGACATTGCAATATTGCACAAATAAGAATCTGATAATAGGGATTTTTTTTCACTGTTCGCAATGCTAAACCAATTTTTACACACCATATTCATTATCTTCAGAGAAATGGGGGTACATCCAAGCTCACCAAGGACAGCTATATTACATGCTTTCCAATTCACCCCAAGGCAAAACTGCAGAAAACCAATATAAAACCTTTCGATACCAAATTTGAAATATCCTGAAATACTGTCAGGTATTATTGACTTGGGTGGGCTCCCCAAATTTTGGACGCATATAACAATATTGGGGAAATAACTTTATCAAACATGAATAGATACATTTTGACACGCACATTACCATTTCAAAACACATGCTTTAGCCTCGCTACGGCATTACTTGCTTCATCACATAATAATTTGATTGTGCCATCGAAGGAGCCTGAAGCTGAAATTTCAATGCCAAGATATGTATATTTAGAAACTATATCTAGTTCAACGTCGTCTAATATGAATGAAAATTCCAATCTTTACAATAAACACTTAGAATATCCAAACATGTTTATAATCCTTGTTCACTTTTAGATAATAATATATGATCATCAGAGTAAAGCAAGCAATTAATCCCTTTTTCTTTCAAAGACACAATTTGTACCAAATAAATCGGATAAGTCATTAGCAATAATATTAAATAACGTAGGACACATGGCACATCCTTGTTTAACGCCCCTAAGTAAAGTTATGTTAACAGAAAGTCCATCGTGAAATTTGACTTGAGTAAACAATTCAAATTACCTATCTTTTATAACTTTTTACGTGAAACCATCATTTCTATATTTCAACAATTTAAAGAATAATCCCTCATGCCAAATGGTGTCAAAAGCTTTTTAAAAGTCCACAAAACAAACAAATAAATAATTTTCACCGAGAGCTTTTGTATATTTATCTACTAATGTTTTGGGCACAAATATGTGATTGCTAGTTCGACATCTCTCCTAGAGCCCGATCTGGAATTCACTTTTGATATTAGCATCGGACAAATACTTAAATTTGTAATCGAGTATTTAGGACAGTACAGAAAAGGTTCGACATACAGCTACTTAATGATATGCCTCTAAACATATTAGGATCACTTGTACACCCACTTTTGTGTATCAGAACTAGTGTAGTTTGCTTCCATGAAGTTGGGAAAAAGCCAGATGTAAAAATATTTTTAAATACCTTCAGCAAAGTTTGCGACAAAATAGTCTTACTCTGTTTTAACATTTCATTCAAGATAGAATCTTTGTCATGAGACTTTTTGTTTTTCAGTTATCCTAAAGCAACGTTTATTTCTGTCTCACTGATTCTATAATCGAGTGCAGAAAAAGGATTTACCTATATGTCCTACATTCTAAAGCAATGTTTTCACTTCTTGCTCCTTAGAGAAGTCGCAATTGAAGTTCTGGGACATTATACGTGAGAAATGGCTAAACCACTGTCTAGGAGTAATATTTTCGCTAGGATTGTTTTTGTTGGTAACCGTACATTCTAATTCTTTATTGAGTTCCCAATTTGCTTTCGGATCTTTGTCCTCAGTATCGCCCAGAGATTTCACAATATCTTTCTTAAAATCAACTTCTTTTCGTTTACATAGCAATCTAAATGTTTTCCTCGTCGAATAATATGATTGTCTCAGTGCATAATTGTCATATCTAGGAAGACGCTTACCTTTTTTCTTTTAGGTCTAACTTTTAATGTGATCCTCGCTGATTTATATATAATTTTGTTAAAATCTTAAATCATTATGTCAATATCATTGCTATTTTCCACATTATAATGATGATGCAGAAAATCATCGATGTCCTGTTTACAAACCAAACTTAACGCTGTGGTAAATATAGCGGGATTCATGCCATTCCATACGAAACGTTCCGGCAGTGAATCAGTAATCTCACGTGAAACACACAATGGTACTGCTTCTCGTCTCAAAGAACTGACCGCAATATCAAATGACACGCCACAGTGGTCGGAGAACCACGTGAGCGCGTGGATTAGCATACTTGGTATTGAATGGAACAATGAATGGTCAGCCAGTACATAGTCAATGCACGTTGGTTGTCTGGCGTTATGTCTGTAGCATGTGTACTTCCCTGTGAGGTTACCGAGTTTACGGCCGTCTAAGATCCGCAAACCTGTGGACTTACACAAGTCAAGTAAAAGATTATCATACTCATTCACTTTTCGCTTATCCATATTAATTCTGATCAAGCGTACGTCATAAAAAATATCATTAGGTAACGGTATTTTATCGGAGTCAGCTTTATCAGGTGAGGCGAAATCATTCGAAGTTGACGTTGTTGCACCCATAACTATACATTTGCTCCCATCCCTAGTAAATTTAGATATGCCAGTTTCAATGCGTTCAAAAATGTCCGTATCACTGGTATACATGGAATTTATGGGTGAAATATATACTGTAGCAATATATAGGTCCTCAGCCATCAGAAAATGCGATTTACTTAGTTTAATCCATACTATATCTGGACAAGTTATAGGTAGAAATTCAATACCATCTGAAAGACTATCTTTGACATATATTTAGCAATCCCACCTAACATTTAAATGCATTCTGTTTCTTCGGTCGCACGCTATGTTGCAGTTTATATCCAGGTATGTCAATATTACAGTCTTTTCTTGCGTGTGTTTCAGTTAAAACTGAAAATATCGTACTATTTCCAAATATTTAGAAACTCGTTATCATTGAATTTGGACTCCCTTTGACCACAGACTTTTTGCTTGTGTCCGTGGATACATGTTTTTCACGTCATGATCCTAATGTGATCACTCATCATACTTCAAATCACATATAACATAATCATGTAAAGGGACGCCTGTTACCTACATTGAAATTATTTTTTCCTGTTTATAGCTATTATTACGTCCCCCATTCGCGTTGTAGCGGCCAAGGTTCTTGTTATTGGATCTCCCGTTCTGACCATTGTATCTGCTGCCCGTGGTTCTGACCATAGTATTTCCCGCTAGAGTTCTACCCATTGTATCTCCCGCCAGAGTTCTGATCATTGTATCTACTGTGTCTTTGGCCCCGTAGTTCTGGCTTGTAAGTGTACTTAATATTAGCGGCTAGTATCCGCGAGCCCTGATCATTAGGAAGGTTATTGTTCACACATAGTTCCTGGCCAGGTGTATTTTGCCTATTCAGGAAGCTCCCATAATTGTCACATACTTCAATTCCCGGTTTTCCACTGACTGGGAGTTTTACTAAAGAATTCACAGCATGCACTTCGAGGTCCAGGTCTTTGTCCGAACACGGTATAGCGGTACAGATAATGACCCGTTTCACCATTTCCGTGGATATATATCGTCTACAAGTAGTGCCAATTCAATTTCTGCACTCTCCGGCGTCCTATCACCCTTCACACCATTGGTGATAAGATATATGATAATAGCATCGTACCTGTGGTTGTGACAAGCAAGGAACTCTTTGGCTTTCTCAATAGTTTATACTTGTTCCATTGTGATGATGTGGTATTCAGTACTCAACAGTCTATCAACTTGTATGCTATTCATATATGAGTTCCGCAGAATTAACGCTTTTTCTTTTTCGCTATGCAACTGTACCGTTGCACCAGGTGGGGCAGTTTCTTGGGGCCTAGCATGCGGCTTTCTGCCCACTGCAGTTCACCAAGGGATTGTTCCAGTGTCCATTACCTGCACCTGGAGTTGCCACTGTGGCGTTTGTTCTTTTGCTGCTATCAGTTCGTCTCTTAGTTGAGATATTGACCCCTGTAGTGTTTCTATCTTCTCGTCTTCTTTTTTATTCTGGATTGTACCCGTTCTTAGTGGAGTGTATTCTTCACTTGACTTCGGAGGGAGATTTCTCTGTCAATTTCACTATGTAGGTCTTTGTTTAGCCATTCTTACCTTTCCACACATATACTAACTGTATGAGGTGTGTCAGCCTTGTTTGGCACCAAGGGCTCAGTCACTTTGCAATTTTGAGTTCACTACAGACACTTTCATACTTAGCAAGGTTTTCCTTTGTCTTTTTCAATTCAACACTTAAATTTTTATTCTCTTGTTTGATCTTTACAATTTCTTCGTTTTCCTACCTATTTCTTTTACTTTCAGCCAAATCTGCAGACACTGCTTCTAGCTTGATTTTCAAATTAGGTCAGGTTAATCTATATCTAGAAATATAAATCCAAAGATCTGTAACACCCCCCACCCCCACTTCCCCTGTAAAGGTTTGGAATCACCAATTGCTTTGATGATAGAAACGATCTCAAGTCGTCACTCACGTCATGTGGAAAATGTGTACTTTTGCTGAGTCCTGTAAGTTCATACAAACCCAGCAATAAAAATATCTCTTCATGAAATACTGACGAATAAACAGACCAAGCGATTTACTTGCGTACTTCCCGGCATCCATAATGCTGTAACTATGACCAGCTGTCTACACACTAAGTCCAATTTGGTGATATCACTAAATCATTTAGCAATATTGCAAAATCACTTCGCGATATCGCTAATGTTAAGTTATACCGCCAAATATTTAGTGAAATCTCTTAATTATTTAGCGCTATTTTTAAGTCATTTAGTGACATCGCTAAATGTCACCAAATCTTTTAGTAATATCTGTACATGTGTATAAATTAGTGATATATCTCTGAATGACTCACCAATAACGCAACATTATTTAATAACATAGCTCAATGATTTAGTTATATCCTTAACTCACTTGCTGATATCGCTGAATGACACATTTAGTGCTGTCGCTCAATCATGTAGTGATATTTCTAAATGTATTATCGCTTCCTCTCCTATTTTGGTCCAATATATATGCCTGCCGATTTGGAAGAAAGTGCGATAGTTTCCTCTTCCCAATGTGTTCTGTTGAGTATCGATTGTCTTCTCTTGCATTTTCAATGGGTTTATTTTCATGCTGCAAAGACACAAAATTCCGACCATAAATCTTGTAGTCAAACTTACCGGCTACGTCTTTGGGTCCAAATGTTCACTCCCATGAGCTAATCACTATGCAGGCAGAGTACAATTGCCCATACATGTATGCGCCAATTCATTTGGCGACATCGCTTAGTCATTCAGCGATATTATTAAATACATCTTATTTGACGATACCGCTCATCCGTTCGGGATATACCTTAATCACTTGGGGATATCACTAAATGATAAAGGGATATCAGTGGTATCGAGTGGCATATAGGGTGATCATGCTATGCTCCGGTAAATTAGGGCGACTATCCCCTTTAGGGCTAAATAAAGTGAAGAGTATGCACATGAACCTAAGCAAGGTATACATTTCTAGAAAGGTCACGATAAACAGATCCAAAACCAAAGGATATGATGATCTTTTTTATATTTGTGGTGAAAACGTTCTTGTCTTTGAGCTGAAATTAAAATGTGATAATGCTATACAAATGTGGAAATAACTTGTTACTGGCTCAACGAAATTGTTATCTGTTTCTACTGAATTACTTCCAACATCAGTACCTAAAATGCGTCCTTTAAATCTGTTTATTGATGTTTGCTTTGGAATAATGAAAGGCTAAACCTCACAAATCCAAAATGTACAAAAGGAGCAACTTTGAAGCACTGTAACTGCAAAACAAACACAGACAAAGCATATTTATGGGACGCTTGTCTAGCCACAGATGTAGCAGGTAATTATCTACAAATAGGCTGTAGTTTGATACAACCATTAAGAAGTCATTTCCGCTTTGTTTTATTCATGTCATACTTTCCTTTCTGATAAAAGAAATGGTTATTTATACAATAATTTACGTCTTAAAGGTCACACTTTTAATTTATTTGTAACCTATTGATCATGATCTTTTCAAAAATGTATACTTTGCTTAGGTTGATATGATATTTTTAAAAAAAAACTTTATATAGCCCAAAAGGGGATACATGTAGTAGCCTTAATTTATCAAAGCATAGCATAGCAACCTTAATGGGGCAATTTGCGATATCGCCAAATTGTTTTTGGCGATATGGCTTAATGATTATAGTGATATTGCCAAATAGAACTTATGTCAAAACGGCTTTGATATGAAACACTGTAATGACGATCCACAGGCACTTCAATGCAAAGTGTTGACTGATAAGTCCGCCTGTCCTGTGATGTTCATGCCAATGTAACTAAAATGTAACCAAGTCAAGACGTTGTGTCCAAATGCAGATGAAGTGAATCCTTGTTACAGTGTCCAGTAGGTTTTGCAATGTAGTGTTTGCAAAACACACTGTGGACGTACGCAACCAAAGACGGAAGTACGAACCAAGGGACGGATGGTCAACCCGAAAACATAATGGGTCCCCTTTGAGATGGATTCATACAAATATCATATGATATCCATGGCGTCCTTCTTTCACAGAAAGCCAAATAATAAGGCCAGAAGGGTTAATTTAAAATCCATATGGTGTTGAAAGTGAGGCTGATAGATTATTTGGAGTTTATTTACTGTCAGTACAATAACTTTGTCCCATAAGTGCCATCATAGTTACTGGAATCTTCCCATTGAGCTGTCAAATTATCTTAAAGGTAAACTGCAAGAACGTAATGTAAATATTCACGAACTGTTACGACTCCTAAAATACGGAATGCAAAAATACGTACATAAATTCAGGTTAACGCTGCACGGAAAAAAATGATATTTTTTGTTTTAGTTGCGCGTTCCGTTCTAGAACATGAGATGGCGCACATGTCGCTGTCAGGTCTGCAAAGTTCACAGCTTGGCTTTTCCAACTTCCCCCGCTGTCCGGTTGCCATATATGGTTGTTTGACTTGAAAAGTATACCCTGGAATAAGAATGTATCGTATCTCGCTCCCTCTGCGCTAATCAAGTCACCCTGTAGTCATAGCGGATATTTTGTCTATTGGATATTAAAACAAAACAAAAACGAACAAAAGGAAAACAAAAACAAATAAACAAAACAAAAAAAAAAAAAAAAAAACAAACAAACAAACAAACAAACAAGAAAACAACATAAAATGCTCCTGCCAGACCGACATTTTTTGTTTAGAAAAATGATGAAAAACCGGAATTGTATGTTATAGTGCATAAAACATACAAATACATCGGCCTATAGATTATAATAAGACTTAAAACGTTTCTTCCCGCTAGCCCGACCACTCCTTGGTAAAACCTGCTGCCCATAAAAGATATTTATCTCAATGAATGAATGAATGAATGAATGAATGAATGAATGAATGAATGAATTAACGAATTAATGAATGCCGTCGCATACCAGCCATAGAAGCGCAGTTTCTGACACGCTAATGAAAGCGTAGTTATAACAAAAAGCATTTACCCTCTTTAAAAATATTTTTAAGCTCTACAGAAACAAAAGAAAATTGGGCACTGTGCGTTCTCAATGGTTTGAGAGAGTGGTATACAAACACCTAACACCAACATGCATGGTTACCCGGGACATTATATTAAGGCTTTTGTTGTCCTGCGATAAGCTTGTACCAGGGCTTCATCTGCAGTTTGTATCTGCAGCTGAATGCTAAAAGTCTATTGCTGCGGCTACATTTTCATATTTTCTATATTTCTTTACATGGCGGGTATCAAACAAATGAACAGTTTTACAAATTCTGGCACAAAGATTCACAATTTTGCTACAAATTAAACTTTCCAAAGGATTTTATGCCGTAGGGACTATATGATGTGAACTTGATAAGATAAAAAATAAGTACTTATATGTATTTGTATCTTTTTGTCCAGAAGCACCTCCTAGTAGTCATTACCCTTTTCCACAGTCTGTGTGGGTAATAAATGTTACGTGCATGTACCTTCACCAGATATCATGTGGAAAAATCCTTTGGTCCCAAGAGTAGAACAGAAAGAGCACTGTATCTATGTACCAAACGAGTAAATGGTACGTGCAAAATGAATTTTCAAACTGAGACGCCGTTCAAGTTCATTTGACAAACATCAAAACCAAACCCCTTCAAAAAAGAGAGAAAAAAACTGTAAAGCAAAAAATATATATATGTATACAAAAATCCCCGTATAATCAACAGTGTAAAGGTAATGAAATTAAAGGTAATGAAATAAACATACAAAGATGAACAGAAAAAGGGTATGATACAAGATCTTGAGCTTTTTTTTTTTTTTTTCAAACGGCTACATTTTTTAAAACATTGCTACCAATTATAAAATAATCCACAGGTAGTTTCGGACCTGTATCCATTATCTGGCCAACCTTTTCCACTAAGCTACATCTGTGGCCCAGCGGGTGATCTAGGTCCCTCAGACTGGTGCTGCTACTTTATTCATAGCCTGGGAGTGACTTCAGTGTTTGATACAATATTCCTATTCTGGGGCCACCGCCGCCCACAACTGGTAACTTGAAGGCGTTGAATTTACATTTTTATGCAATACTCACACCGGAAAGGTCCCACTATATATTCTACATTACATTCATTCGACAATTCACCCCCCTTAACAATAATCACACAAATAATATGTTATATGCTGTTGCCGCAATTCACTTTGATATCCAAATCAAATATATTTTTGTGCGACTGTCCAACAATGCATTGCACTATGTTCAAAATGGCGCTCACCAACACTTGCATGATTTGCCAGAGTATCGTGTCGCATTCGCATTTGTAACTAACGGTAATAAATGATCCAGACACAAGCGAGCAGGCAGATTAAAGTTAAGATAGTAAGTCATGTTTTAAAAGTACTTTATCGACTGTTTGCCCTGGTAACTCGAATAACAGATCCTGAAACATAGCAAAATATTACGGTAACGACCACAGAACAACCATGGCTATGCAGGTATGCTTGGGCTTTGCTGTTTTACCGAACAACCGTGGATATGCAGCTATGCTGTTTCTCGGGCCAAGTTAACACTCCAGACTAGTTGAAACAAAATGTTGCGTTTGGGTTGACTTTACTACAAAATAGCGGTCACTTTCTTGATAAAATCGTTCAGCCAGGGTCAATCAATTTTTATAAGGGTAGGACAGCTTGAACCTTTTTTATGTGTCATAAAATTAGTTTAGGGTCGGGCCTTTTCAGTAGGTTCGGGCGGGTTACTGGAACCACACATATATTTTCGGTAGGCCTTAGGTAACTTGGGTTTTGGTTCAAGCACGTTAAAAATGGATGTTCTTTCCACTTTTACACATTACTTCCCTTGACGTTAGTTTAAGTTGCTACCTGGGCACAGCCGGAGGCACTCCTTCGTAGTATAAAATTTCGAATGTGTATACACAGGTTTGAACATATTTACGATATATTACATCACAAAAGGAACGATAACTAATCAGTGGAGAGGAGCACATATCACCCAGAAGGCCGGCTCGCCGATCCAATGCTTCTAAAATCACGAACTTGATTGAAACTGTTTTAACCTTGTAATCAAAACAAAATAAAACAAAAAGACTGTATGAACAGCCCGTCCCGAGGTGACCGAAACTTTCATCCCAAGATAGGTCCACCTTAGTATGGGAATACACAGAAATGTGCCTATCCAATTTTGAATCCATCGACCAAGTGATTTTAGAGACGGGGTTTTGAGATTTTTCCCAAAAAATCAAGGCTACGTTTCCATGTGTACGTTATTTTTACACGAATGCGGCAATCCGTACATGTGCTGTGCGTCAATATTAATAGACGTATGCGTTTTTCCTTTTCCATGTGTCCGTTTCCCCATGACGCGTATCTTTTGTACCCTATGCCCATCCGGGCAACTTGACGGGGAAGGACCCATAAAATGACGTCATTTCATGGAGATGCCCATCCGTCATGTGTCCGCGTACGTCAAAAATTGCTACCCTGTGCGATTACAAATGAACGTATACGTGCACTGATACGTCTATACGTAGATCAACGGACACGTGGAAACATTACAATGAAAAAGAACTGAAGCGAAAAAGTAGACGGACGACGGAGACGGATGACGGACTGATAAACGCACACATGGAAAAGTAGCCTAACGCAAAAAGACATAAAAATCTCAAAATAGCTGGAATGTGACTAGTTGAACAAACTCAGCAGAGACGAACCCTTTATGCATCCCAGGTTTGAACAGAATCACGAAGCCCATTTTTGAGAAGAAATTGGAAATGTGAATTACCATTGGAAACCCAGTGCACTTAAATAGTAATACGTAGATTTAAAGTGTATGCATTTTCCAAAAGTGTCGAAATTGAAAATTTGTGTCACAGCATCACCATCTAGGAAACACTTTTTTGTCATTGTACTAAAGAATTACTACATTTTTGCCAAGTTTCTGTACAATATAAGGGATGCTTCCTGACAAGAAATCAAATATAGCAAATAACAATAATAATAATAAATAATAATAATAATAATAATAATAATAATAATAATAATAATAATAATAATAATAATAATAATAATAATGAAAACAAACAAACCAAATCACTACCAGTTGAATAACTTAAGGTTAAAGCGCCCGACGACGTGTCATTATGCAATTTCAAAGGAATTGGCACAGCAATTCCTGAGAAGAGGTTATAGGATTTTGTTTGAATCACTGGAAAGTGACCATTTCTCCAAGCTCAATGGAGACTCACAACGAGATCCCTTTTAATCACCCAAAAATAAATTGGGCGTGTCCATTTAACACACTTAGTGGAAACTTGCCTAAGGCACACCTCAATCTAATTTTGAACAGATTATGATCAATGTTTTTTCAGTGCTTACAGTTGGTTCCTTTGCACAAATTGGTATTCGCGCATAAGGGCCCGCTGATAGTTCTATTTTCGTTTAGTGTATAAATTGCTCTGGAAATAATTGTTTTCGAAAGGCAGATCTGTGAGAGAATGCGGAGCAATCAAGGCAATTCTGATATTGCAAGCAATAGACATTGTGCAACATCATTCGTGCAATGTCAATTTCAACATCACATACACTATAGAGATACTCATACAGGATGGTCTCAATATTACGCCCTGCAGGCTTCATGGTCTTTTAATGATTTTACTCAACCGACTTGTCAGTCGCACAGATATGTTTATATAATGGTCATTCGTCCCTCCATTTCGTGTCATTCATAAGCGGATCTACCTATTAGACCTCTTCTTTAAAAGCGCTGGTTGGATCCTCTCCCACAGGGAGTTGCCTGCGCAACAAATACAAAACAGTTTAAAACCATGTATCTCAGGGGTACAAACTCTTTTTAAGAGTACTATGCTTCAGGACCGATGCAATGTTGACTATTTTAGTGGCATATATACCTTTTTATTTTTACATGTAATGGTGATATAGATGTTTATAATTTAAAGAAATGGATCTCTATTTGCATATTTTACAGGCGTAATGTCGTATGAAGTACAAGAAACATCAGACCAGTGGCCAGAGTGTTATAGGCACAAAATGCACTTTCCGTCGTCCTCGCTTAGCTTTGTCGGTTTCTTTTTGCTTTTGTTGTGCCTTAAAAGTATTCATTGCAAATTTCTTTAACGGGCATAAATGTTGAGAGTGTGGGTAGTTGATGAGCCCTTTGCCCATGCCAATATCACTACTCAACAAGTCAAACTGGAAGAATGTTAACAAGCAATACGCCATTCACAGAGGGTACGCCACACATGGAACCCGCTGTTCGGTGTATGCATAATCTTTGTTCACGTTGGCCAATTGTACATCGGCAGAGTGCACAAGACAGGAAAACAAGCAGAAACGAAGACTAATTATATTTACGCTATGTAAAAAAAGAAAAACAATTAACTTTATCATAATCCGTTTTGTACAAAGAAATTATACCTGTATTAGAGTTATTGAAATCCACAATTAATTACGAGAAGCAATATTTTTAATGACGCGGATGGTCCTATTGACCTTTTTTCCTAGCACCATTGCACTTTAATTTGCTTGTATGGGATTATATGTTTTATTTTATTTGGAGGTGAATTGCAGATGCATTATTCATGCAAAAAACATAGAATAGAATACTCATTAGTATTGTATGTCTGAGGGTGGATGATCATTTTCTAGAGTGAAATTCGAAAATAGTAACTCAGTACCTCACTCTCAGTAATTTAAGTTTCTCTTTTTCCATAATTTGGTTACGGTTTAACGTGTTTTTGCTTCCCGTTATTACCATGTAAGTATAAGTTGTTACATGTTTCTAAAAGTTCTTACTCTGTCAAAAATTGAATATATCTGTATATATGTTAATGGGCCCCAAGGAACAACAGTTAAGCTGATTGCGTGACCCTGTCTCAAGATATTAAGTAGATAGATAAGTCTTGTTGTGCCATTAAGATTGCAGTTCGTCTTATATTTTGTTGTGTTTGTTTATATCTTAGCTCGCAGGTACTGATACATACCATGTTTACCACAATTACCGTCGAAAATTACACCGGCATAGAGCTCGACATGTATAATAAACATTCCCCTTGTCCATCATTAAATTATGCGTAAGCTACCTGTTAACAATTGCCCTCTCTACGAATAAGGGCACCAGAGGTAATTTTTGTCATACTTACCAACATACTGACTGGTTATCAGAAACCAAACCCTAGATATTCAATACTGGATATTCATATCAACTGCGGTGGTCCTTTTGCCCATATGATCGAATATTGTACCCATGTGTACCAGCATATCATACCAAAAGGACAAAATGTGTTGCTCTTGGAAAACTAATTTCTTCGGACTGTTTAAATATATAAACGGTTGTAGACATACTCTACAAATATCACAAATGGCAACGCCCGTAGTTCATCATCACTATCCCCGTATCATCGCGGCTAATATCCATTGTGGTTCATCGTATGTCCCGCATTGATATATTTAGGGCATTGATAAATTTACGCTCAGATAATCCATCAAAGGTTTTTTTTCTGACATCTCATCCCATTATCCCAAGCAATTAGTCAAGGAACCGGATCCTAACATTGAATAAGAGTTTAAAGCCAGGGAGTGGGGCTGATCCGATTAAAAAAGAGTCTGACAAATTTGGATAAATATTTATGTATATATATATATATTGAACCGAAAACATTACATGACTGATTTCCGATATTGATATGTGACTTGGTGTCCATTGTTCCAATAAGCCTAGTTTACCTTTCATTTATAGTCCTGGACTCCCTTCGGACTGGTAAGCCTAATATCTCCGATGTCGAATGTGGTCGACATAGTGCCTCAGCAAATGCCCATTCTTAAAATATATACAGATCTTGGTAATCTCAAACTAGCACCTACAGGGTTGTTAGAGTTAAACTTTACCCCAAGCTGCTCTCCGATTCTTTACCCATAATGTACACAAAACCATGTGTGTCACATTCAGAAATTGTTACTCAATACTTTGTCGGTAAGCACAGGGTCTATTTTTACCAGCAGTGCTTTTCTCTGGGACATTGCGTATTCTGTGTTGACTGCTGCTGAGTAACATCAGTCCCTAATAAAAAAAAACCTGTCTAATGGGGCAAACCTACATTCTAACTCAGATCCGGTCATTCCGCTGCTGCAAAACACACATGGTAAGTTGTGTCCGCCCTCAATGCACAAAATCTGACAGGTTAATATGAGAATGTCCAAATTTAAATGTTACATTTATTAGTTATGAAGGTATATACCCTTTTAAACAGATGTCCCCAATTGGCAGGTTATATTATATATATTGGTACAAATGTACTTGACACACTCTTAAAGGACCATACTTGGAAAATAGTGACATCTCTCTGGTTGGCACACTTTCTGAGAACCAACGATGCCCCTATTAAACAGGTTTCATTGCAATTTATAGCGATATTGTCTTGTTAACGCCAATCCGTACTAAAATCCTAGATCTGTTACTGTCAATGTATACAGACATCAGTTAAAATAGTGCTGAATGACACCATACCACAAGTCCAAGTATCTAGACAAAAGTAATTCTTACTTATTTAAGTTTATTCGAAGCTTTCAATTTATCATGCTCAGATGACACTATGTGAGAATAAATGCGTTTGCAAGATGATTGAGATATACGAATATATGTTAACCAACTAACTGCTCTCCGTTTTGAAATTGCAAAGGAAAGGCATGTCAATCTGTGTTTGACCAACGTGCCCAATACTGGGGCACATGTTTTACTTAAATGAGGTTGAATAATAAAATTGTCTTAGGCTTCACACACACACACACACACACACACACACACACACACACACACACACACACACACACACACACACACACACATTTGCATTTAAACTTCTATATAGGACGTCCTTCAACTGCAGTTTCTTGTTCATTTTTTTTTTTTTACACTCAGTAACGCTGTTTTAGACGATAGAAAAGAGGAATCACACACCTTCACGCTTTCGTTGATCAGAGGGATAATTATGGCTCATTCATTTGCTATATCTTCAAATGGCTTTTTCCGCTTCGTCGAAACCCGAAGCAAGACAGAAATTTCTGTGTACCTTACAGACTTTAAAATGAGCTGATCTAGAGTCAAAAACTTCTCTTAAGTGCTTTATGGGACTTAAGTCTTAAAAAGTGGAATAATGTATCAAATGCTGACTGATTAAAGGGAAACAGCAAGCGACGGAGATGTGAAGTGCGCAGTTAAACGATGTCTCAAATATTGACTTATTGGAGGGAGAGAGCAAGCGACGGAAACGCGAAATGCGCAATATTTTTTTCCATCCAATACATACGATTTTTCAAGCAAACCCAAACATTTTAAAGTCCAATATAAATCAAATCTGTTAATCTTTAGGGATCTACTCCGACCTGGATTTGATTCGATGAGCATGATGGAAGAAGAATATCCCGCTATTTAAATTTAATCCTTATGGGGTATTATCACGCCGGTGCGTGATATGTTTCTATCCATTGCATATTATGCGTGTGGAAACTTCAGTCTGCAAGTATTATATTGCAGGCTTAAGAAAAAAACAAACAAACGAAAAACAAAACCAAAAAAAAAAAAAAAAAAAAAAAAAAACCGGATTGCTACATATGAAAATGATGACCATACAAAACATTTGTTGAAGCTCATAATGCATCAGGCTTATAAACCATTGTGATTCATGTAAACTAATAATATGGCACCTTCATAATTAACGGCATACGTTGTCTTATATTGTTTGGTAATTTGCCATTGGGTGCACGCCGATAATAACTGCACGATGGTTGTATAATCAGGGTAAAAAAGATCAAAAACGAATAGTAAAGAAGCCCTAGTCCATGAATGATATCATCCTTAAGTACACGTTGACTCATATAAAGCACAAATGACTCAGCTCGATATGTTTTTCCAGGCGCATGGCGTAACACCGTAATATTAAAGTTAATTTTGATCAAAATCGGGTGACGATTTAAGCTTTACTGGCATTAATCTTGTTTGATCTGATCCATTGAATTGTACTTGGTCTGACATTTTAAGGGAGTTCAAATGAGGAAGAACGGCTCAAGCAGCCCATAATTGTCTTGTGTTTATCACACAACCAAGTCGGTAGGCTTTAAAAGAAATTCTGAAAGAAAACAGTTCAATTCTAATCACCGATAAGGTGTCAGTTCAGATTAAAGTCCAGCTTACTGTTTGTTTCCACCTATTATTGACTCATTGTAGCAAGTTGCTTTTTATAGTTTTAGACGGTCTATTCTTTTACGACCTCTCTTATAGGATTATTTTTTCATAGACCATGCGCACGTGGCAGCAGTCTGTGAATGGGAGCAGCTGCAAAGCGATACGGCAGCTGACTCAAAATGACTAGACGAACAGAGGTTTTGTATTGCATGTCTAAAGAAGTCATTTGGACATAATTGAATTATCTCATGAATGTATGTGCTTGTGCTGGCAAGAAAAACGAGCAGAGCAGGATACTTCCCTCACGTGTACTTTTTATAAGTAAAAGCCCGAGTTTCCAATAATTACATGTAGTGATCGTGGTCAAATCGGGTCATAATCCATTCTAATGTCACACAAAAATGCGTTATTGAGTGGTTGCCAAATTCACTCTGTCAGCACCTCAGTGAAAATTTGTCACCTAAAGCCGGTGCTGCCATCACCACGTTCAAGTCACAATATTGCATATCTAAAGCCTTGAGAGTCCAACTGTGGAAGAATTGCTGACTTATACTCGGCCAGTTCAAACAAGGCTGCAGCGAAGTAGCGCGTCCATTTGACAGAAAGTTTGACAGCTGTACTGAAAGGCCTGATGGTTCATATGATGAGGCTGAATTCAAAAAAAAAAAAAAAAAAAAAAAAAAAAAAAAAAAAAAAATTTTTTTGCCTAATTGTACTTAAAATCCTGTTAAGAAAAATGTTTTAATTGCATGTTTTTGGCATAAATGCTAATGACTTTCATTCTTTTCTGACATGCCTAACTACACATTTACTCAATTTAAAATTAAAAAAAATATTCAAAATTGACAGTATTTTCTCAAATGTTACAAATCTGACACATTACATTCTTTTCTGACATGCCTAACTACACATTTACTCAATTTAAAATTTAAAAAAATATTCAAAATTGACAGTATTTTCTCAAATGTTACAAATCTGACACATTACATTGATACACTGACTCAGGTAGTAGTTACCCGCTGAAGACCCTTTAATTTATTTGGGCTGATACAGCCTATGTCAAAATTTTACAGTGGAATGTGTGCAATATGGACAACAGTAACTCCACATGTATATAGATTAGACAGGGACATGTTAGCTTACGCAAAGTAAAGAGTTCGGACTGCGGAATAGGGTACTGAATACTTGTAAGTGGTCTGGGCAGAAAGATACAAATACAAAAACAAATATATACATATATATATATATATATATATATATATATATATATATGTTTATGTATGTATATGTATGTATATATATTTGTATATATATATATATATATATATATATATATATATATATATATATATATATATATACCAGCTTGATATCAGTTGACTGTAAGACGAGAAGGGTTTTTTTATTGTTGATTGTGACGAATGTGAACAATCATAAGAAAGGCCTGTGCGTGCTAAAGTTAAAGTAGTTATAGCTTCATTTGTGGTCAAATTCTCTTGCTATAGATCTTGGAAAATTATTTTGTGTACAAGCGATCAATTTATTATTTTATGTTACTCATATTTTCGGCCCTGGTAACTATTTCAAATATATGATAAATACACACTGACTTTTCTTACCTTAGTATTTCTTATGTGGAATATACTTATCTATTGCTTTGCCATATATTCAAGAATAACCGGAGAAGGGGAGCTTGGGCACTATACGTAAAATGAGTACAATAAAAATACATTCTTATGGCCAATCTCTCTCTCTCTCTCTCTCTCTCTCTCTCTCTCTCTCTCTCTCTCTCTCTCTCTCTCTCTCTCTCTATGGAAATTTGTAGTCGGTGTTCAAAGTGTAAAATGAATTTTATTCCAGTAATTTGTTACAATCAATTATTGTATAAGTTGTAGCTCTCGTCGATGTTACTTTTGTGTTTATTGTGAGCCCTTCAGTTTCATAACGGAGGTAACGTGTAAAAGGGGAATGAACATCCATTTTAAACATACTTTAACAAATGTCCAAGTTACCAAAGGCTTAACGAAAATATATGTGTGGTTCTGAAAACCCCACCGACCCAACTGAAGAGGCCAAAGCAGTCCTTCCCTAATAAAAGATATTGTCGACAAAGTAGCCGTCGTGTGCCGTTATTTTGGAGTAAAATCAAACTCAAACACAGCATTTTATTTCAACTTGTCTGAGAATGGTATATTGTGTCTGAAGCTGTAATCATCGTCAGTTACAAAATATATGTTGGATTGATATTAACGGAAGGTTAATTTGATGAATGAATGTAAATGTTAAATATATGTTGGGACTTGTCCAGTGTGAGCATCACCTAAACATGTGTATACAACGACTTGAAATTACCAGTTGTTGTTAGCGGTGGGCCCCAAAATAGGGATTTTGTATCCGTCACTGAAGTTGCCCCAAGGTTATGTAGGACCTGCAAGGGCCCCTTCTTGAGTAAAAGATGAAGCTAAGGCGAGAAGGCTGTCCCGATGGTAGATACAGGTCCGAAAGTACCGGCGGGTTTTTATATCAGTGGTAACAAGAGGGTTACACAGCACACACACACACACACACACACACACATGCATGCACATACGGAACAAGGAAAGGGTTCACGCCAAATGGCATATAGGCAGATACCTTTAACCCATGGAAGCATTAGCCACGAAGGTACGTGCTAGTTTTTGAGTCCAGCCGAAATGTCATCAAGATTCGCCAGATAACACTGAAGTCTATAAATCGAGGTTCAAGGTAACTGAATAAACTTACAACTTAAATGTCCTCAAAGGTCCTCTTGATTGATCATGTTCAAATTTGATACATGGGTGACTCATGGGTTGCTCTCACCATATAGTGCGATAAAAAAAAGTGGATGTGAAAATAATACTTTTATTCACATTTTTATTGTAAAGCTCCCTGCGCCTTTAACCGTCGCTTTCCGTTCATTTCCGACACCCACAAGGCGCGAAAGACTTGAATGAATGAATCTTTATTAGCTGCACCTTCAATACACAGAAAAGATATTTTGCCAAATACAACACAGTACAGGCACAATACACACAATCCAACCTCATAATAAGAAACCAAAGAATACACAATGATGTTTAAATAAATACATTACCTATGTTCATAAGGATCCCCTTATTACAACAGTCTCATTTATATAATTTATCATAAGTGAAACAGTTCCAAAATCTTCACATTTCATCAAAAATATAATTTTTTCTTCAGGACTCAAAGTCTCAAAATTCACAAAACTTTTAGACATTCCTTGCAATAGTTTTTCTCTCGGGTTAGAAAATATTTCACAAACCATCACATAATGAAACTCATCCTCAATAGTCTTACAGTAATCACACCTTCCTTCCTAAATAGGTGTTTCACTGGTCTTCGATGTCTGCCTAATTCAATATGTAAATTATGTGCACTAGTTCGGAAGCGTGTAAATTCTTTTTCTGTAGCTAAAAACATACATTTAATATAAGTAAACATGATTCAATTTCGCATTTGGTTTTGAATTTAACGTATGTTCGTAATTTCATGTCGGGTAACAATTGCATGTTCATGGTATTTTGCCACTGTACAAAAAAATCTTTCTTTTAATAGACAATTTATAATTCCATGAGAAAAAAATAAAAAATTGTCGCTACCGCGATGCCAAACATCCTGACATCTGATTATCGTAAAAATATCTTTCAGTGAGGCTATCCAATGTGATTTACTGGGTGACATTTCATAATAACACCGATAAACATCATGTAACAAACTATTCGGGTTAACATTCTCCATTCGATACCAATTTTTACAGACACGTGTCAAAACCTCTAAGGAATATGGATTTTTTCCTATTTCACTTAATACAGCGATATAACACGCTTTCGTGTTGATACCCAAAATATATTTTAAGTAATTTACATAGACTTTCTCAAATTCTACTTTGAAATACAGCTTTATATCATCAGGTGAGATACACTTAGACCGAGGGATTAGACAGGCACCCCATATTTCACAACCGTACAGAAATACTGGTGCAATGAGTTTGTCGAAGAGATCCAAATATAATCTTACATCAGTCTGTACACTATACAGAATTTTTTTAGCCTTCCGAGAGCCTTTTTTTGCTTGACTACATAATTGCTTTATACATTCGAGCTCATTTCTATTCCGAAATAAGTATACTTGTTAACAATCTCCAGCATTTGGTTTCCAATATTAAACTGTTTACAAATTTTTCTACCAGACTTGTTAAATATGATCACATTAGACTTTTCTTCCTTTATACTTAAATTCCATTTTTGCAATATTCTGTCAATCTATTTAAACAACATTGCAAACCATTTTCACTTTCCGAAATAAGAACTAAATCATCTGCATATAGCAAACAGCTGAACTTGTTTTTGTCCAAGGTGACTGGACAACATTCCTCGGTACATATATTAGGTAAGTCATTAAGGTATAAGTTGAACAAAGTTGGGCTTTAAACACAACCTTGTTTAACGCCATTTTACAAATATTTATTCTTAGACAGTCCCGACTGGAGTTTAAGCTGAATAGATGACTCATTATACATATCTTTTAAGATTTGATACATATATCCGCTCATGCCATAACTTAAAAATTTGTAAAATAATCCGTCACGCCACACCGTGTCAAATACCTTTCGTAAATCAATTAAACATGCATACAAAATGTTTTGTCTCCATGCAATTTCACATACTTATCCATCAAGGTTCTCCAAGTAAAAATATGCTCGCTGATACGTGAGTTTTCCATGAACCCAATCTAAAATTTGTTATTATACCATCGTGTTTTCATATAATTTCGTAGACGATTTTTCAAGAAATTACAAAAAAGCTTTGAGATACAGCTATTTAATGAGATCCCTCTGTATCTATTTGGGTCATAATAAGAACCACCTTTATGCGACAAAGTAAATTGGCTTTTTTTTCGAAAAACCTGGAAAGAAGCCAGAAGTAAATTTTAAATTAAACAAGTGTACTAGGGCAGGAGAAAGAGAATCTCTGCAATTTTTAATCCTTTCATTCAAAATGCCATCCTTGCCCGGCGACTTCCCAATTTTTTTAATTCGGAATTACTGTCTGTTATGTCACAAACATTTATCCTAAAAACAATTTCGCAATAGGTACGTTTACTCTTAACTTTATTTGTCACTGCCGACTCTGGGCTGCGTCGATGCCATTTGCCATAACATTGCTGAAATACCTAAACCACTCGTTTGGTTCAATGTTCTCACTTGGATTTGTTTTAGGTGACACGGTATTTTCCAACTTTTTCACAAGATTCCAGTACTCGCCAGGGTTAGCATTACGAAGTTCACCGAGAGAGGATAGTGTTTTGTTTCTAAAATTCCGTTCATTTGCTTTGGTTGTCTTTCGAAATCTGCGCCGTGTCGCATGGTCGGTTTGCCGTAGCGCATATTTATGAGCATCCGCCGAGAGTTAGCGGGCCAGGTATTTGACACTTCTAAACAAAGCGTGACCATTTCCATCAACAAAAGCGGGCAAACGCTTATTTTTGTGTCGTTACCCCTGTCTGTATTTAAGGGCCAATTTGCCAGTTCTGTTAAAAATGTGGGTAAGGTCGTTAATCGGTCGATTAATGTCAGCCCGGTTTTGCGGGTTGCGTTCCGTAGCCAGGAAATTATTCAAACTGTCCTTACAAACGGTTTCCAGCGCGTGTTGAAACACTTCTGGGCACGTATTGTCCCATACAGGTCTTGGCGGGAGTGGCTCCAATTTTGGTCTGCTATATGTATCAGTACATGGAAATTTACATCGGGATACAGTCGTCGCTAAATTGAAAGATACCACAACATGATCTGAAAACCAATTTGTCTCGGGTACCTCCATATAAGGAATCATAGGTAAAAGCCTCACATTGGCAATTATATAATCGACCAAGCTAGGTCGCCTCGCATTATGACTGTAGCACGTAGGTTTTCCCTGCAGGTCACCAAGTGTACGACCATCCAAGATGCGCATACTATTCGAAATACACAAATCTAATAGTTGCTTACCATGTTCATCAATATTTCTAAAATCCATGTTACATCTAAGTAAAGCTGCATCGACAAAATCGTCTAATGGTAATGGTAGTAATGAATCATCTGCTTTGCTACATGGCACAAAATCATTTTCCGTATTTGTTGCTACGTTAAAATCACCCAATGCCATGCATGTTGAACCTGCAGCCATGAATTTTCCAATGTTTCTTGCCAAATTTTCAAATACATCCACATCACTATTGTACATTGAATTCCTTGGGGAAGCGTAATCAAAAGCTACGTATATATCACCATCCGGCTGAAAAAAAATCAGATTTTAATTTTATCCATACTATGTCAGGGTTTGTAATGTGAAGAAACACAAACCCTGGTTTTAAAGTTTCTCTGACGTAAACGGCTATCCCGCCTGGATATTTTGTTGCATTAACTGTTTTTGTCCGGCTGCTTATTGATGACGAATAACCTTTTATATTGACACAATCATTTGGACCTGCGTATCAAATTTTTTCACATTTTCTACAAATTCCCTGTCATCAAATTTAGAAGTAGCTTGGCCACGTATGACGTGTTTGTGGCCATGAATGTTCCAATGTGCTATCTGGATACCCAGGGCTGTCCAACTGGAGTATTGTAGCAGAATTTTGCAACAAAGTTCTTCAAAATTGCTATAAATTTTCTCCAAAATTAGTGTTTCTCATGAAGAGCAGTGGCAAAAATGCTACAAGGTAAGAAAAGTCTGATACAGAGATTTTCAGCTGGACAGCACTGATGTAAGAAAAGTCTGATACAGAGATTTTCAGCTGGACAGCACTGATACCAGTCATTATATGAACAGAATAACAGTCATCATTTATCGATAGCGAATGCCACCACGCGCGCGGCTGCAGCCATTGACGCCACGCGGACAACCCAAACCTCTGTTATATCTGTCGAATGTTGGTGGTCTGAGATCCGGATTGTAACGGTACTTCAGGTTAGCTGCCAAAAGCCTGGTACCTTGCTCGTTCGGGTGGATTTGGGTCATCATACAGATCTCTACGTGGTTTACCCTGTCGGTCAGTTAAACTTCCATAATTTTCGCATAATTCCACATTTTAGACTGCGTTTATTTTTAGTCTTAGAAGTGAGTTCACAGCCTGTACTTTTAGGTCAAATCCCGTGTCATCGAGGCAAGGCAATCCAGAGGAAATTATGAAGCGTTTAGTAATGTTTCTCTGTAGGATATCCTTTGCCAGATTAGCTAGTCCATTCGCGACTTCAAGTGGTTCCATATCCTTTAAGTCGTTTGTAATGAGATGCACAATTGCCAAGTCATACCTGTCATTAATTTTCTCCACCACCTTGGATGCTTGGTTGACCGTATATGTCGGGTTGTTTTTTTTTTTTTTTTTTTTTGTTTTTTTTTTTTTTTTTGTTTTTGTTTTTGTTTTTGTTTTTGTTTTTGTCAACCTTGTGATTTTGAATCAATCGATCAGCATTAATGTGCTGCAGTTGGGAACTTCCTAGCACAAGAATTTTTTTCACTTGGAGGATCTACATTGCGCGTGGGTACTTCCCGCTGTTCTTTCTGAGGCGCTTTTTGCCATGGTGCAGCACTATTGTCCATTCCCTGGGCTTGTAATTGCCAGTGAAGGGTCTTTTCTCTTGCTATCTCCACTTGTTTATGTAGCTCACTGACTTTCTCACAAAGTTCTTTATTTGCGGTTTCTTTCTTTTTTTTTTTTTTTTTTTTTTTTTGGCCATGGAATTTTTCATAATCTCCAATTCTCCACATAGAGATTCTCTAATCTGTTTACGGGTTTTCATTTCCAGGTCTATTTCACTGTGCAGATCTCTAACGCGATATTCGTGTCTTTGTTGTTCTTCTGCCAGTTCTTTGTATGCTGCGTTTAACTTGTTCTCCAAACATGGTATCTTACGCTCCATTTCACTCACGCTTTGTTCGCTTCTCATACTCTCTATTTGCTTATTTAGATCATGACATAGCTTTTCACTGTCAGAGAGCTTTGCTTTGAGAATACTTTGTTCTGTCTTCATTTTTGCGTTCTCTTGGTTCGCTTGCTTCAACTTATCTTGTGTATTCCTCAGCTCAATTTGTGTTGGTGATAATTCTTTTGCGATCGTTTATGTTTTAATTTGTAAGTTCTCATTTTGATAAGCGCTTATTTTCTCTACGATCTGTTTCTCTCCAAAGAACGCAGGGCAGTAGATAGTTCTTGATGACTTCTACTCAATTCCTGGAGGTCGGTTATGACTCCAGAGCCTTTATTTGTTTCTGTATTCTTGCCTGATTTGATTTCGTTCAGGATGCATTGTATTTGTTGTGGCATTTTTCTGCATTCCTGGCGACACCGTATGCCTGAAATGTCACTCTCCGCTTCTTGTATACATTCATAGTGGTGTCATACCATGCATTGTGAGCACTGGATCATCTCACTTATATGCTTGCGGTTGTGAACACACTGTGTTATGCACAGTAGGGTCGGTGCCTGTTTAGACAGCGGTGGATTATCTTTGTGTACCTTTGTTGACTGTGATTGCCAACTTGTATTCTGTTTCCCTGAATGTTTGTTCTTTTCCTTTTTGCCCTTGTTCACCTCTTTATGAATTGTGTTTGAATCAGAGGACTTTGTGTCGATCGGCTGATTCAACGATTTAAGCCTAGTACAGTGGTACCTGCTATTTAAGACCACCCCTACAGCCAACAAAAAGTGGTCTCAAACTGCAGGTGGTCTTAAATTGAAGGTATATTTAACATGTAAATACAGTAGATGGTCTTGAAAGAGTGGTCTTAAAAAGACATGTGGTCTTAAATTAGAGGTGGTCTTTAGAGCAGGTTCCACCGTACTGCGTCTCATAATTTCCTCATCTTTGTGTTCTAGGGTCTCTTGATTTGTGTTACATCTATCAATGCCATCTTCAGATATGACATTCTCACACATTTGGATACATTTATCTGTGGACCCTATTGTAACATTTTGTTGATTTGGCGGGGTTTTGGGTGAGCCAGGAATAAATGCCAGGCTTGTGACGTCACAAACGCAACACCGCTGGCTGACAGGGAAGACTCCGACCATGCTAGCGAGCCATGGCTGTCAAGTGTCACTTGTATGCTGATGATACGTGTGTATATCTTACCATTGATAATCCAGTTACTGCAGCAGAAAGTTTGAACTCCGAGCTTTCAGATATTGATCAATGGTCCATTGACTGGCTTGTCACTTTCAATGCTCTGAAAACAGACTCAATGCTTGTCTCTCGGAAAACTAATCCTTCTACACATCCTCCTATTTCTTTCCACGGGCACACTTTGCAGGATGTTGGTAAACATAAACATCTTGGTATCACAATACGTTCAGACCTGAGATGGTCTGATCATATCACTGATATATATAACAAATCAACTAAATTAATCAAGATCATGAAGAGTTTAAAATTTACGTTGGATAGAAACACCCTTGAAACTATTTATACTTCCTTCATAAGGCCTATTCTCGAATATGGCAGTCCCGTATGGAACGGTTGTACAGCCTTAGATGCAGAAAAAGTTGAAAGTATTCAGTTAAGTGCAGCTCGTATCGTTACAGGTGCTATGCATGAAACCAGTAACGCTAAATTATATGAAGAAACCGGCTCGTCAACTCTGGCTAAACGCAGAGAAATATCTAACCTGACTCTAATGTATAAATTGGTGCATAAACTCGCTCCCGAATATTTATGTTCTATACTTACTACTGCCTCTCCTTCAGGCTCTGGTAATTTCAATACCCGTCAACAGTATGATCTTCCTCATTTCCGAGTTCGGACTGACATATTGGACAAAACCTTCTTCCCCTCAACTATCAGAATATGGAATCAGCTGCTTCTAGAAACCCGTAATTTAGCCTCGATTCAACAGTTTGAATCACGGATAGATGTACCTGTTATCCAGCCCATCAAATTTCCCGAATTACTCAATTTTGGCAATAGTTTTTTTGCTGTTATGCACACACGTCTCCGTCTAGGTGCAAGTCAATTAAATTCTCATCTTTTCAAAATTGGTGTGAAGGACACTCCAAAATGCACATGCGGTTCACCCAATGAGGACACATGTCATTATTTTCTTCTCTGTCCAAAGTATACTGTCCCTAGATCTGTTCTTCAGTCTATTATTTAAAATATGCTCCCTTTACATTACAGACAATATTATACGGTTCCTTCGATTGTACTTTTACTAAAATATTGAGATATTTTCAGCTGTTCAAAATTTGATTTCCGTTACAGGTCGTTTCGGCCCATCTGGTATAGCCTAAATTGCCTGCCCATTTCTACTATATACAGGTACATTTTTCGGCATATGGGTGAATCTCCTTTAAATCTCCATATATACATGAAGCCCAAGAGGAATCATATTTCAACTATGTAAGATGAAACATTCAGCCCCACTGTCTGTCTTGTCATGTGATACTGTCCCCCTTCTCTTTGGTCGTGTGTGTCTTGTTTTGTCCTGTGTGCTCGTCCCCTTTCCGCAAGAGGAATCAGTATAGGGCTTCGCCCTTTTTCCCAATTGCTTATTCATTTATTGGATTTTTATTGAAAATTGTTGTGAATAAAATATGTTTAAACCAAGTGTCACTTGGTGTAAACATATTTTATTCACCCTTTATCAACATGATTGTCTTCTTCTGACCAGATGGGTCAATATAGGGCCTTGGCCTTCTTCCCAATTGTTTTCTTTTTTGAATAAAATATGTTTAAACCAACAGGATTAAAAATGAATGTACAGATACTCATTTTCGTCCCTGTTCCCGCCCAGGATGGGTTGGTGTATTGCTGTTAATGTAGCAATACAAGTTCTATAACTGTTCACACTCCCCCAAAGACCTGGAATTCAGGAGAGCGTGGCCGTGGACCCGCACAGTCAAGATTTACAGGAACAAGTGGCAAGGCCCTGGGAACCGATCTAACCATGTAGCGAACACTTTGTGAAAAATGACTTTGATTTGTCAAATATGACGATGTTTAGGATAGGTTTGGCAAGAAAAAGCTTCTGATGTTACCAAATACGGTCCTATCGCTTTCCAATGGAAGGATTTATGGAGCTGGCCAAATTAGGCATTACTCGTGAAACCAGGAACACTGATTCATTGTTGTTGTTGTTGTTTTTTAAGTGTTTACAAATAACTGTTCAGTATGATTCTGATTTCAAAGCTTGCATAGCATAACGTTTTGTGTATGTCCAATTACCACTGTATATTGCGAGGCGTTTAATCCCATAAACACTTATTTGGATAGCTACCACATTCACGCCTCATCTGCACAGCTGCTGAGACCAGTGGGCGGCTGGCCTTTTATCTTTTGTCTGTACACCCGATTATTGGGAGCTGGCCGTGGACTGTCACCGGCAGTGTTTGTGACAGTCCACGGCCAGCTCCCAATAATCGGGCGTACAAAATTCCATCTCATTATATCTTTATCGTTTATATGGAACCAGAAAATAAGTCAGTCACAGGAAAATATTTTTTGGCATTGTTACATAATGGATACTACCTGAAATAAAGAATATCATAAACAGGTGCACTGATGACAATGTATACGCAAACGTAAATTGCTGCCCTCCAAGGGTCGTGAGGTTACTGCCGCGTATGAGGTTTGCTGATATTGAAAGCTATATTCATAAATGCAAACTTGTTTTTAATCATCCATAGACAACACATATAGGAAGGGAAAATTAACTGTTTGTTTGGACTTTTATATACCGTAGTCGTAGACCGTAGCTGTTGCCGTGAATGCTAGAATTTGAAACATTACAGAACCTGGCCCATCCTGACGCAAATTCCAATTCGTTGCATCCATGCTTGTTCTTATTGAATGAAATTTTATAAGTTTTGATAAGAAACGAAATATCATTTCCCAGACGGCCAGTTGGGATCGTCTGGCTGTACCACGGCTGCATTCCCTGCAGTACTGGTGACGGCAGGGTTCTGGGCGTCCCCTCATGTGTGTAAGGCTGAATTATCTTTTCTTCTGCCGCTTCAGCTTTTTCTTATTAATTATTCTTCATCGTCAGACCACGTACATAAAAAAAAATCAATTCATACTCCCTCCCTCACTATGCTCTGTTGTATATGCCATAACGCTTGGGAAACTGATCACACTCTTGCTTATATAACACATGCACCACAGCCAACGGGCTGCTTTTGTGACGTCAGTAATACTACAGCGGGCCATGATGGGAGAAAATTCGCGCGCTTTCCTGTCGCAAATATGATGCACTTTTGGAGCTAAAAAACACTATTCAAAAATGAAATTTAATGCTTTGGTTTTCAGATATCATTTCTAAAGACCCTACACATCAACTTTCTGATTTGTGGTACCCATTCAATCAATAGGACCTTTAAAAAACACAGACTGAAAGTACCCAGGAGCGCATGTGGAATTGAAACAGCCGATACAAGCCCCAACGCTCGGTCGCAGCTCCGCCCGTATTGATCACATTAGCAGAAAGCAGCAAGATAAACATTACGCTTTTGAACGCAGAGAAATCTGTATCAAGATTTTCAAGGATATTTCCTCGCCAATATGCTATGTTGAAATACACGCGAGTTGTGCTATCTGTTAACTGTGATAATAGAATAAACAGGTTTTAGATGGACCAATTGCTAGCGCATAGCGCCATCTCACGTGAACATACGGGAAACCCAGTCCTCTTCTTTTTCATCTTGATTCTTGTATTATAGAAGTATTTTGCAAAACATACTCTCAAGTACAGCAGTAACGACATTTGTGGCCCTATACTCTGTACTCATTCAAAAAGGGGTGGTTAAAACTGAGCTACTCAATGTGGTGGGAAAGTATATATCCGGCTTTGAAAATATCTGCTCAATCCGATGTACTTCATCACGGTGGATTCCTCAGGTTTTTTTTTTTTTTTTTGTTTGGTTTTTTTGTTTTGTTTTTCTTTTTCTTTTTCTTCGGTTTTTTTTTTTTTTTGGTTAAAACAAATACCAATATCGTTTTTTTGTGGATATACTTGTTAAAGCAAACATCAATACAAAATGCGAAGAAGATTGCAATTAAACTTGCAGGTGATTCATTAATTTCCTTGAAATACAGGTACAATATTGCACGAAACGCGCTTTACTACCACATTTGTAAACCAATTCCGGAGCAACCTAGAATACCCTATTACATTTTAGCTGTATTTCAACATTATTTATTTCACGAGTGAACAAGACTATAAATATCAACCATATTGCGCATTTATAACAGTGTTGTTTATAAAACTGAACTTTGTAACAGAAGACCATTTCAGCCTTCCATGTATACCGTGACCCCTGAACAAAAGACCTATTAGTCGGCATGCCCCACCTGTAGCGTCACGTCGGAATTAGTGAAGGGCTTCGTGATTGAACTATAGTACTCCCACTATGAAGAGGAGATATGCATATTAAGTTCCCGCCCTAACTGCATACCTGATTGCCTAGTCTCGCTTGGTGAGATATGGCGAGATACGGGTCGGTACCTGTGGAGACCAGCAGAATATTACTAATATTTTGGAAATACAGAATACTTATTAAAGGTTATGAAAATTGTTCTTATATTTGGCTCGGGAAGTACTAGAAGAATACCAGTTTGGCATTTCTGAACTTAAATTTCTCAACATTTGCTGATTTTGTGAGAAATTGTCATAGGGCCTGCCTGTGACAGTGGTGCGACCCGCACCTCCCCCGTGATTGCCAGGTGTCAAGCCCGTGCTTTGTGGCTGGAAATTAATATGCGTACTGCGTGTTAGATTAAATTGATATTGAGCGGGTTTTGGAATTCTCCTGAATGTGTATTGTGTTTTGTTAACCCACTGGGGACAATGTCAGCAGCTTTCCTGTCTGTACATTGCTCTCAGGGAAGAAAGCTGTTGACTGATGGTGTCCAGGAGAAGTGAACGAAAATAGCGGCACCATATTGTTGGTTGAAAACTTGAATCCTACTAATTGCTGTTCGGTACCTCTTGGTTAAAGTATATGTTTTCGAATTATTTAAGCGGGGAGGGGTAAAATGTTATAAAGGCCACTGCACTGGGTTTTCAACCCACCATCAGCGTCCATGGGCTCTTCCTGGGACATTACAATAACACAAACTTGGATCGGCTTTCTCACTAAACGATCCATGGTCAGTGTTCCAACTTTAAAGCTACAGAAATTTAGTATGTTGCTGCATATACGTTCATATACAGAGGGACACTGTGGTATCTTAAAATAAAGAATTAAGAATTACTAATGACAGCAAGTGGCCAATGAGCTTTCAAAAATCAGGTCACTTGACTAAATTTAAGTTGTTTCGTTTCTAATTCCCTAAACATTCATGTGAATCACCCTTTCATTTCTATTCCAGCTCTGCCGTAGATCTTAATTTATTGCCTAAACTTCATTGTCAGTTCTGCTTATCAAATTTCAATCCAGTCAGCTTATTGGCTGCTTTCGATTCAAACGTATAGCAGTGCCTCCTGGTTAAAAACTTAAGTTCTTCTCAAAATAATCTAAAGGTGGTCACGAAACACAACACGGTGATCACTGAGAGAATTTTGTAGAAATTTGAAATATTTTATGCGATTTGTGGGTATACCTCCAGGGAAATATCTTTGTAACATTTAAGATTAAGCTTCAAAGTGATGTTTTTCCCCTGTTTCTGTTGCAGATTTTAAATAATTTCGGTACTTTGGAACCTCAAGCTTTGTTTTAGGTCCTGACGCTGTCGAGGTGGATCCGATTTTGCATCACAAGCCTGAAAATATCACTTTGAGGCTATAATTCACACGCTATAAACGACTACAATATCAAGTCAACATTTCCTGAACAAGATTACATGTTCCTATCTACACTCCCCATTTTTGTACAATCTTAGCCACACGATACGCTCTACACGCACTCGTAGCAAGATCCAGCTCTCTGAAACTGACGGGTATATCAGCCGATGTACCCTCTGGGCTATCTAGGCATGGTATGAAATGCACAACAAAGCAAGTCAAGATTTTTATTGGTCGCATGTGCCTGTTATAACCTCTTGCCCAACCCGAAGTAAATTATGATATGGCAGTGAACATAAATAGCACCAGACAAAAAGTAAAAAATTTGAGTTTACTCGAGAAATATCAACCTGTGTTTGGCTATCTGCGTTTACCAAAGTGTGCACAATGTCTGTTGCCCATTAACATGTCTGGGCGATGACGATTGATGTTAGATCGAGACCTTCATCCAACGTTGATCTAATTTTCTGTAACAGAAACAGTATAAAAATTGAGGAAGTTTGCTTCACCTCCTCTATAATGAATCATCCGCCATTAAGGCCTTCAGTAGAACGTTTCACAACAAGCACGAATTCCGTATAGGGCCTATGTGTGCAAGTGGACGACTTTTACCTGAAGCCAGTTGACTGCCATATGTTGTTGCAATGTCTGATTCGAAATTTTCCAACATTACATATTAACGCTTCCCGATCAAACTGGTCTGCAGAGGCCGAAAATTTGAAATGCTTTCTCTTACGCATTCTTGGCACTTATTGCCCAGAGCACATCGGGGGAAAAACAAACAAACAAACAAACAAAAAAAATGTGGAGTATGATCTATTAGGGGTTAAATTCGAAGTGAATGTTGGAGACAGGAGGAAGTGCAATTTCGATATAACCAATAGCTTCTCGCGATGCCATCCGGAAAAGCCACGTGAATCTGTTGCCTTGGACTCATTAAACTTATTTTGTTCCTGCATGTGTCTCTTTCCATGACAAGGGCTCTATGAGCCTGTATGGGTTTCAAACCTTAAGCTTCCTTGTTCTCAATTTGAAACATGTATGCGTGTATGTATGTATGTGGGTATTATTATTATTATTATTATTATTATTATTATTATTATTATTATTATTATTATTATTATTATTATTATTATTATTATTATTATTATTATTATTATTATTATTATTATAAGGCTTTAACCTATTATTATAAGGCTTTAACCGTGAAGTAAGAGTACAATATCAGGACAATATTTCCATAGTTTGTGTCGAGCGAATCGAAGTTTGGAGATTTTACAATGCACACGAGCGGTTCACAAGTTGTAGACTGTATTATGCCACAGCATTCCTTGTGCACAGCAATAGAGTAATATCTGAATTTTATCGCAATGGAGATGTCACGTATCAACGTTAAAAAAAGGACTGACCGTTTTGCGTTTATCAATGTCAACACATGAGAGGCTCAAAAGCGTTTTACTACTGAAGAATCTTTGGTGAAGTGGTGCTCCGCTATTCTTGCTCAAATATGTCTCCCCCCCCCCCACCCAATATGGCTTATGACATGTTATGGTGGTATGTATTGGATCAATAACGTTGAGCTATAAATCTATAGAAGGTCAAAAAGCAAAAAAGAAAACTACTCGGGTCGTCAGTGTTTGTCACCAGACCGACATGAGCTGCGACCGCAAATCCCACGCCGGAGACGAGGGTAATTCAGTCGTCAAGGTTGGCAAAAGACCGACCGCAGTTGCGACCGCATTAGCCAAGCCGGAAACGCGGCTAATGCGCATTGGACAAGGACATGGTGAGCAGGACTAACGACTCCGGTAGTTTTAGTTTCATTCTCTACTTGGAAAATAACACGAGCACCATTTTTTGTAGTACTCATAAAAATCAGCTTCTATTAGTGAAAACAAGAGTTGTCAAATAACAAAACGCAAGCCTAAGTTTGGCGTAGAATTTAACAGCCAAAATAACTAGGTCACGCAGGCAAAACAAGCAAGAACAAAAGGGTAATTATCCCGTTAATTATTGGAACAACAGTCCGCAATCGACAGCAAGATCTCAGCTCATCCGTGCAATGAGAGTCGCCAGCTAACTGACACTTATGTCCGACTGATTGAATGGCACGTTTGGGAGGGTTATGGTGACATCACTTTTGAAAATTGCACAAGGAAAAATGCCAGACCTGAGCCAGTCTGAATGAATGAACGTTTGTTGAAAACGCTGTCACAAAAATACAGCAATCTACCACAAGTGAAAAACACATATACAGAGCGACAATCACATCAACATTTCGACATTATGATCACAGAGCGTTACTAGTCTCCACGTATACAAAAATATATATATACTGTAGTTCTAGAAATTTTCTCGCGTATTTAACTTCGCGCAGACTCATTTTGTTTTAAACTTACAGAATAATCGCGCAGTCCAATGCGTTACAGTGTAGTGAAATTCAATGCAGCTTATTCTCGCACATTTTAATTTAGGGCTTTGAGTGGCAGCGCGAATCGCGCAAAATTAAATCGAGCGCAAAAATTTCTAGAACTACAGAATACTGCTTGAGAGTGATACATATAATGAAATTAAAAAAAAAAAAAAAAAAAACGCTGCCCGGAGCAACCGCCGGCATTGCTCGCAGGGGCCGAATAATACCTGACATAACACCGAATACGGAGAGGCCCGACACACCACATTACGGGGGATGGGTGGGTAGGGTAAGGAAGGGAACGGGAATTTGGGGGGTTGGAAATAAAACCATCGCAATGATTTGCCTCGAAATGTTATAGAATTTATTTTAAACTGTCCGAAAGGGCAGATTAATTCGCTATCCAGTAGTGCCATGATGAATCTAAACATATCGTATCGTGATACGGACTCAAAAAAGACATCTCTTATATTTTAATCAAAATTTCCCATAAAATTTGAAACTGATTGCGAGACATTATATGATGATATTCATTTTCAAGTTCTTGGATCACAATTTTTTTGACTTACAGGAACTTTGGCTGGGCGTTTAAGTCTCCAAGTTTCGATGCAGAGGTGATGTGCACTAATTCGTAATTTTGTTATATTTCTTCTAGTTTCAAATTTATCTACTGCTTCCAAATATCGTTCGAATTTTAGGTTGTTCTTAAATGATCTGTACGTTCTCAATTTGGATTCGCTACTGTGATTAGACGTTTCATTTTAAAATTGGTAGTGAACTGTATTTTTTAAATTTGTGGGAAGACGATTGCAGGGGAGTCATGAAAAAATTAGGTTGTCCCAAAGTTGCTGCAATCCAACCAAATTTCATGTTTCTCTCACAAAATTTAGCCAGGTTGATTGGTTTGTTTGTGACAGATCAATATTGCACTTGTATGCGTTAAAGAGTAATGAATTTGGGTGCAACTTACCAATTCAGAACCAGTTTTTACAGAGGACAATCCTCGAAGGGACAAGGTGGCCTCGCCTGGCTCTCCAAGCACTGCAATGTTGCGTGTCGTATCATGTACCCTTGGAATACATGTACCAAACTTAATGTATGGTTTTTCGAACTCTGTTTGAAAGTAGCCAGAAATGTTATCTAGTGCTAGGGTTTTATACGGAATAGGTCAGTCTGCTCCTGTTGTTGAAGCGGTGTGCATGTCCCTTGAATTTCGAAAGTAGTACACAACATTTTTGTTTTTCAATGTCGGTATACATCTAATCACGAACAGCAACCTCAATGTGATCCACCTGAAACCAAAGTCTGTATTTTGGTCCTTTTCACCGTAATATATATGCAAGTACGGAATTAATTGCATACATGCATTGCTGGATAAAAAACACTGCCCTTGATCACATGAGTGAATATAATAATAATCATTTATTAGGAAAACTTCCCCTTGACAGCGGGGGCACCAACGGAACCGGGGAAATTCCAAGATGCGTCCAAGATATACACAAATAATCAGGCATCCTTATTATCAATCTAATGATCTTCGTATGTTGAAATAAGTATAGTAACTATAAAAGTACAAGTAATAATTTATGTCCTCCGCACCAAAACTAGAGATAAACCACTCATTGGGACAAAACTCTAGAAAGCGTAAGGACATGCACATTACACATGTTTCATATACAATGCAGAACATATAGCCTCCAGCGTCATTATCAAGAAAAAGAAATCAGGTATATACACATTGGAGCAGGTCTATTTACAAGAGGTACATGTAGAACAATGATACAATCTGTCATTTCGAGAAGTCATTAAGTGACTGTCTCCGGTAATGCCAAGCCTCAACCAAAAATGATTTATATGTTTGGTCAAATAATTCACCAATGTCCTGTCCAAGATCATATGCGTGCTCGCCAAGGAACCAACATACTTTATTTTTCAGCGAGGAGGCGGAAAAACGCTGCCATGCCTGTTTACAATTCTCATTCAGAGAGTTGACTTCCAAATTTCTATATATTATATAGTGCTGGGCAGACAAATAGAAAATGTGATAAATCTTCTCTACTATCTTTACATACAAGGCATCTTCCGTCTGATAAACCCCATCTCTCCAGATCTTCCCCGACACCCAGACACCCAGTGCGGGCCAAAAATTTTAATCGTGCACCGGCAAAGTTATTTACATTAAAAGAATAACTTTCCCCGAAAGAGGACGTTTAAACATTTGATACAATCTTAAAGACTTTTTCAAGTATATTTTCTGGAAAAAGTCTAATTTATATGCTTCTAGCGATAATTTTAATAAGCATCCCTGCCATCTGGATTCCTTGATTCCAGAGCATGGTCTATGGCTACGTTATTAAAGACCTTCTTAATTTCGTCAACATATGGCCAAATCTTTGCAGGTTTGTCATCATTTCTTTGCCAAAGAGTGTCAAAAATTTGCTTACATAACCTTGTGTCTGGTATCTCAAATTTCATCCTGTGAAATTGTTTTATCCTAATGCGACCCAGAATCAGTTTTAGGAGGAGCCATCCTAGTTCACCAAGGGAAGCCACTGCTGCAGGTGAAGAGTTGACCTGAAGTATTGTTTTGGCTATGGTGTATTGAATGGACTTCTCAGAAGCCTCAGACTCTTCAGTATTGCATAACCACACTGCACCGCCATGAGTAAGTGATGGAAGAATAATACTTTTCCATATGCTATTTCCGAAGCTAATACGGTTAACATTATCATGAGAAGACAGTATACTGCATAAATAGCCTCGCAAACGAGAACCTTTTGTTGCTACTATATCTTTAACGTGTGCCGTGTCTGTTAGAGAATTCGAGATCAAAATGCCCAAATATTTATACGATTTGCATTCAGATATATATACATCTCCAAGTTTCCATTTTTTTTTAATCTACACGCTTACCCACTACCATGACGTTAGATTTGTTGGCATTAAACGTCATTCCCCATTTTTCTACAAAAACATGTGCAATATTTAGCATACAAATTAATTAGTCTTCACTGTCTGCAGTTATCACAATATCGTCGGCATATAAAAGGCACGGGATATGTCCATCTCCATAGGGCACCCCAAGATTTTTTCCTTCAAACATATCAACCATATCTAACAAAACTAGAGAAAACAGCGTAGGAGACATAATGCATCCTTGCTTTATCCCATTAAATACATCAAACCATGAACTTTCTAGGGGGCCAAATATTACCTTACTTTCCACTTTGTCATAAAGTAGTTTTGTCAAACGCCATGCTTTTCCTTGAATTCCCTTTTTCCATCACACTAGGAAGAGGCGTTCCCTATTAACCGTATCAAGTGCTTTTGAGATATCAAGGAAGGATAGCCATGTCTTTTGCTTCTTAGCTTTCCTTATTTTACATAACCCCTTGAGCGCAAATACTTGATCTTCCAATCTTCTGTGTTTTCTATAAGCTCCAAGGAGCTCCCCTAATATCCCTTCCCGCTCTAAGTATTTCAAAAACGGCCCCTCCATTACTGGTGTGAACACTTTATACACATTAGAGGTAACAGTAATACCTCTGTAATTGGACAGTGTATCTTTTGGTCGTTCCTTGTGAATAGGCTTTATAAAGCCTTGAAACCATTGATCCGGGTACACTTCACAGGTTTTACAAAGATTGAATAGATCCACTAATGTAACAACTAATGAAGAGCCACCTTGTTTAAGGTATTCTTTTGGAATTTGGTCGACTCTGCAGGCTTTACCGTTTTTCAGTTTTCGTGCAGCATAACTTACATTGTCGTAATTAATTTTAATGTCATTACAGCCCGAAGTCTCACCTGTGTATTTGAAAAGGTTATAAACCTGAGTTTTCAAATTATCATTTACAATATCATTTTGCATACCATTCCGGAGCCAACGTTTTTCCAATATTCTACCAGTACTTTGCATATTTCTTTGGGGTCCTCAATAGTACGGCTATTGTCAGCCGGATCTATAATTCTAAGTGGGTAGTCATTGTTCTTGTTCAAGCATTTGAGCATCTGCCAGTAAGATTTTGCATCCTTAGACCCTTTACCTGAGTTTCGGATGATTAATTGTATCTTATTGTTTACCCTTTTAGTTTTAATTTTATCCTGTATTTTACGTTTCTTGGTTACATAATCACTCCATAGTTCCTGTAAGAATTCTGGATCACACTCTTCACTCTTCTTTGCCCAGTGTCTATACAAACGGTTTGCCTCTTTCCGGCACTTAATGAAACTCCGAATCTCAGAATCTACCTTATACTTCACCTTGCTGGAACATTTTACCTTGCCAATTCACTGCTTGCCAACACCCTTAGGCTTACCTAGGCTTCATTAACCGTTTGGAATACATTACAGTTCCATCGGGCCAGACATTTACTCAACTCGTCTTTAAACATGGTCTAATTTGACGATTTAGTTATGTTCCATTTATAATGCTGTACCTTTGGATGTGTTGTTTGAGACTGAGATTCATTGAACCAACCTTGAATAACAACTGTATTATGATCACTACCTATGTCATATAGTCCTAACGCGTCTATTGTTATCGTGTTTACACTATTTATCAAACCAGTCGTTGCCAAAGCATAATCAATTACTGATTTCAGGGGTCCACGCTGCCATGTATAATATCCTATGCAAGATTCCTGGCAATTAAGTCTGTCATGTCCAAAACTTCGGCTAAATGAGAGAGTATATGTTATTGAATATCGTCTTTGAAAGTTTTGCTTTGCAGACCAGTGGTTCAAATACTTCCATTTCCTATTCACCCGGGTAACTTGATGTCTGTAATGATAACGGGGACACAAAACCGTGTGAGGCCCACCTTTCCATTTTCATCAAACCATAATACAAAGATGATGATGCCCGTGTAACATGACTATCCGGTAAAGGTCTAGTGTTAAAATAATCAAATGACATGTACCATGAGTCGCATTATATTCGTTCAATCCTTTTCCCTGACGTTGACACTGAGTTAACTCTCTCAATACAATTGATCTACGCTGTTTATCGCAATTACATTTATTTACTGTTCATAGGTTTCAATGAAAGAAACCAATTAGAGATACCCTGTTTCAGAAAAATTCAGAAAATATTGATTTCTGAGACAACTTTGTTTACACGCATGCATACATTCATGTGATATACTGATTACATGTGCAGCTGAGAAGTATACAGTGGGAAGAAAGCAAGGGCTATGGTTAATTATTATTATTATTATTATTATTATTATTATTATTATTATTATTATTATTATTATTATTATTATTATTATTATTATTATTATTATTATTATTATTATTATTATTATTATTATTATGGGCAACTTCATTTTATTTTTACTCCCCTAACGGGCTCATGGTAACAGACATACTTAAATGATACAAAATCATACATAAGCAATCTGACAATAAAATAGAATACAGTGACTAAAATCGGAAATAGGAATCTATATACGTTTGACGTCGTTACATGCTCTTGTAAACAAGGTTGGTAAGTATGATAGGTGTTTCATCTGGTGACATGTGGGTTTTAGGTTTGTGTTTATATCTAGATTCTCAAAATTTCTGTGGAGCATTTTGATATGGTCAAAGACGGTGTCTCTTAAATCATTGAATAGGTCTCATTTTCAACCATTTGGTGGGAACAAAATAGACAAATGCGTGGTCCAGTTGCTCATTTTGGTAACGACCCAGTTCAACACGGAGTTTGTGATTTCCAAGTCGAAGGCGTGTGAAGTTCACGCGCTTTTGACTTGGGGTTCATATTAGAATAGCACAAATTGCCCACTGTCCAATAAAGTTTATGCTTTGACCAGTCTTGTATTGGGGTTTGTTGAATGGCTAATGATTGCGCGTATCTCTGTGCATGTATGTAGGGTAAATTGCTTGCTGTTATGATTCGGAACCAGTCGCCGATACCCGGGAAATGAATTACCCGACAGTCGGGTGCCCGGGTAGTAAAAATCAATACAAGTCAATGCCCTAGTGTGAACGACCAACGAAGTTTAAAATTTGTACTATTTTCAAATATTTTTAGGCTCATGAGTTTGAATAAACGATAAGATCGTTACTTGTTTCCAATTCCGTCTATAACGTTTTCGTCCCATATCTGCGAAAATAAAAAACTTTTATAGATTGAATTTTTAGTCTTTATTGTAAAGTGCACAATATTTTTCTTGATAATATATGTTCAGCCATACGTTAGACATGCATAATGCTCGTGATAAGTAGCACTGTGGTCCTCCAAGTGTGTTTGCCTTCCTTGTCAAGTTGATAAGAAGTAAAATATGACTGTTTTAGAATGCTGCTTTCCGAAAAATCTTAAATTCTTCTCCAATATTCAATACGAATTTTGATTTCAGTTTCCAGTGGGAATCTTCTTAATTCAGCGACACTGGCTGTATAAGATGCTTTCTGACCAAGTCTAAGTACGTCACTACCGTTTAATAATACAGGTTTGACATAAATATCGAATAGAAACATTTGTGTTGCGGGTTAAATACTCACATCTTGACCACCTGTTATTTTGGCGTTGATCATGTTAGCAACATTTTCGCCCTTATCTGAAAGGTTCTGGGCAGCCAGTGTGAACGTAACAGACGGAGAAAATATAATTGGAAGACAACAAAAGGCCGCTCTTATTTATTTTTATGTGATTTAATTTTTTATTTATCTATCTTTTTTGGCAACAAAAAGCTAAATGATCGAGAAAGGTAACACTACGATTAAACACCACGATAAATTATTATTATTATCATTATTTCGGTATGTTTTATCCCTGTTTATCAATATACATGCATGCAAAAGTTGATTCGGGTACCATCAGTTCCAATATAAGTGACCATAAGTCAGTTTTTGCGATACTACAAAATATTGATGGAAAGTTTGAGGCTATCCTTAATAATGAAAAATATAAATTTGATAAATATGATGTTGATGTTTCCCACGAAAAGTTGAAGGAGATAAACTGGGATCATGTAATTCATAGGTTAAGAGCAAATGATGCATACAATTTATTTTGTGAAAAGTTTCTTTCTTGTTGTGAGTGTTACATTGCTAAATCTAAGCATGACAAGCCAAAAATTAAAAAGCCTTGGATTACCAAGGGCCTTCTTAAATCCATAAATGTAAAAAATGACTGGTATTTCAAAACTCGTAATGAGCCTTTCAGTATTTATGTGAAACAAAAATATAATCAGTATAAAAACTTATTAGATTTGCTGTTAAAAAAAGCTGGAAAAGGCTATTTTGAAAACAAATTTCAGAGTAACCTGAACAAAAGAAAGTCATCGTAAATAATGCACCTAGACATATTAATACTGATGACACTGCTAATCCTTCTGAAATCACAGACAACAAGGAAATCTGTGAAGCTTTTAATAACTTTTTTGTGCCAGTTGGAAAAAAATGTCTCTGACTCAATTGAATCAAGAGGCGATGAAAAAGATGTATCTGAAAACCTGGGACCCAAAGTGTCTGACTCCATTTTTTAGAGCCTGTCACAGAGGGCGAAATGTGTCTTTTACTTGGCAGAATAAAGACAAATAAATCATGTGGTCCTGACTGGATCCATCCTCGATTATTGAACGATGCAAAACAATACACTTTAACTCCTTCAACTCATATAGTCAACTTGTCTATAGCACAAGGTTGCGTTCCTGACAATATGAAAATAGCACGTGATGTACTTGTTTTTAAAGGAGGTGACCCGAAACTTATGGGCAATTATCGCCCAATTTTTGTAACTTCCCACAATTTCAAAAATCTTGGAATGCTGTGTTGCAGATAGACTCCTAAAGTTTCTAAACTAGCAAATTTTTTTCTATGATTTACAGTTTGGTTTCCAAAAGAACTTGGGTACAAAAATAGCAATTCGTGAACATACTAATTTTGTTCAGCAACAGTTGAAAAATAGGAAATTTTGCTTTGGGATTTTTATTGATTTAAAAAAAGCGTTTGACACTGTTAACCATCGGATATTGTTAAAGAAATTAGAACATAATGGCATAAGAGGAATATCATTGGAGTGATTTAGAAAGTATATACTGGACAGACAGCAATTTATACAAATAGGGTCTAATAACGGCTCAGTGTAGTGTACCACAAGGATCTATTTTAGGTTCATTGTTTTTCTCAGTGTATATTAAACTCTTACAAAATTCTCTCTTATTTGGAACATCTCGATTATTTGCTGATGGTACTAATATAATTTAAAGTGGAAACCACACAGATATTTTGAAACATAATACTGAATTGGACTTGATAAAATTAATGGACTGATTTAATGTTGATGAATTAGCACCGAATTTGAATAAATCTAATTGTATAATATTATGCTTCAAAAACAAGAAAATTCAACCAAACTTTAATATTATAGCAGGAACAAAAATTTTATTACGAGTAGCTAGCATTGAATGTTTCGGTATATTTATAGATCAGCAGTTTAATTGGCAACAACATATTAATTCGATTTGTCAGAAAATTCCTTTTATTATTAGTATGTTCTCAAAAATTAAACATTTACTTACTTTTGCCCTTTTGCGTCAATTGTATTATGCCCTCATTCACCCACACATTTTATATTGTATTGAAGCTTGGGGATCAGCTTATCGAACTCATGTTACTCCACTTTAAATAATTCAAAAGCAAAAAGCGAGCAGTGCGAATTTTAATATTATAGCAGGTACAAAAATTTTATTACGAGTAGCTAGCATTAAATGTTTCGGTATATTTATAGATCAGCAGTTTAATTGGCAACAACATATTAATTCGATTTGTCAGAAAATTCCTTTTATTATTGGTATTTTCTCAAAAATTAAACATTTACTTACTTTTGCCCTTTTGCGTCAATTGTATTATGCCCTCATTCACCCACACATTTTATATTGTATTGAAGCTTGGGGGTCAGCTTATCGAACTCATGTTACTCCACTTTAAATAATTCAAAAGCAAAAAGCGAGCAGTGCGAATTATTACTTTTTTGCATCCCCAAAGCCATACAAAAAACTTGTTCAAGTTCATGAAAATTCTTCCTTCTCATAAATTGTATTTTTCAACTGTATGTTTGCTACTTTATAATGAACTGAGTGGTACATCTTCTAACAAATTTGGATTTCAACATCGATGTTTGACACACAACTATAACACTCCAAATAGGTGTCTTCTGTCCCCATCCCAAGATAAAACTAATTACTATTGTCAAAGTATATTACATACTGGACCTTATTTTTTCAATTTAATACCTGAAGAGATGAAAAATGTTACATCTGTTTTTCCTTTAAAAGAAAAATTGAAATATTGGTTACTGGAAAATAATCTTGATATATATATATATCCTCACAGGCGATTTAGCAATTAAGCTCTCTCTTCATCCAGGACTGCTCCTGTTTAATAATTTGGCTGAACGCACATTCTTATGTAAATAGTGCCACACAATATTTTGTTATCTACTATAGTAACACATAATCACATTGCTCTGTCTCAATTCAAATTACTATAAAACTCTTGGTAAACATATATGTATTACATATGTCTGTATCTACTTTTATACCTACTGATTTGCCTCTAGTTTTGTAGCTGTTTCACATGCCAGCACATGTTTTTATCTAATTGAAGGATGGCCGTACAAGGCACAGCCTTCTGGCCAACCTCGTACATACTTATTGCATATATATTGTATTACTGTTATTGGTGTGAAATAAACTATTTGAATTGAATTGAAACAGAAAAATTACCCCTGTAGGCATGTGTGTCCCGTGAAGCCGCAGGCACCAAATTTATAAAATCGACCAAATTTGTAAAATCGAAAAAAAAAAAAAAACTGTAAAACGTTCGCCTTTCAACTTTGCGACCCGGGTTCGGTTCTTGGCGCTGGAAACAAATAAAAGAGTTCCTACCACTCTGACTGTGCATGGTTTTTCTCTCTAGCCCTTCCGGTTTCCTCCTTCCTCAGTCTGACGGAAGGCTTCATGGGACACACATTGCTAACAGGGAACATTTCTTTTGTTTCGCTTCATTAAAGACACGCATTTTGAAGACGGTCAGTTAAAAATTGGTCAAATTTCCAGATGCTCCACAGAGTACCGATCACGATTAGTCATCGTTATATTTGGTTTGCCTCACGTTGTATAAGTACCGCACGACTGGAATTTAACATTCAGCATGTCACATCCAGCATCACTTTGAAAGCGTGCACAGACTCGTATAGGCATATGTGGCGTCCAAGTTGCGTTTGAAGCACATCGACCAACTCACACGAAGGCAGGTTGTCTTGCTGTATAAATATTGAAACGCGTATACAAGCAATATAGAGAAGTTCATATGCATCAACGTCATTGTAGAAGCTTGGATCGTTAACAAAATTATCATCAACTCATTAAAATTAAACACTTACAAGATCAAAATACTAATTCCAGGAATACACCAGACGAAAGATAGTACCAGAGACACTGGTCAACCAATCGAAACCATGAACATATTTCATCCGCAGTTACCTTCTTTTTCATGATATATTTTATTCAAAGATTCTACCTCAGTTTCTAAATGTCCCATCCAACAAAAACCTGCAAACCCCAGGAAGTCACTAACAGCAACTTATCCGTTTAAAAGACCAGCCTGAGGAAATCAGTCATCATCACTCGGAGTCTTGAATTATGAAAACTAAAATGTGCTGGGGTATGGTAACGTGTCTGCAGGGAATTGAAAAAGAAAATAGTTATTCATTATACCTACGGAAGTCGGCCGCTGTACATGATGATACTGTACGGGACGCGTGATACTTTACTGGCCAAGTATTAATGAAACATGAACAGTACGCACGCAACAAACTGAAATGGATCCGTTTGTTCTGCATGAATAGGAAAGAAAAATGGTGTTAATTTCCGCGTCCTGTTTTGTGAGACATTGACTTTACAATTTATTCATATGTTGAACTTTTGGCCAACACTTTTGTCTTTATCAATACATTACTTATGGCGCAGACTATAACACATTCACCTTGATGCCACGATTTCCGATAAACTTGAAAGCAGGGTTAAACTGTTAAAACTGTTGTGGTTGGGGAGTATCAAGATGAATATGTGAAATTTGTTTGATTCTACGTCTTCTTAAATTTTACAATTAACTATGCGGCTAACCATTCGTCTTGACTCTGTTGTAGCGTTGTTCGACCAAACGCCCGAGTCGAGAGGAGCCGCCTCCGAGTTCTTTTATCCCGATGTAAAGATTCATTTTTTTTTCAACAATACAAAATTGTCATAATTTCTTAATCCAATATGTGACCTCTAACTAGTAGCCTGTAATAATCAGGTTGTCGGGATGTTTGAATAATTTTTATTTATTTATTTATTTATTTATTTATTTATTTATTTATTTATTTATTTATTTATTTATTTATTTATTTATTTATTTATTTATTTATTTATTTGTTTGTTTGTTTGTTTGTTTGTTTGTTTGTTTGTTTGTTTGTTTGTTAAGATATTTATTTGTTTTAGTTAGCTAGTGAATTATTTTTATTAATTGATTTATTTATAAGAGTTAGTCTTACTTAATATTAAATATCCTCATATGAGGAACTTGTTTTATGTTCATTTGCGCCAATCTGCTGATATTGAGATGTTCGGTTTAGTTTGCGGTTGTGTTGATTATTTACCTTTTTTTTTCTCATGACCGGGAGGAGGGGGGGGGGGCATAAAAAACTACAAAAAATCTTACAAGACCAAAGGATCTCGAGTCACCATTTGAAACGTATCATAGAAAAGCCAAGTATTGGATACAGTCTTTGCGTGGATAGTCCAGGTTATTGCTTTTAAATTTCAATTTACTCACGAAAACTACAAAATCTGGTTGAGTCACCATATTTATATTTCCAAATTGTACAGTTGGTTTGATAATTTTTGTCGCACGATCAGTGAACCTTATGCCGAGCAGTGTCCTTGCCTGGGAAACATAATCTTGTATCTTCGTTAAAGTGCTTAAAATGTTTGTGAAAACGCTCAATACAAGGACTAAACAAATATTTCATATTTTCAGTTGCTGTAGACAGTTTTACCACTTTTCTTTAGCTGAAGCTAATTGGTTGTTAGCTTACCCGGAGTGTAACATCTCTATTCACCTGTAAATTTGTTCCTACAAAATAATAGATGGCACTTTATATGCCTGTCTATGGGGACATTAATCTGTGTAATACGATACCGCTGAAAAGATCCAAACTCAAATCAAGTGACAAGGTAACAGAAAGCAACTGCACTTTATTTCAGAAGTTGAGATTTTTTATCGAAATGAATTATGGCCTTGGTACTTCTTGAGGTCGTTTGAATTGTACATTTTCATGCCTCCTATAACAAAACCTTATTAAAATAGATACCATTGCCGCCTGGTACTGATTAAAGGGGTGATAAGTTGATGGATTCTGTAATGCCTCTTTGATGACCCGGCCTTCAATGAATTCCTGCCTGATTATGATTAATCTTTGGTTTAAACATATTTTATTTCAAAAGATGATTGGAAAACAGGCAGAGTCTATAATAATTCGTCTCGCAAAAAATAATAATAATGAATAAAAACAAATTAAAAAAAAAAAAGAAAATAGAATACACATGAAAATGTAAGACATAATATGTACATAGGGTACATTATTTTAACATATAGAAGATAAGACACCACCGGACGCCACTGACAGTCATAGGTGTCCGAGCTTGCAGATTATCAAATGAATGGTGGCCACAGGTACAATAATCAGTGAAACCAATGCGGGCTTTATGTGAATCTACCAGTGCTGACAATGTAATTATGTACTGCCTCGAGAATAGCTAGGTTGTCTGATTTGGAATATTGAAAGCATCCATTTAGTGCAGTATTTAACGTGAAAGATACATTGGGAAAAGACAAAATGGAAAGCTGCATAGTATTCCGTTCATTCATGTAACGAGGACAAAAAATGATGCTAAGTGTCCTGGAGTGACGCGATAATGGTTTTAATTTTCCCGCATCCGCGGTTCAATAAATTATTATTATTATTATTATTATTATTATTATTATTATTATTATTATTATTATTATTATTATTATTATTATTATTATTATTATTATTATTATTATTATTCCACTGACGAATAGCGGCCGGAATGAATGATTTACGGTACAAACTAGTCCTGGTTTGGACGTGACTGGCATTATCCTTGATCTTGCGTTGCATGTGTTCCTGGATGAGACATTGGTTAGAATCAGACTATGTAAATAACCTGGTGTAGGTCCATTGAAAATTTTTCATAGTGGTTTAAGTCTGTGTTTATCTCTACGTTTAGTTAAAGTCTCCCATCCAGTCTCATTAACTTTTGACCGTTTGATTAAAATATCGCCTGTTCCATTATTCATGCTCTGTTGAATGTCTGCACAGAATGGGCTCATATAAAAGATACAGTATCAGTGTATCAGTGTTTCAGTGCATCAGTGTATCAGTGAGTATTTGGTGCAACACCGTGCACTATTTATAAATTATGAAGAGAGAAAGAAACAGGGAGAGAGAGAGACAGAGAGAGGGAAACCTGTTCAAGCCCACCTCCGTTATGAATCCATCTCACAAAAAAATATGGCCTTTTTGGTAACTACACACATTTACACATGGAGCGTGATTCGATGGACATGCAAACCTGGTACATAACAGCGCTCGGAAATCACATGTTACTGTCACAATGTTGTCTTTCATCATTTGATCAAATTTTGAAAGAAAAGGTTTTACAACGTCTGAATGGACAAAAGGACAATCGAAAAGATGTCACGTGCTAGCCATGATTTATTGTCTTGATGTCCAGCCAAAACTCTCTACAGAGGCCTTGCCATGCTTGTGACAGCTTTCTGACTGACAATAACCTTTATATTCTGGAGCTGGATGTGACTAGTTGAGATTGCAGCGTTGTTCTGACTTCTCCTCTTTTTTTTTTTCCTTTTTTGTTTGTAAACGCGTAATATTCTTTTTACATTTCACTTTTCAAAGGCTTGGTTATCTGATTAATTTATATTTTTGAAACGTCACACAGATGGGTAAACACTGCTTTTTCATTGATCTTTGTCTCTTTCTTTGTTTGTTTGTTTGTTTGTTTCTTTCTTTCTTTCTTTCTTTCTTTCTTTCTTTCTTTCTTTCTTTCTATCTTTCTTTCTTTCTTTCTTTTTTTTTCTTTTTCATTTTTTAGGGTTAGTCTTAGCAAATATGATGCCGGATTTGTCTTCTGGTTCTGTTTAAGGGGATATATTACGTGGTTTTGCGCCTTTTCTCCTTTATCTTGATTTCGTCAGTGTTATTGTTATTTTTTTGTTATCATATATCTTGCTGTTGCCCTTGTTGCTGTCATCATCATTATCATTTTCATTATTGTTAGCAATATCATTAGTATTTTACTAAGTTTTTTCGTACTCGCAAATCAAGAATGACAGGCAGAACTATGCCAAGTGGATTCAACCATTTTCACGGTAACACATTTAATATAGCCTGTTTCAGTCATTCTAACACATTTCATGTTATATCCAAAATTTATTGGAATTGCGTTATGAAGATATCTTCACAATTTAACCCGGTGTCTTTAAAGAAATGCATCTTGTGCTACAACTATTATAGCATCGTCGCCTTGGTAAAACTAATGTATCTGAAACCGGTAAATATCCTATTAACTTTTATCAGAAAAAATCAATGACAGTGCCACAATGTCTACATAAAACCAGAATCTGTCATCCTTCCATCCGCCTGTTGTCCGCATTTGACATTTTCCATATCTCCCAAACCATTGGCTGGATGTTCCTCAACCTTGGAGGGGATCTACCTTGTGTGAGTCTCTACGATGTTTTTAATGGTCAAGCCCCATTGGTTTTTAGGTTTTTCATGATTTTTTTTTTTTTTTTTTTTTTTTGCCTTTTAGGCCACAATCTTCAAAAATAGTCTCCAAAGCCGCTTTGCAAGGTAATTACACGGAAACATTTCCGAGACCGTCGGGGCATTAATTTGTTCAACAGGAGGCGCTGCGATTTTTCTGTTCTTAACGGATTCTTGTGAAATCTGGCTATTCATTTTCTTCTGCCAAACCGTCACTAGGATTGTGCTAAAACTTGGTATAAATGTACATTATGGAAGGGTCAAGCAAAGTTGTTCACAAGGTGGTGATGCTGTGGATCCCTGATTTTTGATGATGTTTTAAGCCGTGTACTTGTTGTTGATACATGAATTTCTATCCGTTACAATTTGAGTCAATGGCGATTGCACGGGTAATTTTGACTCCAAATCCGTGAACCAGATTCACTTCAAACTTGGTGTGGAGATACCTTGGGTTTATTTATACCAAGTTTGTTCAAATAGTAATATTGATTTTAAATATTTTTTACTTTTTTTCGGCAAAATTAAGACAATGTTTTTCTCTGAAACTTCCTTTTGCAGATTGCCTAAACATTGCATAGGAACATTTCTGATGACCCGTGACCATTTGTTTTGTCAACGGGTGGTAACTTTTAAAATGTTGTCTTTGTGTTCATATGTTTTTTTTACTTCTCCAGAACCATCACTCAGTTTGTACTGAAACTTGATGAACAGGTTCCTTTTGGAAGGGTCAAGCAATGTTTCCACTACATGGTGATGCCCAGTATCCATGATTTTTAACGATTTGTTTTTCAAGTCGGATACCGGCCGGTCATCGTATACATCCCTATTGATTACAAAATTGCATTTTCGACTTCTCCAAAACGGTCAACCATATTCACTTGAAACTCAATGTAAAGGCGCCTTGTGTAAGCCTCTGCCAAGCTTGTTTAAATGATCAAGCTCCAGTGAATTTTGTTTTTTCCACAATTTGTTTCTTGAATTTTTGGCAAATGCTTTTAAAAATATCCGAAATCACTCACCTTATTGTATCAAAATTGCATAGGTCACCTCTGGGCACCCATGGAGCATAATTTCTTTAACAGGTGGCACCGTTATTGAAATTTCGAATAAATATACCTTGTGATAATGTCAAACAAAGTTGTTCACTTGGGGGATGATGCAAAAAATCCGTGATTTTACCTCCCTCCTCCCTTTTCTCTCTCTCTCATTCTCTCTCTCTCTCTTTTTTTTTTTAATTCCAAGACTGGCCGGTCAATGTATACATTAGTCTTAATTACATGCAAGTCAATGAGGATTTTTGGCGGGGGTGAGGGTGTTTTTGGCAAGAATGCATAAAATCTTCGCAGGGCCAATTGCCTCGAAATAGCTGATTTCGGTAATTTGCCTTTAAAACTGCCATGTGCAGGGCACTCTTTCAAATGGATACCACACACAAAGATTCAAATATCAGCAGAGCATACGATTGTTCATATGCCATAATATTACAATTTATGATTGAGCTCCACTGTAAGAACAATTAACACAACATAGATGTACGCAATTTTAACGTCTCTACATGTATCCACGCTGCCACGAGTTGCAGGTGTAAGCTGCAGACTTCTGAGTGAGCAGCTTAGACATTCTGTGATGCGGTTGTCATGATCAGACTTGAAGGTTTCAACAGCAAAGGAATTCTGTCATGCTATAATCGGTTTTTCGCTATTGAGCAACTAAGGCACTCTGTCATTCTATTTTCAGCCTTGAACTTTTCAACACACTGTCATGCTATTATTAGTTTTAAAATGTTTCGTGCAGCTGAGGAACTGTGTAATAACGTTATCAAGTTAGGAACACCAAAAAGTGGCAGGTCTATCTATCAGGTCTTTTAATCTTTGACGCAAGCAATACATTTTGGGTTTTAAAGCTCTTCTTGATTGAATGGGTACCACAAATTAAAAGTTCATGTTTACGGTGGTTAGAAATGATATATGAAAACCAAAATGTTAAATTTCATTTCCGATAAATGTTTCGTTAGTGGTTACGCCTATACGTCCTGGACCCCCCCCCCCCTAAAGTTTGCAGTTAATGAAAAATATTTTTTTGAAAAATCTGCCTGAACTCCATAGGAACAGAAAAGCTGCTGACATTTAGGAATAAGCGAAAAACAAGTGAGAGGCTGAGAAAAAAAAAAAGAAGAAAATGTTCTGTATGATGCGAAGGCAAAACAAGTAAACACCTGGCTGGTAATGCGCGGAAACTGACGTGTAGTGGTTTGGACCCAAGTCTAGCTCAGTGGATTAAACTAACCCATTCCGTTATTACTTTACCGTATAACTTTTTGTGTTCCCGACATGTGCACTCATCAAGCTGCCATAGCTCTTCAGCTCATCATGGTGCAGGAAACGTCCCTATTAAAAAACATCATCTTCTTCAGTTTGGTAAGAATATTCATATCCTCATATAAGATGCGCCGTCAATTAGACAGTTTATGGTAGAAAGACAGACAGACAGACAGACAGACAGACAGACAGACAGATAGACAGACAGATAGATATATAGATAGATAGATAGATAGATAGATAGATAGATAGATAGATAGATAGATAGATAGATAGACCAGTTTTTGGAAACGGAAAAGCGTTGAAGCCACCCTGTATAACGGTAAGCAATCATTTACTACATGAAGTACCACAGACACACACAGACACACACAGACACACACACACACGCACACACACACAAACACACACACACACACATTCATATATGTATATATTTACATATATATATATATATATATATATATATATATATATATATATATATATATATATATATATATATATATATATATATATATTTATATAATGTATGTGATTACCGAAGCATGTTTTCACCATATTTTTGCGTGTGCATCATTTAAAAACTGTCATTTTTCCTTGCCTTGTTAATTTCAAGAGCTTGCTATCACATAACGGAACGCAAAGAAGCCAAGACACGGATACAACTCTACAAAAAGGTAAAATTGGATGCATTTCCTGCGTTGAAAGACAACAAACTGGCGCTTTCGTTGCTTTCAATCTTGAAGTCATTGGCATTAACGGGCTCTGCCTACAAAGAACATTCACAGATTTTCTTTGCATAATTTATCCCTTTAATATCGTGCCAGGGTGAACGATTATGTTTCCGGCCACAATTAATATGATATTATTCAGATGGCAAAGATGTAAAAATGCCATCTAAAAAGAACGATTTTCCGCTTTACTGCTTTATACATAATAAGTATTTTATGCCCAAAAACGGTATGGTAACACCTGCATTGTAAAAATACCAAGCTGTGAACTAGCTTTCTTCTAGAAACACTCTTTCTGAAGCCATTTCAGATTACCGGGTGTGCGTAAGTACCCACCAGCAAAGTCAACGCCAATTTTTTTTTATTTCATTATTGTTTTTTGTTTTGTTTTGTTTGTTTCCCTGTTTGTCTGTTTGTTTGTTTGTTTGTTTGTTTGTTTGTTTTTAATACGGAAACCTAAATAGCCCACCAGAAATTACATTTAAAAACTCGTACTTACCAGAAAAAAACACGTAGTTACGAGTTTTTTAAAAGAATTTTTGACATGTTATCTGTTTATCTTATGCCATTTAAATCGAACTTTGTTACGTATTCAAAAGATACCTCAGCAAAGCATGGCACAGAGTCCTTTCTTCGCTACTGGTCGTAGTTTCGAGGTCAATGTCTTCAACCGCAGACTTGCAGTAAACACAGCGAAATTACCTTGATGCTGACTGCGTATGCATTTTCTTCCATGCACTGCAAGAGCTCTTCAATAGGAAAGGTCAGAATTAGCTCCAGGGCGTGTATTCACTCCCAATACACAACTGAATACACAAACATTTGGAGGGCTAGAGCTGTGTATCCCCATTAGTTTGTTTATTAAATCAACCTTAAATAAACTAGTCACTTTTGCAGCTGTGGATATATGAATTTTGTGAGGTATTTAGTTATGCATCTAAATTTACTGTCTGAAATTTGGTGTTTCTATGTGCAATATTTGTCAAGTTAGTAAGTTGCAAATTACAATGTAAAGCAATAGAGATACACAACCCTAGCCCGCCACTGACTGCAGTCCCTCTTTTAGGCAGTTCTCGAATCTTCTGTTCTTGCTTTGCCTATTGGCGGCCAATCCAGAGTCATTGTTGTTGGTTTTTTTTCCTTGTTTGCGATTTATATTGCAAATCAAATGCCTCACCGTCCTTAAGCCTGGGCGGCTAAATCCCATTCAGTGCATGCCAGTTAACTGTTTGATGATGAAGTAAAACCGGCAAAAGCTTGATAAAGGCTGCTCATTTAGATTATCGTACACTGCAAATGTCAACGCTTTTAGAATTTATCTATATCATCAGGACCAAATCTGCCAGGGGTACTACTGAAACCTATGCATAAGGGTAGATTTCTGCAACATGTAAAACTACTACATTACTTGCCTGTCAAGATCCAGTATGAATGACTTCCTCGTTTGTAACTCAATCACTGTGGCATGTTATGTGTAATGAAAGGGTCATGTCTGCATATTCCAGTGTTCACCATGGTTCCATACGGCTGTACTGAACATAATCACTGGAGTGAGCGGTTCGAGGTTTCTAATATATGCTTTTGTCTGACACAGTGTGCTAGAATCCGGATGGACTTGTCTTTATTCGCCCCGCCCCCGGCCCGAAGACATTGATGTCTATCTAGCAACCATATAGAACACAAAAAATACATGTCAGCAAAAGCTGGATAACTTCTCCGGAGCATCTTTCTTTGTACAAGCCAAAACGAAGCAAGAAAAACAAGTATTTTTACATCGACAGAGTGTCGGTGATACTTACCTCCTACATGACCAGCTGCGGGTCGACAGTATGCACCGGAGCAACTCAAGAAAAAGTCTCCCTGTATATCAGGTTGGCAACCATATAAGTAAGGAACTAATCTTACGTTTTTTCACTCTGAGTTTGAAAGCAATCATAATTTTTAGCTTAAACATGATTTATTTCTTTAAAAAAGACACGGATTAAGAGATAAACTGTGAGGCTGTTATAAAACTTCTCTATAATGCTGTGTAAGTGTAGTGCGCATCACGTGATGACACCGGCTTGAACATAGAATTTACAAACAAAATAATAATAATAATAATAATAATAATAATAATAATAATAATGATGATGATGATGATGATGATAGATAGATAGATAGATAGATAGATAGATAGATAGATAGATAGATAAATAGATAAATAAATAAATAAATAAATAAATAAATAAATAAATAAATAAATAAATAAATAAATAAATAAATAAATAAATAAATAAAGGAATAAATGAGTGCTAAACATCTGTGTTTTTAAAATGTACTTTTCCAAACCATCAAATAATTCAGTGTCCCAAAGAAGATTTCTTAGCATCAGCAGAAAATAAAATAGCTCTGTTATTAGTGCTTTCTGGCTGAAACGTTCCCGGAAAGTTTCAGCGAAGTTTACTAACTTGATTAAATGCTGTAAAACAAAAGGAATGTGCTTTGCAGGGGCGCTGCGCAAGCAAAACCTTGCGGACTTTTTAACCGTAAACCGGCACTTAACCCCCAATAAAACCGACGTTTGTTATTGTTTTCATTATCCATGTACCTTTTCATGTATGTATACATTGAATATAAGTAACATCATGCACGGCACTTCTAAAAAGAAATGTTGGTGTATTTGCATAAAACCACCGTTTCAATATAAAAACAAGTGTTTCCGGTTGTAATTGGATAAAGATTACAAAATTGTACCACGATCTCCTTGATTATTATTATTATTATTATTATTATTATTATTATTATTATTATTATTATTATTATTATTATTATTATTATTATTATTATTATTATTATTATTATTATTTTAATATTAAGGTCTGATGGAAGGCGCTGTGATAATCACAAGCGCAGACTATGCATGCTAACTGCCCATTCTCTAAAACCTGTTTAATTTCATTTGAAAATTTAAAATTGTGTGTTTAGTTGTGTTTAATACAGTTTTAACATTGAGCATGTTCCCAAAGTAGCTTATTACAGATAAGCAGTATCAGATCTCTTGCATCGTCAACCTTGGTGAATTTATGACTATCATGCAAACACTTAGCATAACACACGGCCACCACAAGACAACATTCAAAATAATCTTGGCAGATGAGGAGCTCCTGCAATAAACCATCAAGTCCAATTGTAAAGGGAACTGTCTCCAACTATTTTGTTAAACGGTACGTTTCCTTGGGTTTGCACAAAATTAAGATAAAATACGCTAAAAGTGTTGACAGGCCGTCTTTATTCATTTTTAATGAAAAGGAAGACATATACAGCTGCGTATCTTTTCTGGTAATTCTTAATGGGGAAAAGTTTATGTGCGGATACATCGGCGTTAAATCTGCAAAGATGGAACAGAGAACAATAACAAATGCAGCTGACCGTGCCCCACCGCGGCAGCCACGAAAGATCCCCAAAGCTGGCGCTTGGGAAGTTTAGGCTAGTATTGGTAAGGGATGCTTTTCAAAAGTCGTCGTGCGAAAATCCCTATGTAAGTGACGGGTTGAAGTTTATGGTAGGCCACCTTGCGCGACTGCCAATAGCAATACCGGCAGTGTATGCTCCCTGCCAAGACAGTGTAAATGTTAACTCAAAACCAGTTGAATTTGAAATTATAGGCCTACGTGCAGCAGGCTTTTAGTTTTATTCTATTCACGGATTTACAGCAAGGCTTGGGATACGTGAATATAAAGTGTCCCATTAAAAAGCATTTATAAGTCCGGTGGATGGCTAAACGGATTAATAATGACCATTGTAGCATGCCAATACTTCAGCAGAGGGGAAAAAACAAACGCTTCATACAGCTTGAATACACACAAGCCACATAGCGGGAGATGCTACTGTTTTGCCTGTCCTAGCATGCAGAGTGTACTGCCCGTATTGGCAACCACGCAAGATGCCTGTCTTCTTGGTTTAAATAAGCTTTTGGCAAAAAAAAAAAAAAAAAGACAAAAAAGAAAAAACAAAAAACAAAAACAAAAAAGAAAAAAAAAAGAAAAATGAAAAAGAATTTAAACGATTGAGAACAAGGGCGTAGCCCTATGTGAATCCCTTTAGCATAAAACATAGGAGAAAATAAAACACTGTATGGCAAAAACAGGGTGACTAGACCAAAGCAATTACACACATGACAGCGAATCACTACTAGAATAGATGACCTACCTTTTTATTATAGGCTATAATCTGGCAGTACTCAAAGACCTAAACTTCAACCAGTCACTTATATATTATTTTCCGCACAATGGCTTTTGAAAAGCACACCTTACCAGTCTAAATTTGCCAAGCGCCAGCTGTGGTCATCTTCTGTGGTACTGCAACTATGATCAGTGTTGGGCACAGACTCGGAAATCCTCGATGCTTAATGAGTGCGGCCACCAAATGAGCCGCAATTCCGAACGATAAAATGGTGACTAAAGTGTATATTGCCGAATCTCAAAGGCATTTTTTTTACTAAGTGCTTTAACAATTCAACACCTTCACTTTTCATAAAAAGTTAAGAACTTGGCAAAGGAGAAGCGCGATTTTACAACATATCAACCTGAGGGAAAACGTCTTCTCGAAGGCTTAAGTCAAATTCACCCCTGGAAGTATGGAAGTATTAATTGTTCGAAAGCAAACAACAAAAATATATTTGAGGCAAAACAGAATTTTATTTTTTGGTCTGGAAGATCCAAACCACCTTAGATTAGCCAAACCATATATAGTCACGATCAACAGTTATTACTGCCGTATTTCCGACCAAGCAACAGGAAGTCCTGCAACCTGTCCTGTATATGTCCCCCGTCTATTCTTGTCAGTGTTATGTCCGTGTTACTGTATGGTGCTGTGACTTTTGCTTCTTCCTTTACTTTTTTACATGCTTGCTGTTTTGCAAATATTAAGATTACTCTTAATTGCCAAGTGATTGAGTTATACACACTGTTCCTAACTATAACATAAGTGTAATTGTATTTCAATAGCATTAACTGTAATCATTTACACTTTTATTACCACTAGATTAATTCATATAGGCTTGGTGCCTGTTTTCTAATCGTGTTATGAACTAAAATATGTTTAACCCAAAGAAAATATGACCTTGAGGTTAAGTTAATCCGTGATACAATTTGAGCATGAGAACTGTGCTTCAAGCTTAGATTGTAGCATTATCTACACACACATTTACCATTAGCACATGCTTACTGCACACATATGTGCAGACCACAGATGGTAGCTGAATGGGAAATATTGGCTCGACCATTTCTTATCTTCACCTCAGGCAAGCCAAGCATGTCCCGCTAAAACAGGCAAGCGACGCATGGGTGCACAAATGCAAAGTGCTGGCCGCAGCCAATGCACTATGGCGGTATACGCACACTGCCACCGTGGAGCCAGCATGGTGCCCACAGCTCGGGTGTTCCTTCCCTGCCCGGTCGTTGTCCAACCACTTTAATCCACGAACCCAGGGGCACACGCTGCACGACTACTTACAAATGAGAACTTACTGGAATGCACACTGTGTGGGTGTGGGCGCAACAGCATGGGAACCATGCAAGCGAGGCACAGTAAATTGATAATAAAGTACACTGACTCGAAGATCAGAGATGCATAATTTCATTTGAAGCATATTGATATGGAATATGCATGTACTTGGTTACGAGATGAATAGTCTCGTTTCAACAATGCAGTTTTGCACTGCTATAACGACTTCTACGTTACGATCATCTGACAGTTCCCTACTCTGAAATAAAGGTATATAAGCAGGCCTATCACTTCCTTCATGCGTGAGTAAATTTTGATGGAGACCATGGGCTAACAATGGGATAATGGAATGCAGAAGCTTCCTCCTTTTAGGCGTATTTCGGACAGTAAAGAAAAACTGTTTAAAATATGAATTTGAATGGAGGCCGGGCATGTTGGTCGCTTTGACCATTGGCGTAGATATTCGAAACGAGGTCGACAGCAAGCAAGGTGGCTTTCAGCTTAGACTTGAAGATCTGGAGGGCAAGAGAGTTTCTTATATCAGTGGGTTGATTATTCCATAACTTTATGGCATCAGGGATGAAAGAATTTCCTCGGCGTTGTGTTCGGTATTTGATCCGGTGTGGACTGCTGGCAGACCTATGTCTGAGCGTTCCATCGGTAAATGCAGGAGTACAAGGTACAAGGTTGGATAGATAGGTCAGAGTTAACTTATGCAATATTTTCAGAAAGAAGCAGATTGAAATATTTGCGTCAGTCGGCAAGCGTTGGCCAATCAAGTTCGTTTAACAGTTTAGTATAAGACGTGTGTCTTCGATCTTACATATCTTTACTGCCTTACACTGGATAGACTCAATTAGGTTGTGCAGACCTTGCTCACAAGTATCGAAAATAGCATCCATATTCCAGAATTGGTCAAAACACTGAAAATATAGCCTTTTCGGTATTACTCAAATGTAAACTCTTCACAGAAGTCCTATGAGTTGGCTGGCTTTATTTGTGACAAGTGTAATGTAGGCATGCCAAGAAAGATTGCTGGATAAAGTAACAGCGATATGTGTATGGGCATCTTCCTCTGGTATAGCAGTACCATCTAGAGTGACGAGGGGGCGGGGGGCTATGGCTTGTTGATTTTAGCCGAAACAATGAGTGTTGTGGATTTCAGAACATTGAAAATCATGCGGCATAACTTACCCCAATGATGAATAGTTAGGTGATTCTGGTTCAAAATGTCGTGCTGAGTCTCCAGGATTTTTGGACTATTTCAAGTATGGAGGTGTTATCAGCGAAAATAAGGACATAACAGGTCAAGCCATCTACAATATCGTTTATGTGTACAAGGAAAAATAATGGGCCTTATATGGCGCCTTAACAGGTAACCAACGGGTGTTTTACCATAAACGCTTACTCGTTGAACACGGTTAAAGAGGTTACTGTCTATCCACCTAATAATCCCTTCAGATAATCAAAGTTGCTACAGCTTGAAGAGAAGGCAAATGTGGCCCACCTTATCGAAGGCTTTGCAGATATCCAGAAAAAAAATACATTCTGTCCTCCTTGGGGGTTTCTAGTTCATTCTAGGTGTTGTGGAAGATACTGCCCACATGTAGTTGATTGATAGTTGAGTCATTGGCTTTAAAACTAGGGTTCTTGCCAGTCAGTAGTTTGGTACCTATTAGATACCTATAAGGAAACTGAAAGTCAGGCTTTAGAATACGTTTGCGACTTTGCTGAGTAACGAACGTGCACGATAATTACTTTTGTTTATTCGACTTTTTTTAAACACGGTGGGAATGTTGGAACGCTTCGAGGAATCAGGAAATCAGGAGACACGAACGGACATGTTACAAAATTTTGCCAGGGTCTTGCTGATGTAATGAGCAGTACTTTCAAGTGGCTTATTTCCTATATTGTCAGGTCTTGAAGCCAAGGTTGATCTTAAAGATGATAAGACTTTCTCAACACTTTATTCATTGTTCGGAAATTCGGCTTCCCATGGGCATTTGTGCGATACGTTAAACCGGGGGAAGGGTGGAACATCCTTGTCGGCATAAGTTGCTCATTGGCTGGCAAAATAAGTATTAAATACTTCACGCTTTTCAGTAATACTAGAAATCATCTTGCCTCCTTCGATAATGGGTGGTATGTCATCATTAATTTTACTATTTTCTCTTTGATATAAAGGACAGAGAGAAGGAACGGATTGTGACTGAGTGAACAGAATCGGGGGTAGGAACTAAAATACCGCAGTCCAAAATGACTCCTGCTGGTGAGTCAGTAATTAAACGGTCTAACACGCTAGTTCAGTACTCGTTTGTTCTGGTGGCTTCATCAATTAGCTGGAAAAGATTGAATTTTTCTACGAGATTGAAGACGAACATACCAAGTTGGCTATCAGGATAAGTGGTGTTCCATTCAACACATCTATCGTTGAAGTCCCAAGTAAGTGTCAATATGCGAAGGTTACTCTCTATTGCGGAAGAAGTAGAGTAAATATTCCAGAAAACTATTACAGGCTCTTAGGGTTAGCCCGGTGGTAGGTAAAAGCTCCCAATGAGAACTGACCCACGTGCCGTCAATATTTCCACCCAAATACATTCACAGTTTGGGTCCTCCAGATCAGAACACCTGACGCTAAACATGTTTATACACAGATTATGAGGCCACCTCCTGTACCTATGGGGCGGTTCTCTCCTAAAGGGAAGTTGAAAATGACCAATATGTGGGAGTTGGTTAGTGTAGCTTGCGCGAAGCCAAGTTTAAGCAACAGTAATTATATTACTATTTTCAGACTGTGCGAGAAGTTCGAGTTTCGGCAGGTTTGCCATTATTTTAGACTACGAACGTTGCAGGGAAGTGCCTTTATTTCGTTGCGTTAAAAGCATCAGGAGCTCCTAAATTAGGATGGACATCAACGGATAAGTTTAGATTTGTATACATTACATTAATAGTATGCCATGAACACAAAATCCAGTTAGAAAAATCTTTGCAAATATTGATAACTTATCGACGGACAAGAAACATGAATAAAATGGGTGAAATAAGTTTTGTGGGCGACAAAATATGGGAATGAGGCACGTGACGGACCCCCCCCCCCCCAAAAAAAAAAGAAAGAAAAGAAAAGAAAAGAAACAGAAACAGAAAAAAATGAAAAAAATTGAAAAAAAAAACTCAAACAGATTTCCCAGATTATATATTTATCTTTCAAAAGACGCTTATGTCACAAATATTGATCACTTTGCTTTTAATTGGCGCTGTTTACAAAAATTGACAAGTAGGAAATTGCTTTCCAAGAAATCACAATACCCCCAAGCCCTATTACGTATCAGCGTGTTCACTGCAAAGAATTATGGGAGAAGGGGGACAGGGCATCTGCGCCAGGGGCAACGCAAAGCATATAAATGGCAAGTAGGTAATCGAATTGGCTGAAATTTTGATAATTTTAGACGAAAACTCTGTGTTGCATCGTATCCAGTATTTCAATTAAAATAGGCTTGAAAATAATATAAACATAAGAATTCACTACATTAACATGGGAAAACGGAAGCCTTGCTAAAAGATGTATAGTATAAAGATACAGATTGCTTCAACGTTTATTTAATTCAAGTTCAAAACGGCGCTGCCGTAATCGTTCGTCAACAGCCTTCCGATTTGATTTCATTGCTGTCGTATCATTTTACTCATTCATTTAGAAGATGCGACGGAAATTCCTTTCTCGACAACGTGATAATTTTTATACATATTTTAACAGCTAAATAGTGATAAGATTCGGGTTGATGAAACCATACCACAATCGCGGCGGGGAAATGGCCGCCATATTGGATTTTTATGATCGCACGGTGTTTTACAATTTACATTTTATAAGCACTGATAAATATTTAAGACTTTTTTTCAATATTTTTATAATCATGAAGACTGTAATGATAAAGCTTATTCATAGCAGCGGGAATTTGGCCTCTTGTTTCGCGATACTGCGGATCTCCTTTTGTAAACTAGCCAGAAATCGTCATGCTGGTTTTGGCGTGGGTTTGTGGGGTGTTGATTTAGTTGGCGTCGGTAGCTTAAGAGGTCGGTTTTGTACAAATTGGTGTTTTCGCTTAAAAATTGTGTACCAAGTTCTTATTACATAGCTCTATCACACTTCTCCTTTCTTTTGACCGCGGAAATATGCTTGGTGTTTTGTTCATCCACATTTTCTGCCCCCCCCCCCCCCCAAGTGCAACGAACACACGGACGTCCATGTGGACTACTGTTTCTAATCAACTTTTCTCAATTTTTTTATCTTTCGTTTTTGTCGGTCGGCAATCTGTAGAAACTTAATTCTGGCGTCTCTTTTGTTGAGCTGGTGCACTGAGCACACAGCAATTGACATAAGACATTCTGATCGTGCACTAACAACCAAGTTAAGAGTTGTCTACATGTACATAGGCGCTGAGTGTTGGGTGTATGCATACATGTATTTCTTCGCTACATTCGAGCCAGGTAAGTCCCCCCGGTCCACCCATAAGCCTTTGCGATAAACACGTTCATACGTCATAAGGCGATAGGCGAAAAATCTATAAACCCTTTGTTGTCACATTCTTAGTCGTAAAGACAACACTTCTATCAAACTCCAGTGGATTTGGGCTGTCTTGCTTTCAGAACTGTGAGTCGACATATTTGATGTACTGTTTCCTGGATATATCATTGTTTATTTTCTTAGCTTTATGTCCAACCTGATAAAGTGCCTTCCTTTCTGGGCCAAATATGCATTCTTATATAGTAAATTTATCTTCTTAATTGACCACAAGTCTGTGAAGAATCTGCCTGCACTAAAGATGGAACTCAGCATTCAATATTGTTGTATAAGCACGATCGTTTTGGGTAAACAGGATTTTTTTTTTTTTTTTTTTTTTGTGAAATTTACCAAATATCTTGAAAAATAGTTAAGATAAAATTAGCAAAGGGATTTATTTTATTCGTGAAATAAAGCCAAAAGATTTATTGTGAGTTATACGGTACATTTAGGTAGCAACTGTTTACAATAGGCATATTCTATTGGTAGTGAGGGGCCCTGTACTCGTGGCAGGGTAGTGGGTGTATAATGAGACTATAAATGCCAGCTCGCGAAGCTAATGGCGGGACATCTTTTTATCGAAGACTATTGCATTTAAAATGGCAAAATTCAGCTTCAAAGAGTGGTCAACAGAGAGAAGAGAGACAATTTACAAAAGACACGGTACAAAAGCTTACGAAAGAGGATTGTAAAACTTTCGAAGCAATGACCAGCCTCTGAGTCTCAGGAGCGGATATTCTTGATTTGAAGCTAATCTACGGACAAAAGAACGCCTTCACTCAGGGAGCAAATAATCTGCGCCGCTCCATAGGCCAGGCAGTGGACGATAAGGACAAATGTGGATGCAAAAAGTTTTGCTCGAGATGAGGAACTGAACAATTTGGTGAAATCACCAGGAGATTCCTATCTAAAGGACATTTTCTCTACAGCAACAAAACATAGAGAAGCAGGTGGGCGTTCAATTTCTCCGACAAGAGCTTTGTTTATCCCTGACTTCCTAAGTAGGAATATCTACTCTGATCAAGAAAAAGAATTGTTGTCTGTTATAGGAGACACAGAACTTTTTTTGCGATGGGAAAAAGCAAAAAAAAAATAATAATAAAATAAATTTTTAAAAAATAAAAATTAAAAAAAAGAAGAAGAAAAAGAAAAAGAACCGGAGGAGATATCACTGCCCGAATGCCGGATGGATAGTGCAAATGCATGCATAATCATACTACGCAAATTAACAAATGACGAAAGATAGACAAACATGGCATTCCTGCCTGTTTGGACTACATTGTTCAAGTAGGGGATTGCGCCCAATTATATACAAGATCCTGCCTAACGACGTTGGAGGATTCTTTTCTGCGGACCCAGACGAACCCCGGCAGCACAAATGGGACAAATATCAAACAACGTAGAGATTTGTGCGGAGACTCTTTGAGAAGAAATTGTCGTTTTGGCGCGCGCTGCAAATTCACATCAGAGACCCGAAAATCAATCTCAAGCTCTGCGGTATCCTTGCAGTATAAAGCACCTTATTTGGGTATTTATTTTCATACCTCCCGGCTGTAAAGTTGGATTTTTATCTTCAAATTGAATCTTAGTCAACTTAGGCTCATATTTGTCTTAAACGAATCAAATCATTGGATCAAAAGAATGTAAACCGAACCGAGATAAATGACTTTATTTTCAAACAATATTATGACACCAGTATATTACACCAAAAGGGCATCAACACCTCCCTTACCAAGCTCATACCTGTGTGATTGGGGGACCTATTTTAAGTTATTATCATTCTCACCTTCATCATTGTCACTCTCATATTGTGAGTTTACATTGGAACAGTATTATGAAACAAATGTATTGCTACAATAAATGGCATCATCACCTCCATTATACAGTTCATATTTGTATGATTAAGATAATTATTTTAACTATGATTATTCTCATCTTCATCAATGTCACTCTCATATTGTGAGTTAACATTGAAACAATATTATGTATGACACATTAAAGTGTATTGCTACAATAAATGCCATCATCACCTGCATTACCCATTTCATATTTGTATGATTAGAATAACTTTTTATAACTATCATCGTTCTGATCTTCATTATTGTCACACTCGTATTGTGAGTAAACATTGAAACAACATTATGACACATTAAAGTGTATTGCTAAATTGAATGACATCGTCATCTCCATTACCAACTTCATACTTGTGTGATTAAGAAAGCTATTTTAACTATCATGGGTCTCATCTTCATCACTATCACTATCATATTGTGAGTTATGGTGTCCAGCTAGGGACTGTCCTACACAGTGGAAGCTGGCCGTATCTGGTGATTGCCATATACAGTGGCAGTCTGCCATAGCAGTTGGCTTGTTCAGTTGGACGATGAGGATGAAAGCAGGTCATCATAATTCCAGAGTCATCAATATGTTGGATCTACTTTTGGTTCTTCATCCAAAATCTATCATTTATGCCAGTTGAGCCTTAGGCAAGAAGTTCACCAAGATCAAACTGTAGTACACAAGTGATATGTGAACTGTTCTACATGTGTTGTACATGGCAATGGCCTGGTAGTAGGATAAGCTGAGATACACCTTCCTTTATCATTAGGTGGGATGAATATACTGGGATGAGGGTGGGGTGGGGGGAAGCCTTACGACCAAATTTAGTAAATTTCATTTTCTAAACACATAAATTCTGACTACAAAAGTTTCCATTCTATTAGATACTGCCCAGATTTGATATTTTTCTAATAGTTAGCTGGGTGTTTAACCCACTCGGGCCGAGAATAGGCTAATAGAGTTGGTATGTTTTTACATTCGGCACATAAAGTGCTGGAGGGTATTGTCATCCTCTACATCGTCAGTCCATCGGTTCATCCGTCTTGTCAATGTTACCTTGATATTTCAAAAAATATTCACCATAGTTGTACCAAATGTTTATCGCAGATGCAACTTGTAATGGGCCATTTTGCTACTAAAAACTAGCATCCTCTTATCATTTTAAAACTTTTAAACAAACTTTTTAACAATTTATTTCAAGGCCGTCTGAGTGGCGCACAAGGGGGCGATGTTACCATATTATCTCCAAAAATATTTACCGTAGCTTTACTAAAAAAAATTGTCACAGAAGAACCTTATGATGGGCCAGGTTCCTATCGAAAACAGGCTTCCTCTGATTATTTCTTAACTTTTAATGAAACATTTAAAGTATTTATTTGAAGGCTGTTTGAGTGGCGTCAACCCTGACGATGCTACCGCGATATCTCAAACAATTTTGATTGCACCTTTACCAAATTTTTGACAGAGATGCATCTTCTGATGGACCAGGTTCCTATTGAAAAATGCATCCTCTTGGTATTTAGAAACTTTGTATGAAACTTTAAAGTATTATTTTCAACCCGTCTGAGTGGCGCACAAAGAGACAATGTTAAGGATCTATCTCAGCTTAATCAAATTTTCATCAGAGATTGCTAAAAATAATGATAGTCAGGATGAGCCAGCTAAGGATGAAAACATCCGCTCTCGCATGGGCCACCTAAATAAATTTACTGGTAAGTTAACACCTTGTTTCAGAACAAAGCACCACATGTGTGTTAGGACAGTTGAACTGACTGAGACAATGATAACATAATTGCATACAAATGTACTTTATGAATCCTCATTACAAACAGAGCAATTGGGAATAATACAGGTTTCAGAGTATTGGTCTATGTAGAGTCTTTTAACATATTAAGAGAGAGAGAGAGAGAGAGAGAGAGAGAGAGAGAGAGAGAGAGAGAGAGAGAGAGAGAAGTGGACAATGTTACCATAATATCTCAAGAAGGATTCATTCCAGCTTCATCAAATTTTTGGTGCAGTTACACCGTATTATAACAATTGCGAAGTCTCCCCCCCCCCAAAATGCAGAATTGGGGGAAAAACGTTGTGGGCGCCGAGGGTAATCTTTATCTGAACGCTATTTTCTTATTATGACGTGGGCACTAAGCACCTATTCCATGCTTTGAAAAGCTGTAAATTCATGGGGCATCTTATCTCTGTCTAGCTCTCATCTATAATTGTTATTCAAAATGTTTTCTGCGGACAAAAGTTAATTGAAGACATGAGAGGAGATGACTTTTTATATAGTTGGTCACTTTTAGGGCAATTAGAGGACTAAACCCCATAATTAATGGGGTTAATCGAGAATATCTAGAGGCCTTGCTACAGTCATTGTGCAAAAAAAGTCTTTGCAAATAAATGTGCTTGGATTGTGGCAAGAATGTGTTCAGTCTTTCAATATAAATGAAGGCTCGGCAAGTAATCTAAAAGCACTTGGGACACCATTTCTCCAAGCAGTTAGCTCATGCGGATCCACCCATCAGCATGCCAGCACCATGCATTAGTCCTGGACCACCACTTTGGCTACTATACAGGGAATCATTCCGTCAGCACGCCAATACTACCATACAGACCTGCAAAATACATCAAACAACGGGTAAGTTATAATAGGGAACAACGATTTGAATTGATGATCTTGGATCAGATGAGGAAAAAGTATTGATCTAGACTAAAAGGGTAATGAGATATACTTAAATATCAACAAGTTTTGATGCAAAGATTATATGCATGCATTTTTTGGCATATCAGCCATCTTGAAATTTGGTTGGTAACAACTGGTGTTAAGTTTCAAGATTGAAAATCATGAAACAATGTTGTTACATGGTTCATGACACAATGTTGTTACATGGTTGGAGTATGATATATTACTCTTAGATAATGTTAGTTGGGGAATATTGGTTCTTTATGTAAAAGGACATAGTGGCTTATGGGGGATGGGGGGAGTGGCGATGGGGCAGCCATTTTGAGGAAATTGTGGCTATCTTGAATTGTGATAACTACAGTGCTATACATACCCTCATTGATGCCAGTAACAACCAAAATAAAGGCCAAATTTAAATCAACTATTTTAACGCTAAACATTTATAAGAAACATGGAAATTTAGATAACATTTTTCAGATATTTTAAAATTTGGTGTCTAATAATATTCAGGTTTAAGACAAAAGACATGAATAATGTTCCTGGATGACAAAAGGTTAAAATTTGATGCTTAGATCTATTAGATCGAACATTTCGGACACATTATGTAACATAAAATATCATTACGTTTGGAGTTTTGCGGCCATTTAGGAAAATGGCGGCCATTTTGAATCTAACAGGTTGGCAAAGTGCGAACACGGTTTTTCATGTTTTTAAGGGTATAAATAACATTTCTGATTAGATGGCATAAAATCCTCATCAAAATCCCACGGGACTTATAATCATGATATATGCTCCCACACTACACGGCGCCATCAACTATCACAGGACTGTGACATCGTACCAAAGAATATTAGCTTTACGGCAATGAGTGTGATTTCCGAATTACAGATCAAAATGCAGAGTTTGAAGATGTGTTTTGTCCAAATAATTAATTTACACAAGGGGAAAACAAACATAATGTTGAAAAATCAGATTGTTAAAGAAGCAACACGTGGTGCTTATACCCCAGTGAATGAAAAGCCTAAAATTGTCGTCCTTTGGGCGCCATAGAGTGAGAGAATGGCAATATAAGATTGATACAGGACGGGAGCAAGCCACAAGGTCAAAACTTGAATGCTTATGCAGCAACTAATAAATTCCAATATCAAATCATAGAGAGTGACACAAAACCTTTGCCTTCGGACGGGTAGATGTACAAGATTGACCTGTCAGAGGTCTATCGTGTGGTAGGAATCCACCTGGAGTGTTACGACACAACCGGCCACCATTGCACCTTCGAGGGGAACAAAGATCCCACGTCCATGGTGGACACGAGACTATTGTTTGTCGATTCAAAATCACCTGAAACTTTTTCAACGGTTATCTTACACAGTATCAATAACGATGGAGAGACGACACTTCGTATCTGTGGCTTATTTGGATGATTATTTGGCCATGTGTGCCAGCTATGACGAATGTGTAAAAGCATATGCATAACTTTATATGAATTGTTGCAAAGCCTTGCTTTTAAAATTAAATAATCCAAGATTATTCCTCCGTGTCAAAAGTTCACATTTCTAGAGGTTTACATTTATGTCAAAACAAGTTCTGTATGGTTGTCTGACATCAGGATAAGTGGACTCAACAAGTTAACACATTAGCTGACAAAGAAATCGGCTACAAAAACAACAAAAACATAACAAAACAAGACAAAAAGCAAAAAAAAAAAAAAACAAAAACAAACAAAAACAAAAACCAAAAAAACCCAAAACGAATGGTTGAAAAGCTGAACTGGGCAGCGCGACTATTTCGCGGGGAAAATACTTTCCTCCTGCGCATTATTACACGAATGAATAGCTTGACACGCAGTCCGCACCACACCAGAATTAACGCTTCGACCCGCGCTTACTTCCTTTGGTGGTCAAAATTTATACGTTCCTTTAATGTTAAAATGAATTTCATTGAAGAATGCCCGCCTTCTGTTGAATGTTTCTCCACTGATGAATCAGGAAGGGGTGTAGCTGGGCACATCTATAATGACCGGTATAACGCAAACTGGAAAGTTGACTATCCAGAATCAGCAGATCAAGACATTTGGATGAAAGAATTATTTACTGCTGTGCTAGCAGTGCATAGATGGGCTCAATATTGGCAAAAACGCCATATCGTCGTATATAACAGACAATCCAGTAGTTATGTCTCCCCTGCGTCGGGGGAGGGGGGCCGCATATTGTTTTTGCGTCCGTTTGTTCCGCTGCTTCTTGTTCTTGTTCTTCAACACATGTTGCAAACGCGGTAACTCAAGAGAGATTTGACTTGGGAAATTGAAATTCTTTATTGAATATGATCCTATATTAGAGCTTGCTTGGGATTGCAAATTGGTGACACTGATCTATTTTTCACGTTCACGTAGGCATTCCATTTAAAATAGACGCGAACGCAATAGCTCCGCAAAGATTTGACTTTCGAGGTTGAAATTTTGCATGATTATGTACCATAATACAAGCTAGGTTAAGATCGTAGATGAGTGACCTGGATTTATTTTCAAGGTCACATGACCACTTTTTAAAAATCATTGCAGACGTACTCGAAAAAGATTTGACTGAGGAGGTTGAAACTTAACGTGCAGGCTTACTGAAAGCCGTTTTGTTGCATATCTGGTAACAGGCATATTCATTTTTATGTCTGTGTACCAACACAGATATATTTTGGTTTTTTTTTTCAAGGAATTCTTTCTTTCTTTCTCTCTCTCTCTCTCTCTTTCTCTCTTTCTTTCTTTTTTTCTTTCTTTCTTTCTTTCTTTCTTTCTTTCTTTCTTTCTTTCTTTCTTTCTTTCTTTCTGTCTGTCTTTCTTTCTTCTCTATAGGCCAAAATGTCCGACATTTCATTCGAAAAGCATCATACTACATAGAAGCTCCAAACTTGGCACAATTATACTTCTATAGATGAAGGCTTGCCTTTTTACAATGGGAGGTCATGCTTTTCAAAATTATGCAAATGAGGGCTAATTAAAGTTTTAAATCTTCAATATCTTATATACTATAGTAGATGTGGTTCTGAATGTATAGGAGTTCGATCATAGCAAGGCAAAGGTCATCTCACATGTCAAGGTCATGTCAAGGTCAAAGGTCAATTTTAGGTCAAAACGTCATTTTAAAGGTCAGGGTTCACTTCAGGTAGAGGTCATTTCAAGGTCAAAGGCCACTTTTTGTGCTGGCTTTCTTCCAGCCATAACTGTTGGACCCAAATTGCAGGTATTGCAACACTGCAAATTTTTGTAAGAACGTGTAACCTCTAAACGGCAAAGGTCAAGCTCATTTGGCCCTTTGAAAGTTTCATCTTGCCATAATTTGGTCAATTTGGACTTAAATCGTGTATTTAGTAACACTGTACATTTTTGCAATTTACATGTGACCTGTAAATGTCAAAGGTCAAGGTCAAAGTCATTTTGACTTTGACATTTTCATGCAGCTATAAGCTTAATGGAATGTGAAGTACCAAACGACAAAAGTTGTAGCATTTAATATTTACAACTTTTGAAGGCACACAGACAGATTTGTTTTGAAGCAAATCTTCTTCTCTAGTTCTCCTCTAGAACTGTCTGAACTGAGTCCACAAGTAAGCGTAAGCCTTCACCGTTCTTTTTAGTCTGCAGTTGGCCATTCTCATTCGTCTGAAGTGGGGATACCCATGGACTGTAGAAAGTCAACCAGAGCACATATATATATAGCTCTTAAAACTCAGCTGGGCCCCTTGGCCAGTGTAGGATTAAGACCCATGTTGTAGTCCAGATTGGATATATCAATTGACGAAAATATCATGCAGTCTGAAGTCGTTCCAACATTGCAGGTTTTGTCAATTACAACTATTATTTAGTCACGGGAAAGCAATATATTTAAGTCGTTTGCTGTCTCATTTTGGCTAAAAGACGAGGGGATTAGGGAGCAAAATGAGACGTTTGCATTCTCTCCAAGATGCATCCGTACAGATTGTGTCTTAACTATCTGAACTGAACTATGTGCAATAATTTTGGACACCCCCTGTCTATAAAGTTTTTCAGCCATTCAAGATTTTGTGTATTTGCCTCATTTTCATTATATACAAGGGCAAGTCCCTGGAGGCGGGCCTTTTTTTACATGCATATACTGTAAATTGCCTTATTTTCATGTGATCATTATTTTCATAGTTTTTTTTATTATGTATTTGATAGATTGCATTCAAACTCTCAATTCCTTATTTTGGAGAAAAATATCCATTTAACTTAGTTAAAATTCTTTTTCTCGTAGGGTTTATCTTTTTACATTTTTTTTTCATGAGGTTAAAAAAGGGAAAACAGATGTAGCACTACAGCGAAATAAAATCAGTTTACAGAATCTGTCAAAATTTGTGCTGAAGGTCAACGTTATAGGATAAATGCACTCCTACAATATTTCCTAGAATCTTACCTGAGGGAGAGAAAGTAATGACATGTGCTAAAATTGCTCAGAACTTGCTCCGCGAGCACAAACATTATTGCATTATATATATTAGTTTTGGAGATATTCAACTTTTAAACTTTATAATGCCCCTCATTAGCACAATTTGAAATTTTACAACTGTCATTTACCGTCCACACTGGTGCCAAAACCTCTCCATGTACATTGAAATGTTGTGTTTATCTTCAATAGTTTGGAAGATATGAAGTTTATGAAGAATTGTTGGAAAAACAAAATGTCTGGCTTGGCACCCGACATCATCATCATCATCATCATCATCATCATCATCATCATCATCATCATCATCATCATCATCATCATCATCGTCATCGTCATTGTCATCGTCATCGTCGTCGTCATCGTCGTCATCATCAGCATCATTTTAATTGACCCCATTAATGGAGAGACAGCAAAATACAAAATTATAATATGTATAAAAAAAGCATAACACAGGCAGCAACATGACTACAAGAGGAATCTTGCAAATTTCACCATACTATGTACATACAAACTAAGATACGTAGTTTTACATCCCACAAATACATATAAAGAATAACACTATCCAAGAGTAACGAATTGTAAATTCATGCAAGGGTCCAGGAAATAAAAACATTTAGTTAAAAACACAATGCATGTACTCATCGGCTTGGGGTGTAATACAACGGTCATGACATATATTCAAGGTCCCAAACGCGGAATGATTTATGTTTTGTTCAGAGTGAAGGCCTTAAATGTTATAGCGCTTTTGTGAAGAAAATTTGCCATATTTACAAAGTAACTTTATTTGTAAAAGAATTTTGTTGCCAATGGAGGGGCCCTAAGTTAACAAGCTCGCACCTTTCGGCCGTCAAGCGGGCTCAGGGTCGCGACGAAGGGAGTCGTTGTGATACAATGGAGGATAGCTATAGAGAAAGCATGACCGGTAGCGACGCAGAGGATGGACTAGATCACAGTTTCAGCTGTTCCTTATCCGAAGAGAAATTTACTGCGGACGGGGGTGGGAGTTAAGGGTTAGGAAGGGAGAAGGACAGAGAAATACAGCATTGCTGCCAGCTGGAACTATGGAGGTATGCATAAAGAAATGCGCGAGTAGCAAAAAAGTTAATCGGTTTTGACCCCATTTTCTATTGATAATGTTAGTGACATTGAAGTAACCTTTGAGCAAAATGACAGGAACAGTGTCAACGAAACTTTTAAATATCAGAGACAAGCCGGCGAATATAGCCAATTTAACATGTAACTCTATTAGGTTTTGATTTACTGGTCCAAGACCTTCAAAAGTCATTGTGAAAAGATGCCTATATAAGCGACTGGTTGAAGTTTACAGCAGGCCATCTTGCGCGGTTGCCATTAGGCAATACCGGTACTCCTGTGGTATACGCTGCACGCTAAGACAGTGTAAATGCAAACTCAAAACCAGCTGAATTTGAAATCATAGGCCTACGTGTAGCAGGCTTTTAGTTTTATTGTGTTAGTGATTTCTAACAAGGCCTGCGATACGTGAAGATAAAGAATCGCAATAAAGAGTACCTGTAAGGCCATAGCTTGCTTAAACGGATTAAAAATGACAACTGAATCATGCCACAAACTTTAAAAGACAGGGGCATACACAAACATGCACTTGACCACAGCTTGAAAACATATAAGCCACACAGCCGGAAATGCTACTGTTTTGCCTGTGTTATCGTGCAGTGTAACTGCATAAGATGGCCTGCCTTCTGGGTTTAAGCATTTATTTATTTAAAAAAAAAAAAAAAAAAAAAAAAAAAAACACAAAACAAAAACAAAACAAACAAAAAAAAACAAAAAAAAAAAAACGATCGGGTACAAGGGTGAAGACCTATAAAAAAAAAATAAAAATTCTTGTGCTTTGGAGTTTCGTTTCTTGCTTTTGTTCAACTTCGCAAAAGTCTTTTTAGCTTCACTAGTTTTCTTTTTCAATGTTGCTCTCATTTGTCCATCTATTTGTGGAAATGTATACTCAACAATAGTTTCTAAGTACACACTGCCAAGCTTCTCCTTAACACAAAAGTCACTCAACTCCAGGAGAAGTCCATTTGACAATTGTTTAGTGTCCAGTTTTGGAACAGTAGTAAGATCAAGCAAGTTTGACCTTGTCAACCCACACTCCTGTGCCACTCTACCAACAAACTCCAAGTCATGGATCTCTGCATAATATTCTTGTCTTTTCTCTATTTCAGATTTCTCAAGCAACAATACACCCTTCAGTGCTTTCTCCACCAATGCCCGGCAGCGATTACTTGGCAAATTTGGGAAAAGTTTAGACATCCATAACTCAACAGATGTCCATGCTTGGTTACTTTGCACTTTCAAACAATAAACTTGAAGTAGGACATGATTGGAACACTGTACAGATGGTGGCGTGGAACGTCGACCTCTACCGGTGGCAAGGAAGGACTGTTCAAGTCTTGAAAAAGTTTCATCAGCTAAAAAAAAAGAGCAAAAAATTGTTATTCATTGATTGTGGAACAATAATAATGGTTGTGCAATATTTAGGAACACACACATTTTTAATCAAGTTTTTGTAATGTAGTAATTAAGATGTATTTTGTTTTGTGTGTGTGTGGGGGGGGGGGGGGTATGCAGACATTCACATTTAAAAAAAGAAAAGCTGAGCATATTTACTTTGATTTTTATTTCACTTTCCGCAACACTTATCATCAAGAGCCTGAAGAGTGATTCAAGATTATGAGCATAGTTGCCTTTATTTCATAAACTAATATCACACAAAATTAAGAAAACAAAAAGAAAATTCTGGGCATGTATTTTCACAGAACAATGACAACAAATTTTCACAAAAAAATGATTTCCCCAATGCGTTATGAATATTCTCCACTGGTTTACAATCATATATTATGGCCAAGCTGATACCAAGGTGCACAGACTCAGAGACCAGACATGCTGGTGGTCTCTTGGCGCATTTATTTATCAACCTTTCTGGGACCATCACACACAGGTGAACCAGAAAAATTGTAAAAAAATGCTTTACAACTGACCAAAATATACCAGAGCTGAATAAGTAACACATAGCCACAGTATTAACGCACCCAAAATAGTGTCAGGGTTTATAAGAGAATTGCAAATTAAACAGACACCAGATTTGAAAAACAGGGTTCTCAAGAATAAATGAATCTGTAACTTTGGAAAATAAACTCCTCAGGAAATACTTGTATATTGTTATTGGTATTCATGATACTACTTGATCATTCAAAGTATTTCTGTACATTGATGTGACACAACTCTCTAGTTTTGTTTTTGAACTGTGTTTGGATGAAAAAGGCATATCTGACTCTGGGTGTGTGTGTAGTGTGTGACTGTAAGCATGTGTGTGTTGGCATATATTTTTTTTTAAGTATTGAATTTGATATCCTACATTATCATTAGGTTTGAAATCATTTTTAGTTCTCTGTGTTAATGTTTACTTATTCATCAAAAAGGCAATAAATGTTAAAAAACTGAAATTCAGTTCTTTGTTGTTTCAAAAGATTCTACAATTTGTTACAGTAAAATAAAAGGTTGGAATGCTATTGAACATTTAAATTTTTAATACAAGAAATAACTTCACATTTAAAAGAAAGAGCTGAGTGATATATGCACTATAACAGTTAGCTAAAATCTCGCAAAAACAACTCATTCAGCACTTTTTACACAAGGCTTATCATAGATTTGAAACTATTTCTTCTTCAGAATAAATAGATGTTATTTAAAATCCAAAATAAAAATCTAAAGGCGAAAAAAACATGATCATTTCATATTTGTGTTGTGATAACTACAATTCAATTTTGTAACAATTCTGAAGTCCAACGACACAAGAGGACTGTCATTGAGTGACCAATTCTGAGATATTCCCTTTACAATAATCCACAAATATTGATCAAAGTATTATTTCTGTGATATGTTACTCAATAAACAATAAACAGCGGCCAAATAGATCGTAATTTGCAACGACGCCCGTAAATTTCTGCTTAGCGTATATCTATACGGCTCATATTATCGCTCACAGCGTGAACGGCCGCCATTTTGTAAACTCCGATTCGTAATGCCTGATTCATTTTCCGAGGCTTGGCAAAATTATGTGGCCGGTTTAAATCGGCAACTTTTTGACAAATCAAACTCTAAAATATGTTAGGAATAATCTGAATTTCTTGTGAGTCCACGGGACAACTACTTTTTGTTTTATTTGGGAAATTGAGGGGCCTCCTCCATAACTGAAGGCATTCATGGCGCTGGCAATTTTGGAACCCGGGTACAACCTACAACTTTTGACGTCGGATTTTTCATTGAAAATAATTGCTACATACAAATTACTTCACAGTTCAATTAAATAGATCTTTATTGATTGATCCGTACCTAATTCGCCACAAAGAGTGGCAAGAAACGCCTCTGGTGGATCCATTCTTGATCGTACGCAGTCACGTTAGATGCAGTTCACAACCATAATGGCGGACCTCTCCAATGCACCAAAGCTGGCCGTTGATTCCATGGATGCGCTTGTGCGCGGTAAAATTACGTTTCACAAAATTATATTTTAATAAAAGTAGACAAAAAGACGTTTCTTTACATATAATTTTCATTTTGATATTCAAACCAGGAGGCATGTAGATCGGGCTTCAACCTTTTCATTTGAATTTTTTTTCGGGATTAGCTCCACTTGTGCAGATGATTTTTATACCAAACTAAAGCTCAGAATAAGCTCTGTCTCTTTATAACAAAGATAAACAAGAATAGCCAACCGCGTGCGAGCGCTCGCCGACTGAAGGAGACGGCAATCCCAAGTGCCGCCAAGGCCCCGCTGTCCAGTGCCGCGGAAATACTCAAACTCGCGGCTTTTAAATACTTATTTAACATATGTGCAATTCGCCCAACATAATAAACAACAACACATCTGAAAAGAACACAATTCAAGCTTTATTTCCATATAAATAAAATCGACATGCGTTTTCTGTAAAGAAAGATACAACAGTTTGAAATGTGGCTTTTGTTCATGTTCACTCGCGCATTTCCCCCCAGCCGCAGGCGTCTCATTGTGATACCTACCTATATGGATCTCTTTTGAATATAAATAGGGGAAAACAAAGCACTGTGCGGCAAAAACAGGGTAGATGTCATTCAATGAAGACAAGATGTGCACACAAGACAGCAAATAACCAATAGAATAAATGGCCCGCCCCCTTATTATAGGCTATAATCTGGCAGTACTCTGAAACTGAACTTCAGCCAGTCGCTTATATAGGATTTTTTGCAAAAAGGCCTGAAAAGCATCCTTTACCAGTCTAAACTTCCGAAGCGCCAGCTTATGTCTTCTTCCGTTGAAGCTATGACATGGTCAGTGCTGGGCACAGACTCGGTCCCAGTTGCACCCGAAAAAACCGGCTGTGTCATAGCCTACGGTTCCTTCCAATACCGGTTCACCATGGGTTAATGAGTTCAGCCTGGACAACTGGGAACAGTTTCCCGTTTGCATCTGCGTTTTAATCCAGTAAGCCATGAGCACCCTGACATTCACTGCTGCCAGTCAATGTTTACAATCGGGCGCTGGTGTGGAACCTCCCTTCCGCGGCGTCACAGACCCGGGTGGTGAAACTGTTACGGAAAGTAGCGATGGTTGACGAGAGCGGCTACCAAAGGAGAAGCAATTCAGCACGATAAAATGGTGAATATATTGCGTCAGTGCAAAGGCAATTTTCTTTACAAAAAAGCTATAACAATTCAACGCCTTCACTTTTCATAAACAATCAAGTACTTGGCCAGGGGGAACTTAAGTAGCGAAGAGTGTCGACTACACTATAAGGTACCTGCTGATTTTTAATACGAACTGAAGGTATTTGCGTTACAGCCCTTAAGTGTCTCATTTTCCCACGGGTTATTCAAACTTCAAGTTGTGTAACTTTTAAATATTGGTCCAGGAAGAGAAGTGTTATGAAATTTGACAACATTAAGCTTATTTAATAGAATGTTAACACTGACATTACCATTCGAAATTGTGACAGAAAAGGAGATCAAAGCTGAGCGGATTGATCGACGTTGTACCGTGAATGAGTGTGTTTTCTGAGTGGTTTAAATGCGATGCATGAATCTGGCGTAGGGGAGTTTAATGTGATTTGACTCTTGAGTGTTAATGAGTTTGAGTTTGAAGGAACTGCGGAAATTTATGCACCTGTCTAGCAAACACCCGTTGCAGACTGTCGCTGGTGTGTTATCTGATAACCTCTTTTAAACCGGCTTATAAAATCCGTCCAAATTATCGTATTGATATGAAACATGCTTCTAACAAATCTAGATACCAAGATATTTGTCAATTTTAAACGACACAACAAGAGTTTAAATGATACATGCGTATGGGTATCAAAATAAGTCTAGCTAAGCGCACATATTTACAATTGGATCTTCAAGTTTCACACTGCCACTGCTTGGTGTAACCAGGAAGCCGCACAAGGCGATTCTTTTTATTTCTCGCAAATTAAGACTAGACTTGAGCAGACTATCCCAGGACTAGATGCCAGACAGGCGAAACAGTAGGATTATGAGGTCGCAGTGGTAAATCAGAGAAATGGGGTATTTTTGAAGTTGAGTATGGACCTACTGGAATAGGAGACATTCATTTTTAACTGCGATCCTGCTCACTTCCTGTGTTGCCGGGGCAACAGACTGATGCTTCCACCATGATCATGGCAGATTTGTATTATATACTACGTAAACATCCATAAATAACACCTTTTCAACCAAAAGAGAGGCCATTTCTAATCAATTTAGGCATCCTTTATGTTTCAAATATATGTTAAAATATTTTCTTAAGAGTATTCTGTGTTCGTGCTGTCTATTTTATTGGAGAAACTACTTTTGACCATGCTAAATACATGGATCTGCCCTGATGCAGGTGGCTCCCTCTTTTGCTCAATAGGTGTTAGAGTAGGACTGCATTTAACTATGAATACATGCTATTTAAGTGACGGAACTTTCATTCAAGATTGTGCAGATAGGTTACTGATAGGATGAAACCCTGGAATAACCTGCGTTTATTTTCGATAGGGATTCTATGGCACTGGTGCAAAATTATGAATAGATAAAGAAAGATTTTCTTTCTCAATGCCAGATTCCTTTAACAGTTCGACATTTCGGTGATTTCCTCCAATTTTCTAAAGCCGAATGCACCTTGACGTTGGTAGGATAATGTACCATAAGATGCCTTGTGCATCGAAATTGCCCAATTATACCTTGTTTTTGTAGACTATGATGAGCGCCGGCGACTTTATACTGGTTGTTAACAAAATGGCGCAGTGGAAGTAAATAACATAATTACATCAATCGTGTATATCGATGGCGTAGTCAATAAGAAGAATGAAATTGCTACATCATATTACTATTATTGGAAAGATGGTATCTTAAAAAAAAAAAAACACCTGTTACCGAAAAGATAATATCGAGAGCAAACAGGTATAGATCTGACGAAGCTTTTAACTTTCATCTCTGCAATTTCTTTCGAAGTTAAATTTTCCCCCTAAGCATAGCATTCACCTTTTTTTTTAACAAATCGCCATCATCAATTACATTAACGGTTGTCAAAATTGAGTTTGATGTTTAGGCCATAAATGCACAAATTCATGCTAATTCTAACTGCAGTAGCAATTAGAAAACACCACAATGGTCTCTACATCAAAATAAATATGTTGGGAAAGCTGAGACGACAATTGAAAAGTATAGCTTACCAGTATCCCATAAGCCAGATAATACCATCATAATACCATAATACTGTTAGACCGTCCTCAAGATAAGTCAGAGAAGCCCAAGAAATGTGTTGTGATGTAAAAGCTGAATATAAAAATGTGCCATGTAACGTACACTGAAGGGAGAGATTGACACATTTTCAATTCTATTATCTTAGTGTGGTAACCTAATCATATGATTATTCAATAATATAGTGAGTTAATCATAAGAATTGTTAGTATTATGTCATTTCTTGGTCAGCAGTGTGATGTAGACCATACTCACAACAATGTACAATCATGAACGGTAATTATATAATTTTGACTAACATGTCAACCTTCGGAAAGTACATCGTTAACGTCCACATTTTTTTCAACGTACATTGCGCATTCTGAACATGATGATACATCATCGAAACGTCACAGTATCATTTTTGGCACAAAAAAGGGAGATATGCCTTGGTGTACTCAGATTGTATTTCGTTTTAACCTCTTAGAATAGGAAGGGATTGCAGGCTCGAATAAAGATTGATACACATTGCTTCCCAGCGGTAAGACAGTGGTCTGAAAAAGATATCCAGGGTAATTCAAGGAATGGTAGCCGATTGATGGACGGATCAAATTGAATGGATGAATTAGTGACAAACGAATAAAATAAAAAGGAAGAACGAATGAGGGGCTTAATTAATGATTAAAGTATTTGCCATTAACGTCCGTAAGGTAGTGTACTAATTGCATGCAACAATGTTGTAATATTATTTTATTTATCTAATAATAAATTTCTTCTTCTTCTTCTTCTTCTTCTTCTTCTTCTTCTTCTTCTTCTTCTTCTTCTTCTTATTATTATTATTATTATTATTATTATTATTAGCACTATTATTATCACTATTATTATTACTATTATTATTATTATTATTATTATTATTATTATTATTATTATTATTATTATTATTATTATTATTATTATTATTATCATTATCATTATTCTTATTATTATCATCATCATCATCATCATCATCATCATTATTATTATTATTATTATTATTATTATTATTATTATTATCTTTATTATTATTATTATCATTATCATTATTACTATTATCATCATCATCATCATCATCATCATTATTATTATTATTATTATTATTATTATTATTATTATTATTATTATTGTATATCTTTTTTATAAAGGGGTACCCCAAGCTTATCACCATTACATTGAAATCGATTGTCATGGCTAGTTAGTGTCGTCGAGGACATGCATATTTGAGGCTTCCCACCTGTTGTTTGGTTTTATGCATTTTACCAACCGAGAGCAAATTTTATGGTCGAGACAAACAAAATTGTGAAAAAATGTCAAAAAAATAATAACTATCGAATACGAGTGCATCAGACAACATAAGAAAATTGGTATTGTTGGCTTGACCGCAATAAAAAATCTGCAAAAGCATAGCGGCTCTGAGTGGCATTTCTACATATGCAAACAGCCCAAACCCTTCCCATACTTTCTTGCCTAGTCAAGCAAAAGACAATTGGTATAGCCCAATATGATTACCTTGACCTTCCAAATAAAATTAGTGTAAAACTCTCATCTTTTTTTCATTGAAATTGTACAAGTTATCCCTTTTGTTCTAAGCAGCTCATACCCGCATTGAAATCTGTTAATTTTTTTTTTTTTTTTCGTTATAGTAATACTTAAAAAGTTAAGAATCTAGTTCTACAAAAGAAAACACTTGGGTCCTTTTTTGGTCACTCATACAAAGATAAATACCAATGGAAGAGTTTTGGACAACTTTCAGACGTGCCTAATCGAACATCTCGTGCAGAATATTGTGGCGCAGATGGTGTGTGCCCTGAGGACCCGGACAACCAGGCTTATTGACACATAGCATACAAGCCAAATATTGCCGAGGCGACGCCGGTAATCATCTGCCTCCTTCTACATTGCATTCACTGACGTCTGGTGTGTCTGTTCATTGAATAGAATGTCACGGTTTTTTCAAATGACCCTACAGTAAAGATATATGTTATTGAGATTATGTAGGTTCCAGAGTTAGCTGCTTGTACTTGTTCTTGAGAAACGTGATTGCATGAATACACAAGGCGTGGAAACGATCAGTCAAATGACGCACACGCGCCCTTATTCCTAATCGTTGTAATGGATTCCTTTAGCTCTATTCAGTCTTCTAAGCAGATCTTAGTATTAGCGTATTTAACCTCGTTAACAATAGTACGGGATAATCACGAAGAAGTGATGTATTGCGGTGGTTGCACCGTGGAGTTGATCATCTTGGGATCCTGTCAATCCTATGTGCCAGTATATATACTTTTTTCGCATCAAAGCTGTAGGTTATATTTTTTTTTTTTACATTTGCCATACAAAGGTTTCTTCGTAGCTTGTTAGTACATGAAATTGTCTAAGTAAAAATGCATGGTTATGGTTACCATATTCCATATTAAAGTGCATATATACACCCAGGAACCTCTTTTTTGTCCTTGGCTTGGGCGATTTGCAGACTCACACCTGGGACTTTCTATTCAGAACAGGTTCCTGCTCACACTTGGTGCCTTACTGCACTTGACTGGTCATCAGTAAGAACAATGAACTGGCCATTGTCAGCATGACCTCTTTTGGAATGTTAGAAGGACATTTATCACAGTTTTGTAATCACATAGCCTGGTCAAGAGGAATGGGCCACATTGCAATGAGTATAATAGCTACATGTATGATTGTCTGCTTCCCCCTAAAGTTTCTTGTCATGTTGTCATGGGAATTATTTTATAGAACAATCGGTCATTGGTCGGCTGAATACAGTATTCTGATTGGGTGGTTGCATTGGATGGCTTTAGGCTATGGAGGCGTCCACACATTTCCAGCATATATTGCCTCGTATAACGTTTTGAAATGTCGAAATACAAGGAAGATAAATCCAGATATTTATTCCTTATTACATAGGCTTCAAAATAATGTATAATATAATAGGACTTCTGTCTTCCTTTAACACAAATTGCACGAATATTCAACAGACCAACATCGACAATACACACACACACACACACACACACACAGAGATATACATACATACATATGTATATACATATATATATACATATATATAGATATATATATATATATATATATATATATATATATATATATATATATATATATATATATATATATATATATATTCCCGGCACAAGCCCCAACTTGGTTTTCTTGGCTTATGATTTAAATAATAACAAGTGATTCAAAACATGGATGTCCCGATATTTTCATCAATCTGCACCTAGCCTACCGTTCATTTTTTTTTCATACCCAATTTTTGTTTTACTACATTCATTATTTCCTCATTACAAAAAAATATGATATAATGGTAAAACCTGCCAAGTTGAGAAGAGTCAGCAGACCGGCCTCGTTCCCGCTGCGGATCACTCCTCGTGCACTCGGAGTGATCTGCCGCGGGAACGAGGCCAATCTGATAATCAGTCTTCTACACGCTGCTGGTTTTACATTTATCCAGTAATTATAGCTGTAATTTAATTTTACTATAGTATGAAATAAAGAAAAATAAAATAAAAAAGTTTATTTGATCATGCAATGCCTATGCAGAGCTCAGCGTATGAATATGTGTGACTCTGTCATTGGGTTATTTGGAAACACAGCGTGCTTGACGTGCGAATCAAGAAAGATGCCGAGCAAGCTACAATACGAGCGTGCATGTTAGTTTCCTGCCACAATGCACGGGGCTCACGTCCCTCAATCACGGAGGACGGGCATATCATGTCACAAACGGGGCCAGATACCTCTTGTCGCAAAATTAATGTCTTTTTCGAGAAATGTAAGTATACAAATACCAAAGTCACATTCTTCTAGTGATTCCTATATTAGTTACAAGAATGAATTTCCATCTGCCTGCAGTAAGTATTCTTTATTTCCAAAATGCAAATAATAATATTCCGCCACCCAGCACAGGCAGTGGTCTGTATTTCACGAGCGAGACTATGAATACTAAGTCAACCATGTATGCATTTGTGGCGAAAAAAATAATGTACATGCCTCGTATTTATCCGAGGTCATGGTACACCAGAGATATACACGGTCAATTTATTTCGAGTTCAATGCATATATGTTTACAGAGCCAAAGATATTGGCTCCGGTGAACAAGCTACCTTACGTTTGATCCCCGCCAACACAGGATCGCTGGCTGGTGCCTACTAGGCCTAATACAACACCTCGCCCGGGGGCATTCTCGTCTGCGCAGTCTGTTCAACTACCGTGGCACTGGTAGAAGCCACTGGCTTCCTTCCCTGCAGCACTTGACACATGTTTCTGTTGATCTTAACTGGCTACAGCCTTAATGTTACTAGATTCTAGGTTCTTGTGACTACTCAACTGACCAATCACATTGGAAGCTAAGCCAGATTGAAACAGCTGTAGAGCAGAAGTCGCTCTTAGTGACTTTGGTTTAAACATAGTTTTATTTCCCTAAGGATACAATCGTGAAACAAGGCAAAGCCTCAGTGACTTTTGCACTTTGGTTATATGGATTGACATTTGCAACGTGGTGATATGAACAGGGTTATCACCCAGTCTGTATTTTCCAGCTTTTTGTGGATGATACATATTCAATTCATAGTTCAGCCTTTTCTCACCGGGTGACTCTTTTATCGTTTTGAATGGGGTTTACAACATTCACCAAAATTGTACACGCCCCCTCTGCAGACTAAGTCATAACCCTTCTGCAGAACTACATGCAGTATACAAGATTTCCTTGCTTTTAATTGTAATAATTGTTTTTAGCCCTGGACAGTACAAATGTAGAATTAAATGAAGATGGAGGTTGATAATAATCACTGATAATGTTCCTGGACAGTTAGTGTCACTCTCTATGCAATTAGCCCCCTATGCTTATTCATATAAGTGTAAAGGCCCCCCATTAATTACAGAGATTCATAGTTGAACCAGGGAGCAGTCTCTGCCTGCTCGCCACCTGGTGGCGAGATTTGAAACTACCACTTAATTTTTGCAATGATTTGTGGAATGATCTGTGGGTATATGATCTGTGGCTACTTCTGTGTGGTAAAGTAGTATGTGGTATATATCATCTTGCTTCACACGATTGTGCTTGGGCCCTTTATGCTCAATGTCAAATGTGCGATGTCATTACACTTGATCCCTGATGTTACATTGTTGTTTGCCTTGTGCTATTTTGCCTTGCGGTAGATTGTGCATTATAACATTTCTTGGGATACTTTTCATTTTGCCTTGTTGCAAATGCTATTATGTATTTTGACAAATCTAATTTGGCTTGATAATGATAATTGATTTCATATTTTGAGGCAATTCCAAATCAATGAAAACGATATGTAGCAACAAGAATAATGCAATGCAACACAATATGTATTTGAGAACACGGGTCAAGGGTATTATATATGAAATTCGGAATTTAGAAAGTATCAAGGAGAAAGGAATGTTGAATGACACAAAATGGAATGTAACATCAGGCACAATAGAATATAGCGTCAGGCACAATAGAATATAACACCAGGTACAATAGAATTGACCACAAGGCGTAATGCCATTTTGGCTCTAATATCGTTCCATATAAAACCTACATAATGTTTAGTGTAGTTACGTTTCTTATTTGTATTATTTTTCCTTTTATGCCGAGAAACTCTATTGTTCATGGAGGGGAATTAGACTTTCACCTTCAAGCAGTAGCCCTGTTAGTTATTCAATGACATAGTTTTTGACACCTATGCGCTAAGTACGTTTTGACATAAATGTCTGCTCACCATTTTGTCACAATATAACAGCAGTGATTTCCTGTTTTCCCTGTCTTAATTATTTCATCATACAAGGCTTTACTGCCGGGATTTGTGCCTATATGAAACGTACACAGGCAAGCAGGCTTTCCGTGCAAAGGTTTTTTTTTTTTTTTTTGGGGGGGGGGGAGGTTTTACCCTAGGAAATGAAGATGAGAAAGCGGTTGTGCATAGAGGCTCCACTTGTTGTGTAAATTCCCTGATGACCATTTTCATTCCGGCTGCGCACAGGGGTTCAGTGCTCCAGCAGGTTTTCATTTAGCAGGAGGATTCTGCCCTGTAGCCCCAGCTTTGTATTAAAGCAGACGAAAAATAACGAGAAGTCTCTTTCATTCGTCATCAAGATTAAGTAGAACATATTTCACTCGGTATTTGCTGCATATTATCTGTGCCGCTAAAGGAGGGGAGAAACATTAAATGACACCACGTTGTTAATTCAATATAACAATTGTAATATATTTTCTTTGGTTTTACTATTAATTCAGGTGAATGACGAAATACCCCCTTTTAGTGATTTGCAGTGTGTGATTATGATTATGAAACCACAACAAACAAACACAAGTGCTGATCCCCAGCATTACGTGGTCAAAATATCCGATAAGAATAGCCTGTTTGCTCCAAGAACTTCTTTTCGTAACCAGAGAACAACGAAACCATCAATGTAACAGTCTTTTACCGATCAACCATATTAACATTCTATTCAACAGCATACATAGCAGCACATAGAGATTTAATTGCTGCCCAAGCACCGTTCATATGACGTCACAAAAGCTGTAATCGATAACGGCGACTTACGGCTTCTTATTGCACCATATATTATTCTGACAATCTTTACAGAGATATGACGATATACGTATTGGTGACAAGCAAATTGATACGGATCAATTTCTCGAGACAGTTCTTGCATTGCCAGCAATTCAAATAGAAATAAGCCTGAGGGTGGAGGGGGGGGGGGCATTACTTTAGGCTTTAGGAAGCTAGAATTACGTCATGAAAAACTGCAGTTGGTAGCGTGCAAAGTGTTTTTCACAGGACGACGCGTGGAACTCTGTACTGGAGTTCTGCTTAGCCTCTGTATCTTACACTTCGCGTCATCTTTGCGATGTCAGCAGATGAAACCACTCATGGACAAGACTAGGTAAGTCAGATCACTTATCACTGACCGCTGGAGAGGCAATGTATTTAACCGCATTTCCTTCTGGTAAGTAGTGCTTAGAAAATCATATTTCCGTGAAAAAGCTGTTCTCCTCCTGCCTTGTGAAACCACATTTAAGCTGCTTTAGGGCAGTGCAGACAGTAGGTTTACACCATGGAGCTGTGTTTAGTGCTAATACTTGCCTCCGGTTTTAAGGTCACAAAGCAAAGCGTGAAAACGGATAATGAGGTTAACAAAGATGATGAAAATGGTCATCATATCTACTTTTTGCTTTCACCATCTTTTTATTCCCAACCATCTCTAATATTTTTTTTGTGTGTGAAATACATGCAGGAAACAAACAGTATGCGTGCCATAACTTACACTCCCTTCTTAACTTTTGCGGCGTTTGTAACTCAACTGACTTGTCAGTCAGCTGAACTTTTGTGAGGGTCTGTCGTACGTCGTCCGTCCATTGTCTGCCCACAATTCACATTTTCGACTGCTTCTCCGAAACCGGTTGCCAGATTCACTTCAAAATTTGTGGGGTTGTACCTTAAGTGGATTTCTGCCAAGTTTGTTCAAATGGTTATGTTCCATAGATTTTTAGATTTTTTATGAATTTGTTTGTTCCTTTTTCGGGCAAATCTTTAAAAAAAATATTCTTCTCCGAAACCGCTCACCCAATTGCTTTGATTCCGCACAGGGACACTCCCGAGGACTCCTAGTTGTGAATTTGTTCACCAGGTGGCGCTGTGATTTTTCTGTCAGATTCACTTCAAACTTGGTGGCAATGCACATTGGGTAGGTCTTTACCAAGTTTCTTCAAATGGTCATGCTCCAGTGATTTTTGGATATTTGAGATTTTTTTTCAAAAATATATTCAAGGTGGAAGGTCTGAAGCCGCGCCTCTGGATAACCTCTAATCACTTTTTCATATTTTTGGATAGTCTGATACTTAAACTACATGCTTCCCAAACTCAGATGTGTGAACATAAAACTCATATGAAATAATTGATCTCAAAACTTTTGTTCAGAATGAAAAGTTTAAAAAGTGCCGGACACATGGGTTTGTTTGCATGGGCATGATAATGAACCATGTCATTGTTTGCACCGTCATTAGTTCATGACCGCTGGAAACCAATTGCGCTATTGACAAGGGTCACTCACAGGAAACCATTAGCCGTGGAAAGAAGAATGGGCCAGTTCAGACTAGTCACTACCATTGTTCTGATTACTTTGAAACTCTCTATTGATGTAAAAACAAATTAGCATAATCCACTTACTGGTTCCCAAATATGGAAAGCCGTATTTGAACCCACATCCAAACAAGCCAAGTGTGGTGTTCCCAAGTTAAAAAAAGTCGAGATTTAAGCCACAAAATATACTTTTGTTTAATGACATTACAGAGGTAAAGCTCCAAGTTTATTTCACACAATAATTAAAACACAGGACAGAAGAAATAAATATGTGTCATATTACAGCCATATATGCGTAAGAATTGGCAACTTTTTTTTCCAATGCGATTTTCTCGGAACTTTTTTTTTTTTTTTTTTTTCTTTTTTTTGCCCAACCTCTGCAATTTGTGTCTTGCCTCACAAACGTACAAATTGCCCTATCACATTAAAATCAACGGGCATTAAAAGAAAAATATCATATCCAGGAAGGGTTCCCAGGATTTTTTTTCTTCTCACAACCCCTTCCGTGACTTCTGAAGCAATTTATAGAAGGAAAATGAACAACCTGTCAGAACTAAATTAAAAATTGTATAACTTTTTATTTATGCTATTTCAGGACTAACTTCTGTCTAGGTCAGCTGAGCATGGGCGGCTACCACAGCCGTCTTGTTTTTATTTCCCACTGCAGATAGTTTTGTGTGAAAAGCAAGGCTTCTCAGGGCAAGGTAAGTGAAGCAATGCTGCCTACAGAACTATTATCAGAGTGTTTCGACCGGAATTCAAGCTCCTCATTTTCGATGTATCAAGAGGAAGCGACAGCTCATGGATGACACTCTTATAAGTATGGTCGCAGCTGGCTGTTATCCGTCAATATACTTGGAAAATATGGAATTTCAACGTTAACGCTCGGTGATTAAAAAAATGACATTATTGCTGTTTAAAGTTGATATTTCTTGTTTTTTTTCCCTAAAATTGCTAGTCAGAGGATATGTTGCATGGAGCTATGCATGGCAGGTAATCAGAAACATCTGAAATGACAAATGCAAGTGAGAACAAAGTGTCATAATGAGCCGAATGCCACTTGTCACGACACTTGTTGGGAAACACTTTTATACATAATTTTATTTTTCACGTATAGTAAGTTGCCTCAACTTTACACAAACACACATATACACGCGTATATGTATATATATATATATATATAGAGAGAGAGAGAGAGAGAGAGAGAGAGAGAGAGAGAGATACACGCGTATATGTATATATATATAGAGAGAGAGAGAAAGAGAGAGAGGGAGAGAGAGAGAGAGTAAAACATGTCTATTGTGGGCACCTGTGGGACTGGCAAAAGGTGTCCACAATAGACAGGTGTCCACAACTAGAAGTTTTTGCTGTATTATATACATAATGGCGCGACTACTCTGCTGCAAACTTTTCCGCATTCTTTTATTGATTCTCCGGATTCTAGACCGAAAATAATTGAGGTCCTGAGTTGTGTGTGTGTGTGGGGCGGGGGGGGGGGGGGGAGGGAGAGAGAACCTGTATTGCAGTGATGAAGCCTACGTGCGGTGACCTTTTGTCATTTTGCTTTTCTGGGTAACTTGATTACCACAAATGATGTGTTTGTTCCATTCGTCAAACCTAATAGTCAAAATTGACTGACTTTTAGTTTTGTAGATTATTCGTGCCTTGATTCTTTATCCTGACCTCGTTATCCGCTTGTGATAGGGGTAGAAGGGGTTCTTTTAGTGCCGCATAGTGGTTTTTTGTTGATAGTTATTCATTCGTAATATATGGGCAAATTACGTCGTCAAAATATAAATCACCATGCATTCTTCTGAAATTTGGTTTTTTGAATGACGTCGTACCTCAGAGGGCACCGAGTGACGGAATTTGGATTTACACCTGGTTTGTTTCATACTAGTTACCTTTAAAGGTTATCTAAATTCAGTTTTATCCGTCAGGCGTAATGACAATAAATCGATATATATATATATATATATATATATATATATATATATATATATATATATATATATATATATATATATATATATATATACACACACACATATATATATATATATATATATATACGTGCCTATATCAAATTACCAGTTCTCCGACCATTACTTCACACTTCATACAATTTGGATTTGAACAGATGATGAAATATTCCGGAAGCCCTACATCTTACTATCCCATTTCTGAATGAGATTGTTTTCCCATTACAAAAACATCTACATACTAGTTAAATATCTGGCTCAGTGATATTGTTTAATTTTAGCATATTTATTTTCACTGGATTACCCAATAGTACAAATAGTATCTAATCTAGGTGTTCTCCACACACGGAGAAGCACACTAATGATATATACAAAACGCATAGACAATACAATGTACAATAATATGACTATGCATTTAGGCAGACATGCACTACGGGGCCCTAAGGAGACGTGTGTAAAAAAGCCCGCGATATTGGAATAAGTTTATGCGCACGAGATAATGATAGCTGTGTGTTAAAGAAAATCCGCCATATTGGAATTATCTTCCGCCTACCAGATAATAATGGTAGTGTGTAAAAAAAATATTAACTAAAATGAAAAAAAAAAAAAAAACACCATATTGGAATTATCTTGTGCGCACGAGATGATAAATGCTATGTTTAAAAACTTTTTTTAAAAAATCGCCATATTGGAATTATTTTGTTGGTACTAGATAATAATGGTTGTGTGTGAGAAAAAAAATCCCCAGTACAGCTGTAAGAGTTTACTATGGTGCGAACGTTTACCAAGATCCCAACGACTGTTTAATGAGAGCAGTTTGGAGGTAATTCCAAAGTTTTAATTTCAAGTTCCGAAAGACTAAGCCAGTTGGCACCATAGGCAAGAACAGGTAAACACAGTTTTCCACAGGTACATTTTAGCATCCGTATGGAGACCCGAGTAATGCATTCCAACGTTATTAAGACCAAAGTAAATGTGACGACAGCTCTGCATACGGTTTTCCAAGTGGCTCTTAGTGGAAAAGGATGCGTCAAATACTGTACCGAGGATCTCAATCGATGTAACTGATTCTATGGGGAAGGCTCTTTAGACTCCATGTGGGAACTGTATTAAATATATTCTCACCAACTACCGTACATTTTGATTTTTTTCAAGCCCAAAAGGAAATCTCCATGTATCTGCATATTCCGTTTTAATGTTAATTTGGCTTGAGAGGTCGGGTCTTGTAGAACTAAGAAGCGAAATGTCGTCTGCGTCTGCCAGAGAACCAATACAGTCCTTATTGACACGTAAGTCCTGTTTTATGGAGCTTATCCAATAGATCACCTGAAATATGTTGAAGAATAGCGGCGACAGACAACTTCCTGGTCGGTTACCTCTTATAAAAATGAAAATACTACTGTGTGAACTATTCCATTTTACAACATTCAATAGATTGTTATACCAGCTATGTAGAAATTTCCAATGGCCGAACGGTAAAAAGTTTTTTCTTTTTCTTTTTTTTTTTTTAAGTTTAGAAAATAATCCTGCGTGCTAGACATAATCGAAACATCGTTCAGATCCGAGTAAGCACAGAGAAACATGCGATTGTTCAGTTTTGAAATAAGAGACAAGTTCATTGACCATTGCACAGGCCACGGAATTACCATATCCTTCTCGAAATCCGAACTGCTTATCCGACACCTCGGAAATAAACACCGTTCTATAATTTGGGCGTGTACAGAGCTAATCGTTATTGGTTTGTAGTTGCTCACAGTGTGAGGGTTCAGAGGTTTCCAGTCTAGGAACTATTACACCCAAATGGGGTACAGCCGGTATCACATTGTGACTTATTATTATGTTGTAAAATGTGGCCAGATGACTGCACAAAGTCTTAGTTTTGCCATAAAATAGATGCTCAGATGTAATTCCACCACAGCCAGGTGACGTATTCCGCTTCAGAAAACCAATGATGTCGCTAACAGCCTCTGCAGTTATGGGTGTAATAGGGGTGTCACTGTCACTAAAATGGTATGATTCAACATTGTCATATATATCCTGTTGTGCACTGTTCAGGACAGCTTTGTCACACATAATATAACTGTAATATTCAGCAATCTCATTTGCCTTAAGAGATGGATTCACTCGCTTCCGTCATTGTGTTTTTAGTGCATTCCAAAAAAGCTGTAATCTTTCTGTCATGGTAGTAGTTGTATCATAAGAAGCCTAGGTGTATGGTTGGTTACACCGTGTACGTTTAGCTTGTCAATCGAGCGTCGAAGACGCAAGATTGACAAGCTAAACGTACACGGTGTAACCAAACATACACCTAGACTTCTTATGATACAAGTGTCTTGTCTCATAGGCCCCACCCACAGCAGCCAAATCAGGGCATGAGCAAGGCCTGGTCCTAGAAATCAGACAATGACGTGTAGGATTAACCAATCAGACGTTGACATCCTTCACGCGCTCATCTGAGAAAACAGGAGGCCTATATATCTGGGACACCACTTGATTCGCTTGATCAGGAAATGTCAGACATTCAGTTAACCCAGGCAGTGCAGTATTTGGAAAGCAATGGAGATATCGTGTGCCCGTCATTTGATCTGGATTTCATGGACATTAAGGTTAAGCCCGAACAGAATGAACGTTTTGGCGCACCTGTCACAGATGCCGATATAAAGTCGCTACACAGGACGAAGAGTAAAAAAAATACACGCAAAAATACAACCTGGAATGTCAAGGTGTGGACAGAATGGTGTTTTGGGCGGAATGCAAAATTGGCTGGAACTGATGGATTCCTCTATATTCCCGAGCTGAGGTTCATTCAAGATGCAGCTGAGATGGACAGCGCACTGAGCAAATTTATCATGGAAGTAAGGCGTGGAGATGACACGTGGTTTGTACCTTTGCCGTGTTGAATTTAATAACTTGGGTATAACATGCAAAAGACTAAAGATAGTAGGAAGAAATTTGGATACTGAACAGTTTTAACGGATGCTGAAAGTGGCTTTGATTATAGCTCATTATTTGCGAAAGAGCGGCTAGACTGTCTCATGATACCAGTGTCTTTTTTATAAAAAAAAATCCAGAATGCCTTCATTATGCATGTCCGTATACATGTTCTGAAATGTGAAATTAAAATTTTAATTTGTATAGTTTTGTATTGTGTATTTATTTCAGGTTTAGGGACAATGACAGGGTTTCCTTTGAATTTGAAATTTGCATCTTTTTGAAGTTAAAAAAGTCATGATTTTCAGGAACTTCCAATTGTATTTCAAAGGAAACCCTGCTCGAGAAAAATGTAGCAACAATCTCTGGAAAAGAATGCGTGCCTGGACGTGACGTCATGACCCAATTCTAGTTACGCCACAGTTTTCTTTACTTACACCACTTTTTTTGGCCACGCCCATAGTGTATCGTAAATACCCTGGCCAAAAGATCAAAGAAATGAGGCTCGCCTATGAGACAAGTGTGTGGTTTTTTTTTTCTTGTTTTTTTTTGGTTTTTTTTTCTGCCAAGGCCAGATTCCACGTTAAGGCCTACACTGGCTACAGACACAACCGTTAGCACAGACATTTTTCCGCAGAGTGCGGGGACAACCAGTTTTAGCGAGTCTTTTTTGGCTTGTCTCGTGCGGAAGTGTAGCACGTGCCGTCCTTCTTTCAGGTCAGAGAACAAGATCACCATTTGTTAACACGTTAAAGTGGTGTCCCAGATATAGGCCTCCTATTTTCCCAGACAAGCGCGTGATGGATGTCAACGTCTGATTTGTTAATCCTACACGTCATTGTCTGATTTCTAGAACCAGGCCTTGCTCATGCCCTGATTTCGCTACTGTTGGTGGGGCCTATGAGACAAGACCCTTGTATCATAGGAAGTCTAAGTGTATGATTGGTTGCACCGTGTACGTTTAGCTTGTCAATCTCGAATCTTCGACGCTCGATTGACAAGCTAAACGTACACGATGTAACTAACCATACACCTAGGCTTCTCATGATACAACTATTACATAGTTGACATGTTTAACATAAATGTGTAGATCAGACCAAAAACAGGCGTGTTCAGCCAGACGGATACCTGATGTCTATAAAACCATAGTGTTTTAGTTATTTTAGCCTTCCAGACAATATCATGAAGTTATATGCAGGCTTACAGTTGACATTTCTGCAAAAAAGTTTGTCAGATCTGAATAAAGCAGTGTCCAGTGTTTATGGCTTTGTGGACAAGAAGACTTTTTGGAGTGTTTAAATACGATTTTGCTGTTGACCTGGGATATTTTCTCTGGAACTAGAGGCATGCTGGTACTTGAATGAAAGGTCTTTTAATGAGGGATACGAATCGGAGATCAAAATGATAATTCAGACTAGTCTTACTTTAGTAGATCAACATTGAGACGTGATTTGCATTGAAAGAGTTGAACATGGTACGCCGGAAGCTTGGTGATAACTTGCAAACAATGCTATTCATAAAAGAATGAAAAAAGTGAACTTATTAGAGTAATAAGTAATCATGGTACATTTTACCCCATAGTGGATTCAACCCAGTTGTAATCGCAATATACTCCAGACAATCCCCTCAAGCTTAAGTTGAAATCAGTTCAATTTGCTCTGATTATTCTCATCATCATTATTATTGTTATTTCCAGGTATTATAAATGTAACAACGATTGATCTCACGATATGCGTGCCATTAGAATTTCGTAAGTTCCTTGTTCATTTTTCAGTCATATATAACTTGAATGCAATGGAAAAGTTGAACGGAAAGAATCTTTGCAAAGGCGATCATGATTTTGCAGCAAAACTTCGCGGCCTGGGGAAGTCTACACGCGTCAGACTGCTTTTTACAAAGGTTAATCATTCATGCAGTTGGAACATTGCTTTGCACAAGATAAAACTGGATGGCACCGCCCTTGACCAGAAAATTTATTGCAAAACACACGACCTGCTAGCTGCTTCGTATAACCAGCGACGTTGCAAAGGTCCCTTTCTTCAACATGCTGGTGGCATTTTTTTCAAATTCACGAACTGTGTATTTTATGTACAATATTTAGCTCGCTATGTGCTCCCCATATCACTGATACACAGCTGAATGAAGGAGAGATATATTTTTTTAACCACAAGCCGACTGAACAATGCATTTTGGCATTTTTCGAGTCATTCTACCTCATTCGTAAATTCAAAAGTAAATCACATTGACACAAAAATCGCCAAATCATACATCACACAGAAAAAGTATCTTTATCACACGGCAAACGTAATTGTACATCATACAGCGCAAGGAATTATTAATAAATATGTTCTTCACCGACCACAGTTCCAGATAAAATATGGTGATCATAGATCCCCCCCCCCCCCGCACCAACAAGAAGTACTCTGCCATTCTTGGGCATGTTGATATCATTGTGATCACTCACTCTGCCAGACCCGTTTTCTCGGTTTAATTATTTTGCATACAACTGATGAGTAAAACAACTTAAGGAAGTCGACTTTGTCTTGTGTGTCGAAGCAATTGGACGGTTTTCTACCCTCAAATGTCGCTGAATTTGATTGTTTCGACCTTACAATCTTGCTGACCCTGTCACTCTTGTTTCTGTGCAGTTCTCATACAAGATGCTATGACAAGATGTTAACTATGTTCTAATTAATTCCTCGAAACATTGAAACCTTGCGCATCTAGCTCTAATTCATTGAAACAAAGAGCATAAAAACAGTGGTGGTATTGGTTCGACTTTAACGTCAACACGTTAAATACGTGACGCAGAAAACTGTTGTTTGGATTAATGCATATAGACATATATTTTCAAGTGAATCATTTTTAATGTTCATAAAAGTAATATCGACGATCTTGAAGTGTATGGAAGACTATTCGCGCATCCTAATAGGCCCAGACATGAAAACACGTACTTCAAACAATATTGCTCGATAACCCTTTTTCTCCAGGCCTACAAAAGTTTCAACCAAAACAGTAACAGATGCTGATTTTTTTTAATGGCTGACAAATTAAGGCGGTTCCCTTTTACATTAAGTTTAAAAAAATAACAATAAACGATCAAACATTGACCATCTTGTATTTTGATGACACATGAGTGTGTGTGGGAGGGAGGGTGGTGGTGCTTTGGAAAATGATTACAGTTGAACATCAAACGCTCGCGGTTCTTGAAGAAAATAGATACATTATACTGCTATAAACGCACATTTGATGAATTTGTATAAAATGAAATCGCATAAGAGCTAGAGGACTATGATAGTCCAGTCCTGTGCTCAGCTGACTTTACATGCACACAATGAAGTGGTCCTGGAAAGTTCAGAATGATACCAAGGTCACCTTTGTTCAGACCATCATCACTGTTGCTAACATGAACATATCTACTGACCGATTTTTTATGAATGTTGAAAATTTGTTAAAAATCAGAAAATGAAACTACCGTGTAGTGAACAAATACGCTGCAGAGCCAGTCCACGTACATTCCCAGTAAGCCTAAAGAGGATCAAATTTATTCTTTGAAAATGCACCACCACCCATTGAATAAATAAAGGTCCACAGGTCCCGAGAAGTGTTCCTCCGCAATTTCCAAGCAGTTGGATTCGCCGTTTCGGAAACTTTTCTTTTAAAAAAGTGAACAAGAAAATACGTAATGTATATATATATATATATATATATATATATATATATATATATATATATATATATATATATATATATATATATATATATATATATATATATATATATCTTCATCAAGTTGGAACTGAGTCCAGTTGACGGTTTTGGAGACGTCGAAAATGTGACTTACCATTACGATCCTCCTTGACCTGCATAGTAAACAATAAAGATGCATGCATTACCTAACATGTGCCCGAATTGGCAAAAAAAAAATCGTCAGCGATCCAGAGTATTACACTCAGCAAATAACTTGCTTACTCCCTCGAAAAGCTATGTTTCCACAGAGTTTCAAAACAATTCGAATGGCAGGTTTGGGTATAATGACGAAAATACTGAAAACAAAATAAAATTGTAAGTACACATAAACATTGTGGCGCCACTTCCTGAACAACTTAAGGTCTGTTGTGTGTACATGCAAATTCGGAATATTTGCCCTCTCCCGTCCCAGAAATAAATAAATAAATATATATATATATATATATATATATATATATATAAAAAAACACGAAAACTTGGTAGATATTCACCAAGGTACATCGCCACCGTGTTTGAAGTGAATCTTGCTAACACTAACTTTTTGCTTAGAAAAGGTTGAAAATGTGAAATGTGAACAGATGGAAGACAGATAACCGACCATCTTATAAGCCCAGCTGACTGACAAGTCAACAAAGCTACAAAGGACCTTATGGAAGGCATTGTCGCCGTGTTGCAAAATGTATGCTATCCGGCTTCAGGTATTGAATTTTTTCAATCTATTTCTGCTGAACATGGGATAAAAGATCTGTTGCTATGATTTTAGGGGCAAGATGGAACACCTCTGTGGTGCGTTGGGCAGTGGTGTGAAACAAATCTTTGATACAGATTGAAGCAAACATTAAACGTGCATGCAGCCTGGGGGAAGGGTGACATGTTTTTTCATGAATTGCCACTTCGGACTTTTATAGAGTAAAGTGGAGGTAATGTGGAACCCATGAGTACCTTCATCTAGTACAGTATGTCACTGATATAGATTAAGGTAAGAAGTTCGTTACATTCTTTAACCAATGAAGAATTGCAATTTACATAACTATACCGCAGCAATAAGATAACTATTTTAAAGGATAATCATACACATACTCAAAGTAGCCTCACATTTTTTAAAGTCTGAGTAACATAGCAGACTGTTTTTATTCAACAAAAATCAAACCTCTTTGGCCATTTTACAATAGTTCTATTTGTGTCTTTTTGTCCAAAACCACTTCCAAGTAGTCATTACCCTATTCCGTAGTCTGAAGTCTTTTCTCTCCATAAGCTAACCTGCCCCTGTCTAACTTATATACATAAAAGTACTAGATTACGATTTTATAATGGACTAGTTCAGCCAATCATTGACTATGGGTGCATAGTTTGAGGAACTGCTCAAAACAAAATCTCCAGCGGATGCACAGGGTCATCAAAATGTTTGGACGGTCTATTCTTGTCATTAAAAAATACCGAGGAGTTTCAACGGTTGCAGTATTTGACAAACTGGGCTGGTTCCATTGAACAAGCGTATCAAATATATTAAATGTCTACTAGTTTACAAATGTCTTTAATAGCAATTTGGTGCCAGAATACCTTACTGGCTATTTTATTTTATGTGGGACAATACATAGATATAATACGCGTGATAGTGTTTCTTCGGGCTTGTACTGTCCCCGTTTTAAAACTGGCCAAGGTGCTAAAACTTTGCAGGCTCAAGGAGCAGAACTTCGGAATGCCCTTTATGTACACATAAGAGAAAATCTAACAACAGACTGGTTTGAAAAGAGGTACACAAGACACATCAAACGTTTTATCTACCAGAGGCAACACTTCCAGCTAGACAGTTAGATAATTTTCTCCATTTTTTTGAAAGGGTCTATATATGTTACATCGTTTAACTTGTGTATTTTAGCTATTTATTGAAAATGTTCTCCATGTATTTATTATGTATATTGTATGTATTTTAGGAGGGCCTCTGTAAATCAACCTTTTGTTGACTAGTTTTACCCTCGATAAATAACTTACTTACTTACTCACTTACTTACTTACTTACTTACTTACTTACTTACTTACTTACTTACTTACTTACTTACTCACATGAGCATAACCTTTTATGCATTACCATTAACTTACTGAGATGTCTGTGCAGTTGATTATATGTCTCGGAAGTTTAGACAAGAAAATTAAAATCCGGAAATGCCATGTTTAGCCAAGACGTAATTTAGTGAATTACACATGGATGAAGGACTTTCTGAAATACCTGTTTTGGTCAAAATGTTAATGATCGCATTCAGTTTTTGTTGTAATAAAAATTTTGATCAAACTAAGAAAACACTTTTGTAATTGTGCTTCAATATCGTAGTCATCACAGATGAGATGCAGTGGATGACGGTGACATCTGTCCGTAAGTAGTGATACACAGAATAATCTCTAGTGAAGACAACCTCCATGAAGGGACCATTTTCATAATAAGGCCACAAATTTACAGACCGTTTTTTGGTTACTCAACTGCTATTCCCATGAAGACCACTTTCCTATTAAAACCATATCCTCAGTGCCATAAGTGGTCTTAATAGAGAGTTTTCACTGTATTTTAACTGCCTTCCCCCATACGGAGAAACAAAATCGACGAGTTTGCCAGAATTCTTCGATAGCTGGCAGCCATATAAAGGCATACTATAAGTTTTAATAGGTTATATCATGTTATAGAAAATACATAATCAAATTGAGGCATCCGAATAATGACTTTGCGTTTAAATATCCGTGTACAGTTGCGGATATTTTGCTGCATTCACGCCTAAAATATTACCAAGTAGTTTTTAGCTACCAACAATTTTCATGCTTTGACCTTCCATATTAACATAATGTAAACAAATGGCATTGAGGCACTCATGCCGTATTGATTGGGTCTAATCTGGGCTAAAAGTTGCATTATAGTCCTTTTTCCTGAGTGTGGTAACAAGTAATAATTTCTAATGCAAGTTTCACTGGTGAGTGATCAGACATATTTAAAACATCATGAATTACGGAATAATCGCTGACGTAATTGCACAAATCTTGTGAAATGGACCATGTTCACATAGGTGGCGCTCCGGTCATAAACACACCTGTGCCGCCATGTTGGATTCTAGCTTCTAGTTTTACTGTATATATTATTCCTATATATCATTAAAATGAAGATGTATACATAAGTAACCTCTTTCTGCAGTCCTTGGACATTAGTTTGGTGCAGTTGAAATAAAAACACTTTACCCATGAACTTAAATCCTGGGACTAAGATATCTCCTTATTTGCTCCATACAGACATAAGTAGCAATGTTTTATTTTCTTTTTCATCAGCATTTCAACATCTTGAGTATGAAATTAAAGAGATATCATTAAGCCCAGGCAAACAGTTTTGTGAACAAAGCTGTTTGTCCCATACTGTATAAACTGTTTTTCATAGCAATCAATATGGCACTGGCTATTATAACTATGTATTCCCTTAACATTAGCAACTTTGACACCTAATCAATCCCCCAGCAGGTGACCCAGTATACAAGCTACTGGGCAGCCTGGCCCATGGCCTGTTACACAGACTATGGTAGCTATCAGTGACACACTTGGCCTGCATTTAAACCCCAATTTATGCAACAAATAATGAAAATATTAACAAACAAATAGAAAAAAAAACAATTATTATTTATTTCAATGCTCCATTAATGAATCATTCATAGCTCCTGCAAGGGGATAAGTATTTGGTTAACAGTAACAAGGGTCGGAAAGGGGTTGCCCGTACTCCCTACTAGGGCTTTTTTTATTTTTCATACAGCGTAGACAGAAAAAAATATTCACCGTATAGCGTACTGACAGCAAACCAAGTACTCCGTACTGATCAAAATTTATTATGCGTAAAGCGCACCAGCAACGCATGTAATATTCGTACCCGTACTGAAAAATATGAAAAAAACAACAAAAAACAAAAACAAAAAAACAAAAAAAAAAAAACAAAACACAAAAAAAAAAAAAAAAAAAAAAAAAAAAAAAAAAAACAGGCCAACTCGCGGAAAAGTCAACATTATTCACAGTTTGCCTAACTGGCTTTAAAAGTAAAAGTGTAGTCTGTGGCATCTTTGTTCTTACAGATTGTATGACCATCTCAAATTTCAAAATGTATATTTCAGATGTCTCATTTTCTGTACTGTGTACTGGAGAAAAATTATTTCCTGTACTCTGTACTGGCAAATTTTATTTTCTGTACCAGTGTACCAAGACCCCCCCCCCCCCCCCCGTAAACTGTTGATAGTGTAGTAAAACTTGTAAATGGCAGACTGGTAATCAGCTGCAACAAGGTTCAGTATTCACTTAGTTCCTTGTAAAATGTTATTGAAAAGCATTGTATAGACACTTAACCTGCTATTAGATCGCTTGTTTCCCTTTTGTAACAGCTCCTCTTTTAATTAACTCTTTCTTGAGGTCCTCAACCTTTATGCTACCATAGTCAGCCATGCTGAAAGTAGTGTGCACTGAACCAAAGGGTGTGAGTATGGATGCACTGCCATCTGGTGGCAAATTAAAAACAGAACATGGTCCATTGAAATGTGATCTATCGTGGATCCTTCACTGTTACCTGTGAATGTGAATCAATTTTACAGAACTCATGAGACAACAGACACTTCAGGTCTTCGTGCTGCATGACATATTTGAGTATTGAAGTATATGGTGACCTACGTGTATCGCTGGAAAAATACGTATTGAAATTGCCACATACAAATACTTTATACTATTAAAGCCACTCTCTTGAAAATTAGCAGAAATTCCATCTAATATTTTTTTTCAAACTCGTGTGAAAGATCAGATACTGAGACACTGTCCCATGGCATGTGCCCATTAATTAAGGAATTACTTTGCTCATTTCCCTCTAGTTTAATCGCACATGCACGATTCGTGCCTGGGGAGACCGGTTTACATTTGCATAGAAGACTTTTCTTCCATAAAATGGCACATCCACCATAAGATCTGCCTTGAAAGAGATTTTGATTTTGCATACCCGACACTAAATAAACATTGCAGTACTGCAGTTAAGAATCGCTCGCTAAAATGTATTACTTTGTTCGTTCAACAGCCTGTATAAACAAATTTACATTTTCATAAGCTAACTTTTTGATGTACCCAAATCTTCACATCTCGTGACCATTGTAACCAAGTTACTCTTTTTATGTGTATTTTTGTCCCTGTACTTATCGCAGTAAAATTTTCTTGCAGTACTATTGTTCACAGTACTATTTTTCTTGCAGTACTATTGTTCACAGTGCAGCACTTTTGTGAGCAGACCCTAGCAAATACAAACGCAGGTCTCTCTCTCTCTCTCTCTCTCTCTCTCTCTCTCGCTCTGTCTGTCTGTCTGTCTCTGTATATATATATATATATATATATATATATATATATATATATATATATATATATATATATATATATATATATACAGAAATAATATTTAGTTCGAGATAGGTATATACTTCTGGCTTCAGGTTTAGAGTTATCAGTAACAATCTACCTGTAAAAGTAATCAAATGTTTACTTCAAGGTAATTGTCTTCGCTGATTAGGTTTTCAGAGACTGCGGTTTCAGCTAATTGTTAGTTAATACTTGTGTACGCGATTATTTATTCCAGGATTAGTTTTGGGTCTGTGGAGCTTATCCATTTCCTAATACAAAGTGAAACAATGTGTAAAAGGAAAATATTCGTGGAATCGTCTGGTGGTGAATATTAATACATATATAAATATATATATATACATATATATATATATATATATATATATATATATATATATATATATATATATATATATATATATATATATATGATTGCTTGCGTTGTTACACCATCTGAATCGTAGGATATGACTGAGAGGTTATGCATCATGGCCATTAGTATTGTCTGGTAAAAGCATATGTGTATGCACATGATGGTTCATCCTGCCCCGCTGTGCGTCTCGGAGTGACATATTTTCTAAACTCTTGCGCTGGTTGGCCCAAAACTAACCCAGCGAAGTGGATAGCTGCACATTTTAGACCTTAACCTACAGAATCGTCCCATCAGGATGCTCCAGTTCCTGTAGTCTTCATTCATGAAGACCATGCACGTGTGGGTGCAGTGGTTTATTTTATATGTTATGAAGTGGTAGGGTAACATTGCTGCTGTGGGATAGGTCTACACCTGGGACAGCACGAAGACTGGTAAAATTTCGTTCGTTATGTAGGTACCCAGTGTTTTGCCATTTTTGCCATTTTACAAAGGACATTTGTAAAGGGAAAACTGCCTGTCTCCTTGGTATCCATATGCGTTTTGCAACTATAGTACACACATACGTGAATGGCTTGTGAATACAGGAAACTTGATAATGGGCGCTTATTTTATGTTAACATAAATTGTTGATTTAGGTCTAATTCGATGTAAAATCAAATGAAACTGTAGGTCCGACTTTGCTGTTGGCTTTGAGCACAAGGGCCAAATTTTCATTTCACAAAGGAGCGTCCTACTGTACATGGCTACTTTTTAACATTTAGATCGTAAGGTAAAACTTCCATGTGTCTGGACACACAAAGCGATATATTTAGCCCACATTTCTTAAAATCCATAGGCGTCAACAAGCAAAGTTTCCAGACTTGATTTGAACATCATCGTGAAGCAGCGTTGGTATTTATCTCGAGTCTCCAAACCGCCCGACTCCCGGTCGATAAAAAGGATGGGTTAATCGTCGTGGACTTGGACAAGGTGATGTTAATCTCCTAGCGTGATTTTAAAAGCCGGAGTTTATGTTGTTCTCTTTACAATTATATTTCAAAAATTTCTTCATCATAAGGGTGCCGTTTGCAACGCCTTTTATTCCCAAGGAATCTTTTAGAAGTCAGTAATTTCCAAGTCCATGGTGTAGATGAAAACAATCAAGGAGTATATCCTGTTCTATTCCCATTATTACTAAGTCATTGGTGTGAAAGGTTCGTTTCTTCAGTGCAAATCATAGAAGGTGTCAACAACAAAATTTCCCAAATCTTCAAATCTCCAATTTTCTGAAGTGGCTACATATGTACATGTATGTATCGACAATTATTTTGCTCAATCAGTACTTTATGACATTGAGACCCTGCACGCTGTTCCATAGGTATATTCATGGTATGCATTCAAATATTTGACTTTGAAGCCAATGTTATCAACATATGTCCACATCTGTTGCCCGAATCACTCCATTGCCACATAAATATTGATTTTAGCCACCTGTTACAGAGCCCTCTATTCATTAGTTTGATCATGTCACAAACGGTTTCCCGATACGTATTCTTCTCCTTGGAAAATCTATTATTTTCATAATAATTAGCTTGCAATAGGTAAGTCGTGTCTTTCTGGACGTGCACCTGCAGTATGACAGTACATTACTATCGAGATCTCTGTTATGAATTTATAACCTTCAAATATCAAAGGTTGCTGTGAGGCCTTCACAAATGACACACATAAAGCAGAAACTGCATTTTCTCCGTGTAACAAACAAACATTCACTAACTCTGAAGTAATTTTCCCAGCTTGACCTTTTACCTTTTGCTTACAATCGCCTATTTTACCTTAAGGAGTTATTTTTCGTTTGCTTAATGAGACGAAACAAAAAAATAAAAATAAAAATAAAAAACGAAATACAAACAATAGGCAAAAGAAAAAACAAAAACAAACAAACAAACAAACAAAATAAGAAAGAAAAAAAAGTTGATGTACTTTTGTACATTTGGGGTCCTCTGTTGGTAGAATGTTTGTGTTTCGTCAAATTTGGTGGAATTGTCTTTATGGGCGTCTTAAAGGGTTAAAATCATTAAAAAGTGACTCATTTCTCCAACACTGTAACTTAATGATGCGAAAAGGTCAATCGGTCTGGCGTTATGATGTCAATTGCGATATTAGTTGAAAGTTGTCACCAACATGGCTGGCAAGTAAAGAGAGATTGTCTTAACCCTTATCTTCTTGGTCAAAATAGTAACATCTTTTTTGCAAAGTATTTGAAAATATTACGAAACCAAAAATTATGAGAACGAGATATTTAAAACGCAAGCTGTATGATACGACAGTTTTACATGCCTAGTGGTGACGTCAAAAGCCTTACAGCATCAACTAACCTCATTCACCCATGTGGTCGGACGGGAACATCGTGGTTCATTTTACAAACTTCATACAATGATTAGGAAGACCATGTGGTCAATGATGGCTAGCGGCTGTGGCCTGCTCTTTGACACAGGACCAACAAAATAAAATAAGTGGTGTTTTTTAATGGCTTCAGTGTCTCTGTGATCATGCCAAATCAAAACGTAAAATAAGTGGTGTCTTTTAATGGCCCCAATGTCTCTGTGATCTTGCAAATCAAAACGTAAAATAAGTGGTGTCTTTTAATTGCTTCAGTGCCTCTGGTATCACTCCAAATCAAAATCTAAATAGTTTTTCGTGTTTGTGTGACAAAGAGTGTGTGATTCGTCATATATAACTATAGAATTATAGAAAACAGTAATCGGCCCTTTTCAATAAAATTTGGCACGCGCTACGTTGTGGAATTCACGGGACAAGCGTCTTCATGTTCAATACAACTCGGCTGTAGATTTATCTTTAATCATACCAGATTACATATCTTTTTACACATACACACTTGAATCTGTCATTTATTTTGATGTGTGTGTGTGTGTGTGTGTGTGTGTGTGTGTGTGTGTGTGTGTGTGTGTGTGTGAAGTAAACTGCAATATCTTTTAGGAAGAAGTGTTAGCATTATGATCATGAACTAAGCCATGGCAATTCAAATGGACAAAATATTTTCACACTACAGAGCGTGATTAAAAAGTAGCCATGCCATTTCTAAAATAAGGAAAGTTTGGATAAAATACAATATAATTAGAAAGTCCATTGTACGGCCACAGTCGGTCTTATCTTTTCACGTTGACCGAAGGGTAAATTTGTTTGGAAAACAATTCATCATCTTTCATGTTACAAGACCACCATAATTGGCCACCATAATTTTCATTTTGCATTGATCCGCATACTGGGATTGAGGTATCAATATCTAACCCACCCCCAACCCAGATCATTGTATTTTATTCTCTGTTGTTACCATAATGAACAGACAAGAAATAGCAAAGACATATCAATGGTACCGGTCTACCGACCTGTACATCCGCATATTCTAACTTTATAATGGCCTTCACATCCATTATTGCATGAATTATAATTAGTCAATGGATGTGTCTCCTCCTAAAACAGGCATTTGAAAGATTGCAGTAGCTTAGCTTTAAAGAAAATTAATAACATAAAGCAGACGACAGTCGAAATAACCATTCACAATGTACAGGTTGTGTCGGAAACTTGTTTTCAAAATCTGCAACTTTATCATTAATGAGAGGGAAATTCTACCAGTCTGTTCTTTTCCATAAACTCGAGAGAAGAAAGAATTGATCCTAAAACACTTTAAACAATGAGGTTATCCCTCACAAATATTCAATTTATGGTGTTGTACTTTCTATTATAACGTAACTAACCTTCAATTGTTACTCAAAGTCAATACCGTGAATGGGTGTTTATATTTGCCCATGGAAGGCAACATATTGTTCAGCATAAATTCGAACCTAAATTGCTCAGATAAAAATTTTTGGAGTCGTACTTGATATGTCACTCTATTGTCTGTAACATTTTGCGGCCTTTGTACAGCGAGCCAAGGGAACATTCATATTGTCTTGGAATGTTAAATGAGATTTTCATTAAAATTATAAAAACTGAAAAATGCGTATCCTTTTTTTTTTTTTTTTCTTTTTTTTTTTTTTTCTTCTTTTTTTTTTTTTTACAAGGACCTTTAAAACAGACTTTAAATCGTTCAGTCATGCAAGATACTAACTGCAATGCCTATGAGGTCTGGACATGATTGGATGTGAAGGATTTGTTTAACCCGTTGCCATTCAGGGAAAGTTATTTGATTGAATGATGCGGACGTGAAGGGCGTTTCTGTTGCTCAGGCGTTACAAGACATATATTATATCAAATGATATAATGTTCCATCCCAAACTTATCTCCGAATAAACTTACTTACTAGTTAGGAAAAAAATGAAACAGAAACCTTGGAAACTATTGGTCAATAATCAGTTTGTGTGGGAAGGAGGGACAAAGGTTTTCAAAGCACTTATCGTTGATCGTTGTGTACATTTTCATGTTATATAATTATCTAATCCATGAAGATGGCAAAGCAATTAGGCGTCCATAAATGGGTTTCCTTTTCTTTTCCTCTCATTAAGCAAAGTTGTTGGCTTAAATTTTCTGTTAAGAAGTGTACAACGATGAAGGTCGAGGATAAGTAATTAAACATCAGCGGAAGTGTTTATGAGTGCGAGAGAAAGAGTCATTTTCACCAGCAAGTCGTGGGATCAAATAAACTTGGGGGTAGCAAAGCAATGCATACAATGTCAGGTGACTACATGTTCCGAGAAAACCTCGGTCCATCGGGGAATGCAACTGGCATGAGTAGACATTAACTTCAGTAAACACAGTCGTAAAGAGCTTCCTCATAATTACAGTGCGGGTCAAACTCTTCGTGTATGGCAGCAGGACATGCATTACGCGTGGGCATATCACTCTATCATCACGAGAGGCATGCGTGACCGACAGAAAGTGTTTTATCCCGAAGCCAACTCACTTTTTGTGACTTGAAGTAATTGCCTGCGTTCGGACATGAAAATAGGAATGGGCGGGAAATACTATACATGTTTTACGAAGCAAACAACGGAAGTAAAAGCAGAATATTCTGCTGAATCAGTCGTTTTATGGCTTCATGCATCGTAGATATAAAGCCAATCTTGTGATTGATAATGCGGGACATGATCAAGTATGCGCAGAAGCCAGAGCAGATAGTGAGAGAGAGAGAAAGAGAGAGAGACAGAGAGAGAGAGGAGAGAGAGAGAAAAAAAAGAGAAAGAAAGAATATTATGTCGGAGCCCTTAGAATAAATTGATTACACGTCATTGATTGTTCTTTGACGACCCCCTCTTTTCACCGGCAAAACCCTCAGTCAAGCTGTAATGTCAGGGACACGACATAAGAAGAGTTGATGTTTGCATGGAGCGTTGGGCAGAGTGGTTATCGATTGAATACTACGTGAGAAAATATATCCGAGCAGTACACTGCGCGATGAGATTCATTACGCTGTGAGAGCGGAATGGGAAAGCATGGCTCTTCATTCACAGAAATATCTGAAATTGAAAACATATAGAATGCCGATTGGAATGTCTCTCTATTGCACCTAGGACCACACCAAGATGTAGCAAAAATGTATCTTCACACGAGCGAATTAACATTATGCAAGAAAGCATTGCATATAGACTTACATTGAAAGCGTTTGTTTTCGAGAGAGGGAATGCAGAGCATAACGGACCGCGCCACTATCTTTACGGAGGCAAAGTGGCTTCCAGGAAAACTGAGTCACCGCCAAGAGTGATCATATACATGGGGACATTCTTGTAGATATTTGATATGGATATAACATCAACCGAGGAGCCTGCAGGCCCAAATGAGATCGACAGGATTACGCATTTATTCTCTATCTTGGACATACTCCTGGTTATTTTACCAATTTTATCGAATGCTTCGGTGATTTATCTCGTTTGCAGTCAACATCAAGGGAAAAGTAACAACAGCATCTTGATCACGTCACTAGCTTCCTCAGATTTGCTGGGATCTGCGTTCGTAGTTCCAAGTCATCTAAGTATTCTCTACGCCAGAAGCCCAATGACACCATTTGTGTGTAAACTGTATAATTATGTCCGTTACTGGTGCAAAACAGTGGCAATTTACACAATATTTGCCTTGGTGGTCGATCGTTACTTTGCAATTGTATACCCTTGCAAGAACAAGTTTATGGTCGGGCGTTGTATGTTCTATGTCAGTTTTGTATGGTTCTTTGGTGCCGCCTACAACATATGGGAAGTGATGCTTGAAACATCGACCAGCTCTGTACTCGTCATTACAAGAGCAAAAAATATTACTATTTACCATTGTGCACCAATGCAACGCTTCCGTTTCCTAAACGATGTTTTTCTGGTCGCTGATTTGGCTGTGATGTATGTCATACCATTCTTAGGGATATGTACTTTATACTTGATGATAATTAGGAGCGTGTCAAAAGGTGAGGGGCCTTGTTACAGAGTTAGAAACCCCCGACGCTTGATAATGTCAGTTTTACTGACCATGATATTTAACCTATGCAATTTACCTTACGAAACCTGGAAACTTTGGAATGGGAGTGAGTTTCCTAGTACATTTAAAGCTATAACAATACTGACTTCGTTAGACGTGCTATCTTTTTCCCAGTCCCTTTTTGATGTGGTTATTTATGCGTGCTGCAGTCAGGAACTCTACGGTGCAATAAAACAAATACTTATTCGGAAAGGATTTGCAGTACAAAACCAGCGCCACGGATCCGAACCTCAGATCTTGTTACAATCAAGTGGCGCTGACAGTCCTGCCGAAACGTTGATTATGTCCTGACACCATTTACTGTTTGTAGGAACCCGTCTGTGATTTTGCAACTGCCTTGGAAAAAACTCTTTAGCTACGCCGGCACATACATACACCAACACAAACAAGCATATATGTGTGTATATATTTATTTACTTATTTTAGTCATTATTGCTTTTGCTTCTCATGTGCCAATAATTTGAAACTAACTAAGGTACGTATTATCTCTCTCTCTCTCCCTCTCCCCCTCTCTCTCTCTCTCTCTCTCTCTCTCTCTCTCTCTCTCTCTCTCTCTATATATATATATATATATATATATATATATATATATATATATATATATATATATATATATATATATATATATATATATAACTGCTGTCAATTAACATGTTTTTTATGGTCTAGGGAGTTTGCGCAACCACTACATTCGATGATATATAAGTGACCGACCAAAAA
>OZ026619.1:38385927-38635927 GCA_964020975.1 Hermodice carunculata | reverse complement strand
CTTACTTTGAAAGCCGGCAAACAATAAAACTCTATTTCAGTGCCAAATCGGAGTTAATGTTTCAACATAATGGGTATAAATATATATATCTACATATATTTCTCTTTCTTTTTCTCTGCTTGTATTAAATATGCGTATTTTCATCTATCCATTTGGTGACCGCAGTGAATTTGTAGTTGTTATCGCTAAATTCCATGACCCGCATATACGAAGGATGTTAATATATGTTCATCTGAAACGGTTTGTTCATTTTTCAGAACCCCAATATAAACCTGTTTAAGAAACACCTTATTTGGAATATTCTTTTTGCATATACTTAGTATCCCAACATTATTCCCATTTTCTTGTGAATTTGCGTGCAACAATGTGTGGACATCAAAAGTTTGAGAATCAGGAGAACTTATGTCAGTGGTGTATATATATACATGTATGTATGTATGTATGTATGTATGTATGTATGTATGTATGTATGTATGTATGTATGTATGTATGTATGTATGTATTCTGATTATGATTATAATGATAATGATTATTATTAACATATTTAATCACTCTGAACTCGTTGTTTAGTAAATGTTTTTTTAGTCTGAATGTTCTTGAGTGGGAAGGCAGGAAGGAAAAGAGCACCATAAACAGAATATATTGGACGAGATCGATAAGACCAGGGCACTCTGCCGGTAGCATGTGAGGGCAAAAGAAAATACAGTATAATGCTTAAAGAACAAGTCAGCGAATAAACGCTTCCAATGTTTATCAAGATCAAGTTTAAATAAAGGTCCAGATTCACGTATAATGGCTGAGCTGATTCAAAAAATGCTTCTGGTAGCATATTTGTCTGAAGTTTGCTTCCATGTTAACATGAAACATTAATGAAAGTGCTGGTTTACTGGGGATTTTCACTAGAGTAGGGTGTTACTGTGTGGCACCCAGTGTTCAGAAGGCTGTTATTGGTACTGCATGCCTAGAGGCGGACAGGCCAAAAGGAAATGTTCGATGGCTTCACAAGGATACGAGCAAGCCACCGCCTACAATGAGAAGTACTCAACATAAGACAGGTTAAATTTACAACTAAACGATATGGAGACTCCTTTTTCCCATCTAGTATTCTCCTTTGGAATAACTTACCACTCGATATCAGAGAGTCTGGGTCACTTGATATCTTCAAATCTAAATTGAAATCGACTTTATTATCTGTTGGCCCCGTACCCTTCTACTTTTCATATGGCAAGCGCTTTCCAAATATCTGTCACACTCAGTTGTGCCTTGGTTTTTCTCAGATTGACATCCATCTCCACAAATTAAATATAGTCCAATCACCTGCCTTCCAATGCTCCAGTCAAAACAAAGACATTCATCACTTTTTCCTGACCTGTCCTAAATTATTTGTGCATAGGCAAGTTTTACTGGATAAGGTGTGTCACATCCTACCACCTAGTGTGCATCCAAATATCTTAGTTCACTTAGCTAGTAACATACTCATACAATACTTCAAACAAGGCAACAATTCAGTGATGATGTTAATTACCAAATATTTGAAGGTGAGCAGACCTACATCGTGAAAACCAGACGCTTTGAATCTTGAGCCACTTCTAGTGTATTATATTGATATTTTAAGATTTTTCAGCTGTCAACGTTTCAAATTTGTCTATGATTCAATTATACCGAATAGTCACGTCAAACCAAGTGCCAGTTCATAGATTGTATGTACTGTGCATATTGTAAATACTTTGTCGGTCATGCCTGTTATGGAGAGCCTCCAGATTAGTTCTTTGTAACTATTTAGGCAATCCATGTAAAATAAATACGTTTAAATCAAATAACATAAGTACATCTTACTTTATGAAAATCATGGATTGAAGAAAGGAGCAACGAAGGTTCAGATCTTGTGCGACGACCCGAAAAAAAAAACACAAAAAAAAAAAACAACAAAAAAAAAAAAAAAACAACAAAAAAAAAAAACAAAAAAAAAAACAAAAAAAAACAGTTAGGCTGGACAGAAGGAGCACATTTAATTTGGGTTTGAAATGTGGAAGAGAGTTTCAGCGGGTTGGTGGAAAATCTAATTTAGCGCAGGTCTTGCCAATTTCTTTGAAGACGCAGCAAGGTCGCTTAGGTTTCGATGAGCCAATTTGTGCAACATATTTGATAAAACAGAACAAATTTAAACTACTCTTATCGACTGGACAAAGTTTGTTACCCAAGGTCATTAAGCAAGTGGGAAACATGAGATGTGTAAAAATTCACCAGCATATTTGCCGCGCTTGAAATGCCGACGGAGCGCTTTTATACGCGATCTTTTAGTATGAAATAGAAAAAATATTAGAAAGTGATGGAAGAAGGAGATGGGTGGGAGTACATCGGTGCTCAGAATTTACAGTGCTAACCAAGGATTTAAAGAGTACTCGGGGATTTTTTTTGGCTCAGATCTGAATTGATACAGAATGTTTCGTGTCATGGGATCACAGACATCTGCAAATTCACTATTAGTATAAGCAGTGTCTTTCATTTGCAGCAATCAATAGTCATCAGAAGTGATGAGAAATATCTTCAGGTTTTGTTCAAGGTGCAATATGTTTTCTATGTATCACTAACTAATATACTGACACCAAAGAAATTCGTGCCATTAAACAGAATTTTCACTTTCCTAGTATTTGAAGTTCACACGAAGAAACGGCTTGATGTCTTTGTGATACAATATTTTTTCTTGCTTATTTTTCAAAATTAATTGTGCATGTAAAATAAATAACATAATGTGTAGACAATGATGGCACTGAATCTTTCCATTGAACTATACACCGGGAAGTTTTGTGAAACATTATGTCGTTCTTAATTACCACGTCGATGTTCCTGGTTGGTTTCGGCCAACCATATAGGATAAGTGAATAAATCTAAACGGATAACATATTAAAGACTTTCAATTTAAATGTATAAAAGATATTAAGGCTGTCCAGTAGGGAGATCACAGCACGAAATTCAAACACGCTGATTTATGTCTGGTATAAAAACAAAGATCAGTTTTAAAATATTTTGACTCTTTTAAATACTACACAAAAAATGAAATGCCGCAAACTTTCAAAATAAATATTGTCTATATCGTCGAACAGTATATTTTAGGGCGATTGAAAAAGCCATTAAATCATTTGCCTTCTGGTAAATAAAAATCAATTTGTGCTCGGGGACGACTGACCATGCAATTAAATAGCGTGACAACATTTAAACTATTACTGGCATATTTAACTTATTATTTATCTGTCTTTGTTGTGCAATTTTTTTTTTTTTTTTTTTGGAGTCCTGTGTAGTTTGGTGTTTACCTTGACACTTATTTGCTTACATGTACAGCAAACGTAAAATGTCTTCCGAACTCTATTGCTTTTCATTTGATTAAACACACACACACAGATACACACACACACACGCACACACACACACACACACACACACACACACACACACTATATCGCTGTTAGCGTAAAGTGATTGACCAAATGTTTCCCTTTTCCAATGATCCACTGCATAACACCGACAATAAACTCACCTTTTCCTTTTAAACCGTTTTTTTTTCTTTTTCCACTTTCTAAGTAATGCACATCATGAGCAGTGTGACGTAAATTTAACAAGTCACTGGGATGTTACACTATAAGAAAGCTAGATTCTGAACGGTTTTAGAGGGAGGCAAATTAAATTTGAATTTAACTGTTGGAATAGGACAACGGAGACTATTCATGTGTGCATGGGAGACTTTAAAAGAACACACGAGCGTTTTTTGTTCACTGAATAAAGGATTGATGAAGAGGTTTTGTGAACTGCGCTGAGACATGGTAGGTCAAAACATGTCACAGAATGCCTTGGGCACAGCGCGCAGCGGTCTAACCATGAACATTTTGCGCGCAAAATGATGTGCATTACCGGAGTAAAGGCATCGTCTGCTTCAATGTTTTCTGGTTAAAACTAAACATTCTGAAGAAAAAAATGCTACCATGGCCAATAAGACTTCCCCTCAGCACAATTTGGTTGTTTATCCCGTCCAACAAAATATATTGACTCAATCTTTTAACAACCAGAAGAGGGTGAATCACATTTGTTTTGGCATTTGTTAACTTAGGAAACGCTGGTGCATTACCAACAATTACTTTGGGGATGATAAATTCATCGATGGTTTAATATAACAGATTAACACAACATTGCTTTCTGGTGATTTAGAAGGATGGTGTTAGTTACAACCTATATTTATAATGGGAAAGCAGCAATGTTAAACAAATAGTAATCGGCGGCATTGCCTCACAGGCCTTTAACAAGACTTAAGAACAAAAGCTAGAAATAACATACTCTTTGTTATATAAGTAATGCATGTCTCGACTCTTTCAAGTGTATCACTCTCCTTTTTTTCCACATGTAACTTTTTTTGTCGGAATCCCAATGCTCACTTATCCTTCAAGTGGATCGAAATGTAGAGAAACTATTTCAGTCAGTTTGGTATATTCATGCTAGTCATGCGCATTTGTGTTATCGCTGGCATCTGTTGCTTTTACTTTATAGGCGTATCCGCACTTTTTTTTCAGAGGGGAAGCATTTCAACTAACCCATTATCCTCAAGCAAAAGAGCCAGACATGCATAGATACGCACACGCACCAATATGCATAGTACACCAGCACGAAGTGCTACAAGCACTTGTCGAACTATCTATTGCTGTTTGAAGGGAAACTGTACTCCCGCCAAACAAAAAAGAAATTATCATTGGTTTGACATTGAGTATGATAAATATGATGTTTTATATGGAATTGAATACACCACTGTAGATTTATGCAATGTAATCAAGAATAATAAAATTATGTTATGCCTATGGCCAAAGTTTTCCGAATAATAATAATAATAATAATAATAATAATAATAATAATAATAATAATAATAATAATAATAATAATAATAATAATAATAATAATAATAATAATAATAATAATAATTTTATCACTGAAATCTACCTCTTTGACAATGGGAGACTATAGATTGGAACAAGTCCAATATGCGTCCGTCATTACTTAAAAATAAAAGTACAGTGAACACAAAATTAAAATTGACCAGTATTCACAAAATATTAACATTTTTGCATACTTGTAAAATGAGATGATGACACATACGTACAAGACGATGTTGGCCCTGGACTGCCTTTCCACACGGAGCCTTGGGGGCCCTGACATTACCCCGCCAGACTGCCAGCCACATGTCACCGGGATTTAGAAAGAAGAAGAAGAAGAAGAAGAAGAAGAAGAAGAAGAAGAAGAAGAAGAAGAAGAAGAAGAAGAAGAAGAAGAAGAAGAAGAAGAAGAAGAAGAAGAAGAAGAAGAAGAAGAAGAAGAAGAAGAAGAAGAAGAAGAAGAAGAAGAAGAAGAAGAAGAAGAAGAAGAAGAAGAAGAAGACTACCAGTATATCCAGCTCCTACCTCTCTGCTCGACGTCCACTTTGTCACTGATGCATTTTCCTGTTAGCGAACATGATGTTTTAAATACTTTGAAGTCTCTTGAAACATCCAGTGCTGTGGGTACGGTTGGAGTTGGCAATCATTTATTGAAAAAAATTAGGCCAAGTATTTCTTGTTCTGTTTGTAGAATATGTAATATATCTTAAGGCACTTCTTGGTTTCCTGATCAGTGGAAAAAATCTAATTTCTGTCCTGTTTACGAAAAAAATGGTGATCGCCAAACAAAATCCTACTATAAACCTATATCATTTCTTGGCAACATTCCCAAAATAAAGGTGAGACTAATTTTCAATAGATTTTGTGAATACTGGACTCAGAACCATCTTCTTACGTAAAAAAAATTCTGGCTTCAAAAAGGCAACTCAACTGTGAACCAACATATATTAAGTATCACCCATAAAATAGAGTGGTGTTGACTGCAGAAATGAAATACTAATGGTCTTTTTGGATGTTTCTAAAGCCTTTGATGAAGTGTGGCACAAAGGGTTACTTTTCAAACTGCAGACACTTGGTTTCGTCAACTAATTTATCTTAGGTAGAGGACTATCTTTGGAACCGTTTTCAACGGGTGAATATTTTAGGACAAGAACCGAGTTGGCTCCCTGTTGAAGCAGGTGTACCCCAGGGGTCCATACTGGGCTCACTTTTATTTTTGGTTTTAGTCAAAGACATGAATGATAATATTATCACTGACATCCGATTATTTGTTGACGACACTTCTTTTCTAGAAATTGTAAGAAATCTCACAAACTCTACGTTAAGGTTATGGATCACGTTGGAATCCGGGGTTTATTTTGTAAAATAGCTTTTAATACCATAAAATCTCTTTTGTTTATTCTCTCCACTAGGAGAAACAAACCATTTCGTGGACCTTTGTACATGAATGGAAATGAAATTCGCGAGAGAACCAGCCATACACATATCGGCATCACTCTGTGTTCAAAGTTAAACTGGAAAGAACACGTGTTGCGAATCACGGATAAAGCTTGTAGAAGGATAGCACCTCTCAAGTGTTTCAAATTTTAAATTATCCATAGAGGCTCTTTGTAAATTGTAAAGGTCAATGATTTGCCCTATACTCGAGTACGGTTGTTTCCTGTTCGACTATCGTGGTCAAACCTTATCAGAAATCCTAGAATCCCTCCAATATCAAGCAGCGAGGACGTGCACAGGTACTTTGTGTCACAAGAATCGCGCTCGTCTAATCGCTGATCTCTGTTGGGAAACGCTGACCATCCGTAGGAAATATTTCAAGCTTTTTATGTTGTTCAAAAAGTACAAGAAACACGTTCCGTCCTATTTGTCTGGCCTAGTGCTCTCTTCTTCCGAAACAACTACTGGTCGTATCTTAAGAAATCCCATAATCTGAGACAAATTAAAATTAGAACACAACGTTGCAAACAATCCTTTCCTCCGTCGACAATCCAGTTGTGGAATGAATTTCCAGTCGACATTCGTCAATCTCCCTCCCTATCCCTATTCAAAACCAAACTCAAGTGTTTATTGTTCAAAGATAGTCCCCCTTTTCACTATGTAAATAGGCAGCGTTTTCCAAATATATGCAATACTCAGTTAAGACAGTTATTCTTCATTAAATTATCACTTGTATCGAGTTAAGATTGTTATCGATCCGACTTGTTCCTGTAGAATCGGATATGAAAATATTAACCATTTTTTCTTCTGCTGTCTTCGTTATTCCGACATCAGAACCACCCTTCTGCAAACTGTTTCCTCAATCGTAGCCCCTGGGGTCAGCCCATTATATATGCTTGAGCTTATGCTTGGGGGAAATTCTGATCTGGATATCGAGTCAAACGAACTTATTTTTTCCGCTGTGCAAACTCATGTTGGAAGCAGCACACACTTTTTACCATAAATTCTCGGTGTGCGAATGGTTGCCTACAGGTTGCGAGGGAGTCATGTCGGGGAACGATATCTTAAGAATTGCTATGAATATGTATTACATATCTGTCTTGTGCGTATTATATACTACTGTGCGTGTTATATGTCTGGAGAGCCTCTAGATTAGGCTATGTAAAATACCACGCAATCCAGGTAAAATGAATATGTTTAAAAATAGATCGGGGCAGCAACTGAACTACTTTTTATTGCACGGTTGACAAACTAATCGATGTAGTTGAGCAGGCTTCTGTAACCAAAATCATACTAAAAAGTTTTCTAAAGACCGCCTCCTGTAGTGCCAAGCTTCAACAAGATAGTTTTAAACCACGTGGTCATATAAGTCACCAATATCTTTACCTAAATCATACGTATGTTCTCCCAGGGACTAGCATAATTTGGTGCATTGAGAGCCAGCAGAAAAACGTTGCCAAACATAATAGTAATTTAACCCTTTGCAATCTTTTTCCAATGTATTAGAAAATTTTGTTCTGATATCACTCAGTGCTGGACACACGGATAGAAAATGAGCCAAATCTTCTCTGTTGCCATCGCATAGTTCACACAGACTATCGCATAAACCCCAACTCCTTATCTTCTACCAACCCAACGCACCCTGTGCGTTTTTGGAATTTCAGACGTGTACCAGCAATATCACGGACATTAAATAAATATCTCTTGCCAAAAGTGGACCACTTAGACGTCTGATACTATCTCGATTTGTTCTGATACATTTCGTTGAAAAAGCTTATTTTTTATGGCTCCAGAGATATCTTCAAGAAGTAATGTAGCCACTCGGGGTTTCCTAAATGAAAAGCTCGATCTGTGGTTGTTGAATATTTTCTTTATTTCGGCCGTCTATGGCCATGATTTTGCCTGTTGCTGGCTACTACTGTCTTCCTCCAACAAAGCACCAAAATTGTTTGCAGGGACGTGCGTTGGGCAAGTCAGATTTCATCCTATGAAAATATTTTATCCTTGTTCTTTCTAATGTCGTGTTTGTCGACAACCAACTTAGTTCGCCAGTAGCGGCGACTGCCGCTGGTGTAGAGTGGACCTGAAGAATTCCCTTAGCCACATAATTCTGTATTGATTTTAAAGTGGCTTCCGACTCTTTTGTGTTGCACAACTTTACAGCACCTCCGTGGGTCAGAGAGGGGAGGACTATACTTTGCCATATAAGTTATCAAACGCTACACGATTTACATCATCATGATAAGCTAGAATACCGGAAAGATGTCCTCCCGGAATATGTGCCATGCACAACTGCGCCTTGGACATTCATATCTGCGTTCCCATCTGCTTAAAGTGAATATGTTGCCTTATCCAGTATGTACCTGTAATAAAGATTCTGAATCATATGGGCATTATCATTTTGGAGTGCAACCAATATGCTGAAATTAGCCCTGTTGGTTTTGTACATACGCTCCAGGAACCTGCTATATAAACAAATTGCACGTTCCTGATAACACTTACATGTAGATACTGAAACTATAAATATATAAAGCGGTCCCTCAGCCTTAGACCAGCTGCAACACGCGACCGACCAGCAAAATCACTCTACAAACAACCGTAAAAAAACGGTCGTTCAAATCAACTGTAACCAAGTTGTAAGACATAGTTAACAGAAAAGCTGGCCAACGTGTGCCGTTATTTTGCAGTAAAGTAAACTCAAACACAGCGTTTTATTTCAACATGTCTGGACAGTAAACTTGGGCAGGGGGAAAAACATACTGATGCATATAAGCACGATGGGTGGGGTATCGGTATCTACTATTCGCTAGGTTTCAGGTGTCCGTTCTCCGAGTTACCGGAGCAAACAGTCGTCAACGTAATTTTAAAAGATGACTTACAATCTTAACCTTAATCTGACCATTCGGTTGTGTCTGAAGCAGTTATCATCGTTAATTATCAATGCAACACGAGGGCATGCATGTACACACGTTGACTGCCAGTCATTTTAAATATGCGCAATGTATTGTGGGAAAGGAAAATCACAGTAAATCGTGGCCACCCGTTTCAGCACGGTTCCAGATATCCATTCTCCGAGTTAGCAGGGCAAACGGTCGTTAAAGAGCTTTTAAAACATGACTTACTATCTTAACTTTAATCTGCTCTCTCAGTTGTGTCTGAAACACTTCTTATCGTTAGTTACAAAAAATCCTAATGCGACACGGCACGCTCGAGCGCCATTTTGAACATTGCGCAATTAATGCATTGATTGTGGCACAGTCTCACAAAATGACACTTGATTTGGATATCAAAGTGAATCGTGGCCACATCATATATACCATCATTGATGCTCTGAAATAATCGCCAAATATTTATTTTTGGTTTCAAATAGTATAACTGTCTTCCAACCCCCACTCGGCAAGATCGTCCCAATACTCCTTTACGAAACCATTGGCATTGGGTGCGGAACTCACAATTTTCAAAATGGCAGCAAAGTCGATTGGCTATTTTGAAGAGGTAGTGTTTAAAATATACGTGTGATTGGTGTTAAGGGAAGGCTAATTTGTCGAATGAATGTTATATACAATATAATGGGACTTTTCCAGAATGAACATTGCATGAAAATGTAAGTACAACGCCAAAACGGGGACTAGTTGTAGGCTCCAGAATTAGGATTTTGTATCAGACATAGAAGTCACCCTGAGACAATGAAATGAGCGTCAGCAATAGGCTGAGTGCCAAGCGCCCCACTGCGTCGAAGATGGAGCTCAGTGGAGAAGGTTGCCCTGATAGTTGATACAGGTCCGAAAGGACTGGCGAGTTTTTATATAAGTGGTAACAAATAAAAATAGATGGACAGAGAGACCGATGGACAGACAGACATACAGACAGATGGACAGATAATAGACAGACAGAAAGACAAACAGATATATAGATAGATAGATAGATAGACAGACAGACAGACAGACAGACAGACAGACAGACAGACAGACAGATAGATAGATAGATAGATAGATAGATAGATAGATAGATAGATAGATAGATAGATAGATAGATAGATAGATAGAACAAAACAGTCGTCCTTCTAGTTTAAGACTGATAGATATTAATGTGTCATCTTTTTGTGTGGAAAGGGGAGACAAAGTGCAAGGAGATGCTGAATTTAGATTTAATGGTCAAAGACAACATTCCATGTTGATCAGAGTCATATTCCAAATAAAACATTTCATGCTAATCAGAGTCATATTCCATATAACACATTCCATGTTGATCAGATTCATACTCCAAATAAGACATTCCATGTTTATGAGGATCATATTCCAAATAACACATTGCACGTGATCAGAATCATATTCCAAATAACCCATTCCATACTAATCAGAGTCATATTCGAAATGACACTTTCCATGTTGATCTGAATCATATTCCAAATACCACATTGCACTTGATCAGAGTCCTATTCCAAATAGCATATTCCATGTTGTGTAGAGTCATATTCCAAATAAAACATTCCATGTTGATCAGACTCATATTCCAAATAACAAATTCCACGTCAATCAGACTCTTATTCCAAATAAAACATTTCATGTTGATCAGAGTCATATTCGAAACAACACGCTCCATGTTGATCAGAGTCATATTCCAAATAACACAAGGCAGTGGTAATACTTTTGAAAAATGTTGTTCTTGTGGAAAGTGTTGCTTTCAGAGAAAAAAAAATACAGTTACTTTAACATTTAGTCGTCCAAACTATTGAAAGAGATCTAGGCTGCGCTACAATAAAAGCATTATATTTTATATAAAGTAACAGGGGACCCTATTTCTGTCTCGCATTTTAACATGCTGTCGTTGCTCATGCTTCAAACCACTTGACACTGTCTCGTTTACACTTTACTGCGGTTCGCAGCAACCCAGACATTATTTGATGTTATTCTTCATTCCAATGGTATAAATTGCTTTGGTGATCAATTTATTGTGCCGGAGGAAAAAACGTAACTTTTACTGCTTGGTTGATTCATTGCGACTGCAATGTGAGAACCAGAGCAGGTTTGCTTCGCTGTAAGTTTGTCTGTATATATTCACAAAGTAGAACTGAATACAAGCAAGAAATAAATAAATCTGCTACTACTACTACTACTACTACTACTACTACTACTACTACTACTACTACTACTACTACTACTACTACTACTACTACTACTACTACACCTACTACTACTACACCTACTAATACTACTACTACTACTACACCTACTACTACTAGTACTACTACTACCACTACTACTTCTACACACACACACACACACAGTCACACACACATAACATATATATATATATTGGAGGTTATTTAGACTTAAATTAGCCTGGTTAAAATGATTTTTCATTTATTGAACACACAGAGCATACGGAAAGGCCGACAGCATTTGAATAAATTTTACAGTGCACTTCCAACAAACATCCATTTAATGTTTGAACTTTAGAGCACCTCTAATCAGCAGAATTAAAACGCTACTCCTTTTTTCCCAATAGTGGTTGAACACATAATAGACAACATTATATGTGTTACTTCGAATGACATCTGGAACTATAATACTTTACATTTTCAAAAGGTAAAATCAAAAATGTTTTCCTTTAGCACAAATCGAAATAATACACCTCAGATATATTAGATATACGGTGGTCATTCTGCCACCTGTGGCAATTAAAATGACGTTCATATTTCATCCAACCCACCCCTTCATTAAAGTTAGAGATAAACGGCTGACTGGGAAACACCCTAGAATACCTAGTCGAACATTTTTGTAAATATGTTCCCATATAAGACCTTGCTAGTAAATTTATAATGTATTACCATAAGTTCCAAATGAAATAGACCTAAGATTTTCTTTTTGTGCAGGCAGATTCATATTTTCATAAATTTATTTGAGCGGAATTTTTTACAACTTAACCTGGAGCATACTAAACAGAACTTACAAGAGCATGGCTACGTGAACGATGTTTTGATTTGCTGATAAAATCATCCCGGACTTAAAGGAATTTATCCCAAAATCAATAGTTTATCCTACCAGACGATTAGAGAGACGCGCCCGCTTCCAATGTGATCGGAACCAACCATGTCAATTGTATTTTATGATGTGTAAAGCAAAACTTTCATTAGACTGAATCTGTAGGGTAGTTTACCATAAGGCTAACACCTTGGGTAAAAGATGCTACCGTGTGATCATTACGGGGATTTTATTCCAGCAACATGCAGTCATGAGGATATGGATGGACAAAGGATGAGGTTGCGTTACTTTACGACAGTACCGCGTAATTTCGTTAATTGAACCGAAAAAGTCGTAGCTGTGCCCTAATTCTAAATGTTACCAATAATCCGACGAGATTAGTCGCCATTTGGATGACTGTAATTCCGCTCTGAAGACAAACTTACACAATTCCCATGTATAAACAAATACAAGTGACATCATGATATAATACGATCAATAAAGTGCACTAATTGGGACTAAATTGAACAGGGTGTCGTCCATATATTGAAAGGCATATATGCTCAGAATTTGTTACTCCTTCAATTAACTCTATTCATTCGCTCGCTAATGCGTATTGCAACTTGTTTTTCTCCTTTTCCATCGGGAATGTCTGAAATCACACAATTCAGCTCCCGATTCCATAGCTTTGAAAGAAAATTATATTCTGGATGCAAAATAAAAACAACCAAATGATGTGGCAATGTATCCTGGGAATTTGGCTAACACATCACGGCGAATTTGTATATCCTGGAACTGAAGAAATTCACACTTTGCGTGCAGGCAACAACTTTTGGTGACGTACTCTAATTTTTTTTTAAAATTTTACTCGTACATTGAGCCACATAAAATCCCGCGGGATGGAATTCAATAGATTCAATTGAAGACTTCCCCGCAAAGGACGTAAACAATCCCATCACCCTATCTACTCTAATTTTCCAAGCAGTGCTTGATTGAAACAGATGCTCCAGAAGATTAGTGGAAACAGCTAAAGTTGATTACAATTATTCCTTCTGATAAGATTTAAAGCATGAAACAGATTCAGCTTTCGTTAGGTGAATTAGATTTCAAGAAACCCTCCTCATCGTGGACATGATTGGTATTTCACCACATCAAAACTTGAAGGCCCGATGTAATGTAAGGCCCATAACATAATTGGTGCTGATCAGAATATTGATCGACTTTCCAGACATCCATATTACAAAGCTCGATGTCAATCTGGTACATCACGTCTTGGTGCTGACTGTATATAACCTGTCCGCGCCTGGTCACAATGTAAAGTGTAGGTTTACCAGAATGGAAGATAATTAACTTTTTCATTTGTATTTCATTTTGTAGTGTGTGGATCTACATCAACAATTAAGCAAAATATTTTTTCTACTCATGACATATTCAATTTTTGTTTTCTTAAAACAGCAGGCACCCTTGTTTACTTGGGTTGGGAGAACAGACAACAAGCGGTGCATGGATTTGCGTACTCTGACATGGCCAGGCCCGACTGTGTTTGGTTGCAGCTTCAGCGCGGACTAGTCAATCATCAACAGTTGCTGAATGAGTTTAGAATAGTAATTTTCGAATAAGGACGTATCTTTTGGATATATCAACCTTTTATTTGGGGGGGGGGGGGGAGGGGGGCAATTGCTGAAAACTATTTTTCATTTCTTAATCTTTTATTTTATATGAGAATGAAGTGTTGTTTCCTTCATGAAGATACAACCACCGGAACGTTCACGTTGTTATCCTTTACCACAAATTCACCGTCCGTTTGAAGCACTGGGCTGACTAAACAAATTTTCTTGTCACCAAATGGGAGATTAATCAAATCTAAGCAAGGTTGTAGATTATGGATATACTTCTTTGAGAGGTTGCATTTACGATTCTCATTAAAAATATTCTTTTAAATCCGTCATACATATTATATATATATATATATATATATATATATATATATATATATATATATATATATATATATATATATATATATATATTATATATATATATATATTGCGGCCAACGACATTTTTCTATACGGCCATTTTTTTTTTTGGGGGGGGGGTAAGGAAGGGTGAGCCAAATAGGAATGAACGTAACTTGTACAGTGAGACAAATAATTTTGATTGGGAGTAAACAGATACACTTACACACACAAACACACACACACACACACACACACACACACACACACACACACACACACATACACACACATTATATACATATATATCTATATATATATATATATATATATATATATATATATATATATATAATGCGTATGAGGTAAACTCAATTCCGCCACCAGACATAACATTGATTACCCAAAATAATTGGTTTTAAGGCATTAAGCCATTACAATAACCTCGTATTGGGAACATTTTATTTAAGTCTTATGTTTCTAATTCCCTTCCCACCGTGGCCCTGAGCTGTAGCGAGACAGTTACATGTGAATTTGATTTGATACTGACTTTCCACAGTATGATTGCTTCTTCGTCTGAGTCCCTCAGACATGGTACACACCTGTGACTGATTGCTTAGCCATTGTCGGGTCTCACGCTGTGGGCGCACCGAGAAACGAGTCAGATTCCAGCGTGACTAAGGGCAAATGTTCACAATGGAACAAAGAAAAGGTCTGTATAGCCAATTGGTAAATGTATGGATAAATTTATGACTGGAAGAAATTTTCTTGCCAAAAGAGGTGACACAATTAAATGATGAGATTAAAACAAAGTCCTAATCACCCGGATTTATTTGAAATATTTTATCATTTTAGTTGATTTGTGCCAAGAATCTGGTGTAAACCGTAACGCACATTAGGCTATCATTCAGGGCATCCTATTTATGATCAGTACGTCAAAACCGATGTAAATTGTTCAGCCATACGAAACAAATGTATGTTAGGTAGCTTCACTATGGACAGAATTTACTATTTTACAAAACATTTTGAAAATCCAGATGAACATTTTTAAGCCAGGTCTTGGTGCCTAGACAGAAAAAATTGTGGTCAGAGAAAGCAATAGCTCTTGCCTAGTGTTTTTGTGTCAAGATCAAATGGTGATCAAATATAATAGATCCACTGACTTTAGAGTGTATTTACCAACACATAATAGTTGATATACACAACTTTTCAGTCGAAACATCTTTCATTGGATTGTCCAAGTAGAACCCTGCTTGACCACAAAACAAGAACCTTTTTGCAGCAAGTGCTCAAGGGTGGCTATATTATGCGTTGATAGTAACAATACAGACGATGCTTTTGTTTTGATATCAGTTGCGCCTAAACCTGATCTCTGTCAGCTACCCGTTACCTGTCTAGTATAAGCATCGAGACACATGTGCTGAAACAGGTGATTTATTGGCTTACTTTTTTGCTTTGTCCTTGAAAAGTGAAAATCACCACCCAATACACATGAACAACAGGAGTGGACGCAAGAGATGATGTACCCTGGTTTGTATCTGGTCATTGTACTTCATTAAAACTTGTACTGTCTTCAAACCAAAGGTTTCACCATTTCATTGTCTTTAATTATGGCTTCACCATTTCATTATCTTTAATTATGGATGGCGGCATGGTTGTCTGACCCGTAGGAGTGCATAAATTTTTGTGTTTGTGCTTAATTTGGTCACTTGAAGATTTTACAATTTGGCTGAGACCCTGTTTTGTTAAGTGTTGTTAATTGGGTTAGACTCCAAATTGATCTGTCAAAACATAGGAACGCAGGCTGGTCGTTTTGGTTATCATGTAAAAAAGGAAAAACCCACCTTAACGCTGCAACTTCAGGAATAAAGTTGTCATTCTTCTGGCGACAGTAAAGATAAGAACTTTTTAAAGATATTAACAGCATGGTTAACTTTTTCAGTGCCAATCACGACTTAAGTTTATCTACTCAAGTTAAACTAGTCTGGGTTATCATCAGAATCCAAGATTCATATTCATTCGGTTTTATCTAGGATGCCCTTGTCTAACATTTAAAGTAGAGAACAATTTTTTATTGTGAACACACGTTTAGAGAAAAGTCACTGTTCGATAGACCTGTATATTCATTATGAACATTTTTCCAAACATAGGAAATTGAACGAGCTATGTTTTTCTAACAGTCATTTCTTCTCCACTAGCTCATTATGGTTCATGGTGTATATAATGGTCTGGTGTGCAACTCCCAAACAACAGTCGCCTTGGTGGTGAAACTTTGGATCGTGTCTTCAATTTGTAGCCCATCGCGTCTTTGTTTACGGGAGAAAGGCGTCGCATAATGAATGAAGCTGGGAATTAACTCATGGCATTACAACACCTTTCACCTTGGAATGATTTGGGACATTATAATCGGATATATTATGACACTTTATTCTCAGTTGCCCCACTGCTCTTTTCTGTTACCCTTGTAGAAAACATTGAAGCATGAAATACGTGTGAATACAGAATTATGAATTGATTATTTCAGAATGCGATGCCGCCTAAAATATTGCTACATGTTGTCGCTCGTAAGTCCACACACTCGCTTAAGATTTGTCAGATTCAGATCTTGGAAACATTGTTCCCAATAACGTACAATTATAAGAATTCCGTGCCACATCTGACCATGTGTGGCTAGTATTTGTCAAATGGGGATGCAATGGGTACCTGATTCTCGTGCCACATTACTTCCTGCTGGTAGTTCCTGACAACACCTGGCCAATGAGAGAAGTTAGATCTGTGAATCCGCCAGGTGTCTTCGCCAGCAAAGGTTTCAAACAGTGGTTAAGCCAGCAGTGCTGCAATGTACAGTCAACATCACCTGAATATTGCCATTGGGTGCACATTTAGTGCACATTTAGTAGTAAATCTAGTTGCATGAGGAAAACGACAAGCATTCAGGTTTAGATATCCTTCAGCAGTATGTTACCGCATTGTTGAAAATAGCCAGAGGCCAAAGTTTGATTTACTGCACAATGCAAGTGCTCGTCCGCTCTGCAGCAAAATTGATTGTGACAAAAACTGTGACAAAGATCGCAAGCATGCAGTCTCTATTACCTCAGATACAAATAGGCCAGTCACACAGGTATGCTATTCATATAGATTTGCAGTCTCAGCGTACACGAACGTAGTTTGCAACTGTTTTATATATATATATATATATATATATATATATATATATATATATATATATATATATATATATATATATATATATATATATATATATATATATATATATATATATTTCAGTATCCGCTCAGGTTGTGCGGGCCCTGAATTTCAGTAACTTTATTTGGACAATCCCAAGCGAGTTTGTATATTTCCGGACAATTTTTCTCTCATTTTTATATCCGATAACATATCAATATCCATGGCATACCATACAGTAATGTCCATCTACATATTTGAAAACGTTTTATGTTTTTTATGCTTTTTATGGCCTTTTTTTTTTCTCTGTCTCTCTTTCTTTCTTTCTTCCTTTCTTTCTTCTTTTGTTTTTGTTGGGGGGGTGTTTTGTTTTTTAGGTTTTTTTTTGTACCTGTTGCTGTTGTTTTTTTGGCTTCATTCATGTTTTATCTTGTTGCACCTGACTCTTGAAAATCGGTACCAAAACATTCTTAAAGATAATCACTACACGCTTGTGTGGTCAGTGGATCCCCCGTAGCTATTGCTTTGTTATAAAATCGTGTAAACCATGCTTAGTATTTCCCTCATTTTGATTTTTTTCCCTTTTATTCGCCAGGTGAAAATATTAATATATAAGAAGGATAATAATTCGTACTCTCATTTTGTTTCACCCCTGACTGATTTTTTTCTTTGAATTTCAAATTATTGTAAGATACAAATACCCGTGACTTTTAATTTGTCAATATGGCTTTCTACATAATAGACATCCATCTGTTGGTTGGCTACAATCCATTATTTACACCCATGACATTTACACAGAAACATATACCCTGGTGTTTGCGTATTTATAGTCACGGCGTACCCATTTTCCCAGAAACAGCACTTTACAATACTTGCTGCTGGCTAGAGTGAAGTTTACACATAAATGTATGATATAGCAGCGTTAGTGGGCAGCCTGGTGGCACCATATACCACATCGCATTTGTTCTCATTCGGTGCAATGTGAGAGGAACATTAATCATATTCATCAGAGCAGCCGCATGACTGGATTTTTCTCGCTCCTTCTCTCCTTCCAGCTATCTCTTGTTGGGAAACTAATTTATGGACCAACCCGAAGCAGATACAGTAAAATGACACGATTTTTTCTCCCTTTTCGGGGGGCGGGGGGGGGGGGGGTCGCAAGGGACCCATGCAGACACCCTGACCTTCGTAGCAGAACTTAAAATGGCTTACACATTATTTTCAGACAAAAGGTGTATATGAAGCAGCACATGAGCAAGATATTCGCCATAACATGAACAGTAATAGTCTCCGAAAATCGGATATTTTTGTGTTGTAAATGCCCAATGCCCGTATAACCCCCCCCCAAAAAAAACGAAAAAAAAAAAAAAAAAACAGATAAAAAAAAAAGCAAAACAAAAAACAAGACCCCCCCCCCCCCGCCGAAGCTTAGCTTGAATATTGACTTTCTCCACCAACCACAAGGGCATTTATATAACCCCTGACATGGGAAGAAAAGATTAACTACGTGCTTGTTCCGATCATTGTCCCCAAATTAGTGTAACGAACGGCCACAAAAAGCGGAGCTAACTATGGGTCAAACCACAATTTCGACATGCAAGAAGTCTTGTTTCAATGACTGTGAAGGTTTACATAATGCTATGGGGTGAGAAAAGAATGGACTTACGAAGCTTCAAGTGCAATTATAATATCGAACTAATACTCTCAAATTATAAGAAGATTTTAAAAATTCATATTTGCTTTTTATCGAGTATTTTGTGCTTCGCAGGCCTTTAGGACACTCTTCATACTACTGGGTTCATTTTCCAAGAAACACAAATAATGGCGCACCACGCTAAAAGGCTAACCATTGAAAGTGTTATTCCAATAACGCCATGATTTTATTACAAAACCTTAAATGGAAAGCAAAACAGCGGCACCAAAGGCTGCAAGGTTACATGTTAGAGTGACGCTGTAACCAATAAACTGGGTTTCACACACCTAATGCTTCACAGATGCTTCTTATCTCACACAAATTTTATGCATAATTAAGTCGACGAAAAAGCGAGGTCTGATAAATCCTGCCGGATGAAATGAATCACTACATCTGTGACATTAATAAAGTAATACTGACCTCAGTAGGGTTCATTGCGAGGATTGTTAATGTGCCCTGCACAGCATTTGAATTTATACTGGAGTAAAGGCGCTTTAATTGAGCTCACGAGGACCACTGCTACTGATTTGCACATACCTTCCAAATCTTAACGAGAATAAAGAAGCACTTATGGATATACCTCTGAAAGACGAGGATCAGCGTCTCCCGGTTGTCAGAAAGGCAATTTCTTTAGCCGCATTTCGACTGACAGGAGAAGCACAGAGAATCGCATATGCGTAAAGAAATTGGGTTCTTGCTCTCCTCAAGTGCAACCAGGGGTATGCAACTACACCAGAAAAGATATAATAGAAGCTGTTCGTACAAATCTCGTTCTATCACTATTCGTTAATTTAACTCTTCCAATGCCAAGTTTTGAACTGAGTCAAAAGTTGTTTTTTTATTCGGCTCGCTTTAGACCCATTAATACCAAATTGCACCGAGGACAGATGTTGATCCGAACCAATAAAGTTCATGGAACTATAGCCATGCTGGCACTTGAATGAATATTAATTCTACCACCTTTATATAATTGATCGAGATCAGTTTATCTTAAATAATTTGACTTAAGTCGCAGTTGGCATTGAAGGAGTCAAAAGAGTATTTATGACCTTGTATTCTCGGCACTGCTAGGTAATTCTTCTGCACGATGTAATAATTCCCCTGCATGAATTGGCAGTCTCTCACAGCATATGCGGCAAGTTGACAAGTCAGCACCGTATCCTCGCCGCGATGCTGCCGTTGGTTTGTGAGCTCATGGGAATACAAGCAGAATGTTGCTTTCAGTTTTATCACACCAGCTGGCACTCATTACCAGCTAACTTCTATACAATTTGATTTTCCGGTTTGAATTTTGAGTTTCGACTTATTTTTCGTCCAGGCCACCCAACCCATAATTTTGCTCTCCAAGACACAACAAACGGTTTTTCCAAATTTGCTTTCAATCCTCCCTGTCCCGCACCGCCTCCCCGGGAGCTCTTTCAGAACACAGTTTTCCAGACAGACAATTTGTTCAAATTACCCCGACATACCTGACGCGTATGCTCTGCAATAAACATACTATATTTTCCCATCTTTCTTGATTTGTCCTGCCGTTCCTTATTGACCACCGACTAACAAGTCATCTACACTATGACGATAGGACAATATTTTACCACTTAGAGAGTGGAATTCGATACCGTGCAATAACGAGCATACCTGTCGTGCAGCTGGTTTCGCTTTCCATTATTTAATTATCTGGTTACGTTGAAACAACATTTAATCTTTAGAAAAATTATTGGTGATGAGTGGGGAATTTGCGTTATTGTCACAGTGGTGTTTGTTTGAGCCCAATTTTCTTGCCTTCTAGTGTCGTCAACAATTTACATTTTGTTCTTTCGAAACACACTGTGGAGGATCTACTTCAAACGTAGTGTGGATATACCCTAGATAGAATAAATGGAAATAAGATAGGATAATATTAATGAAATAACACAAAACAATGCAAAATAAAACATACTTATTATATTACTCCCATTGAAGACACTCGTACATATCTGTATCATTTATTTGGGTCCTCTTCTCTTTCAGCGTCCAGAGAACGGACGACATGTTTCCTGGGCAGACGGATCGCTCTACAGCCTCCGGAAATTCAAGACTCAAAGATAAATTATATCAATTTGATGTTGTTGACATTGTGCAGGAACTGATGTATAGGCAATATGTTGTCTAGCCCTTCTGTAGAGAAAAAGAGTTATGTGCCAAATATAAGAGCCTGTCAGATTATAAAGACGGACTTTCCATATCTTGGCTATTTGATTGCTTTCGTCTTTAGTCCTTTCTCTTTTTTTCTTTCTTTCCTTTTTTTTTCTTTTTTTTTTTTTTTTGGCAAAACGCTAAACCATCAGACACCACTTATGTCTGGAATCTCCTCACGTGACCCATACACACACACACACTTCAAAAAAAAAGACGAGAGAGAGAGAGAGAGAGAGAGACAGAGAGAGAGAGAGAGAAAGAGAGAGAGAGAGAAAGAGAGAGAGAGAGAGAGCAGCATGACTGGCAGACATGATTCCCGTGATGTTATATTTATCAATTAATTCAGCTGATCATTCAAGAACAAATGCTTATTCCTCAGTTAATGAGGGTTGGGCCGGTTCGTTTCGATATACAATTATCCAACATCGTGTCCTGTGGTAATAAATTTTACCTGCTTCTTCATTACGTGAGTACTGTTCAAATAAGACTATCGTGTAGCAAACACAATAAAGGAATCCTGCCAAGGTTAATGTTTACCCGTGATGGAGTTAATCTCGTAGCAGCTGAGACAATATTGGCCAGAGCTCTTTCGTTTCTGACCAAGCATTGTTTGCTATAACTGATTTGCGTATCCATAGGGGGAAAGTAATTGATTTTATCACGTATTCAACTTATTTCTGTAAAGTTTCAGAACAGCGAAAAGTTAATTATTTCGATTTGGAATGTTAGACTTAAAAAAAATATATTCTTAAAACGGCCATAAGGTTCGTTCACCAGTTTATACTATCAATGTCATCTAATGTTTGACGGTTATCAAAAGCAAATTCAGCAGAACAAAATGCTCGTTTTAACCCCTGGTCAACATCTGCTCAACGCGTCCCAAGCCTGCTGAGCAAAACCTGTTGACCACAAAAAAATTTTACTCCATGCTGTTGACCTGTAATAAAACGTCAGTCACTATCTGGAGCCTCACGCTAATGTACCACAAACACGAAATTAAAAAAGAAAAAAAAAAAACATTCTGCATTAAAAAAATGTCAAATGTTCTGCACTATTAAGAGATGCCAATTTGTGATTTAAAACATAGCGCGACTGTACCCACCCGTAAAATTAAATGAGCTTGCGGTGTCTGAGAAAGGCGTAAAATATGAACATTAAAATTACTTGTCATTGTTGATTCGAATAGGTACAAAATTTCAACACATAACGGTATTACCAAGAAAGAAACGGATGATCTACAATTATCAACGATGAAGACAAATGAAACCTTTCAAGCATAGATTTCATGACTGCACGAAAATCTGGCTTGCGCTGCGTTAATGTCACTTCTCCAAGTGGCTTTAGCTAGTGCTCCCTTTCAGTGGCCTCTAATGCGTTGCTTTCTAACAGAACTTGATTAATTATCTGATGTAAGACTGTCATTCGTTTTCTTCTGTCAATGTTCAATATGTTGAGCGTCTGATTTAGACACACTTAAAACGTTTAACGGAAATACTGCAAATTGCAACTCAGGGATGACGTAGTGGTCATTCTACTGAACGGGGAGGGTTTTTCCTATGAACGAACAGTGGTTTTTCCCATGAACGAACAATTGGCTCAACATTTCACTATTTCTTGATCCTAGTACTGTTCCCTCTAATATTTATTGAAACCCGAAGGAAGGATCACCCGATTTGAGACTTTACATTTGCCTTGCTTTCGAGGTGGTATGTCAGGAAGGGAAGCAAAATTTACTCGTCCGGAAATAAAAAAATACTTTTAGTTTCTTTTTTGGGTAATTATTAACCGGGTGGCACCGAAGATGGCAGGCGCCAAGCAATGCCGTCAGACAGTTAACAAGTGCGTGGGAATAGTCCGATATCTACTTTCTTGGCGGGCGAATGTATCGCAGTCAAAACGCAAGCAAACGCCTTATACTGACGATTTACCTATTATAACAGGCCAATGCCCATTTCACCCAGAGAACTTATTCTTTCAATTTTACGTGTTTTTACTGAACACTTTCCCACTGATCTTATTGGAGGTCCCAAGAGACAGATTTCGCTATAGTATTTCAGTACCATATTATTGACTATCGCTATGTAGATAAGTATTAGTATGTGTTGCGTGACATGCAATTTTCCCAATCTTAACTAAGCACTTGGAGCTCTGTTGACAAAACCCTATCAGATTTACCTTGAATGTCGTTCACTTAGAATTGGCTAATTATCGTTTTAAAATTACATTCACTATTTTCAACAAAAGCCATTATTCTGTGATAAATAATAAGTGCAGAATAGATCTAAGTTACTCTCTGTTCTATTATGCTACAATTGTGTTGTCTATATGTCGATGCATAAGTCCTCATACATTTGTCTCCACACGATACCTTGTCCACGAAGGGGAATACAATTCCAATTAGCTTCTAATGAATACCAACAGATCCCTCTGTTTCCCCCTTAATGTTAACTTGCGTTTCTTGACTTTCGATTGTTGTCTTGCTCAACTGATAAAATGTAACCATTAAAGGTTACATTTCAACTGTCATATGGGACTGACGTGAGGATAGCGTAAATGTCATGTGCGACTCTTCTAGTGTTGAGTAGTTGACTAAATCAACAGCATGCCTCGCAGTGGGCACATTTGGCCCAGAGCGCTCCCTGAACATCCCCTTATCAGGACCACATGTGCGATTGTTGGTGCAAGATGTGCTTTCTTATGCTCGAATAAATGTCATTCTAATGAGACATCAGAATCTGGAAATAATAGTAATACATAATGATTAGGACCTCCCCTGTGATAAATAGGGAAAGGGTTAACATTGACTTATTGAGCGTTGCCTGTGCGTCAAGTAGGATGATCATATGACACGTTTTGTACAGCTAAAAGAGGACACGTGATCAAATGGAAACTTTTTTTCGACTTTCACACCAATTTTTTAAGAAAAGAAGAGATTATGTGAAAAACTACAAGAAATCTACTTTCCTATCAAAGAAAATAATATATTGATCATATATTTTTCTGCAGTTGTGGTAAGAAGTACATTTGAGGCAAAGGATTACATTTTTTTTAAATTGCGTGCGACAAAGTAATTTGCACAATTCACACACAAAGCGTCATCTTTTTTTTGTGGTTTTTTGGGGGGGTTTGTTTGTTTTTTTTTTGTTTTTTTTTTTTTGTTTTTTTGTTTTTTTATTTTTGTTTTGTCTTTTGTTTTTTGTTTTTATCTTTTTTTTTGTTTTAGGTGAAACTTGGGTTCAATTAAAAATCACTGAATCGCTGACACAAATTCAAAAACATACAGCTCCACATCATGGGCTAATTATTTTTTCCTTTTTTTCCTTTTTTTTTTTTTTTTCAAAATATCGGTAGAAGAGCGATTCATGATTCAAAGCCTGAATACGTGGACGCCTGCTTCAATACTGATAATCTGGATAAAGCTTGTCGTTTGTAGACGAACTCTTTTTTTTTTAATGTTTCTCGGAATTCTATTCCCACCAAGACACAGATAATAAGACAAAGCAATTCCCCCGTGGTACACTCTTAACTTACGTTCATAAAAACATAAGGTCAATATGATTGTGTGGTAAGTGAAGGAAAATTTAAGAGCAAAAATTGGTGGAAAATTATAAAATTTTACGTTACATGTAGGTGACTTAAATGTTTCAGCCCCTGCTTTATAATAATAATGTAATAATTCGGTTATATCTGACGGTATGGCTAAAGCAAATTTCCTCAATGAGTATTTCTTGCAAGATTGTCGAGTTGCAGCACTGTTTAATTTGCCAGATAAGACAGCCTTTCAACAAAACACCTTAGAAAATATTGCAATAACTGAACAGTCTGTTTTTTAAATACTGAAATCTCAGAATGAAGTTAAGGCTTGTGGTCCAGATGACATCAGCCCTTTATTGTCAAAGGATGCTGCACCTTATACATTTCAAATTTTGGCGCAACTTTTTAATCTTTCACTGCCCCAATCCTTTTTCCAGTCTAAGGGAACCTTAAATCAGTTAGTGTATCTGCACCATGAGTTTGTAAAGCCTTTGATTTACAAGAAGAAGCCCATGTAATATTTTCCCTATATAACTAAGACATTTGATAAAGTCTATCATCCAGGTTTTATTTATAAAATGAAGAAGGCGGGAATCCGAGGTCTTTTACTTCAATGAGTGGAGAGTTGCCTTCAGATGGCTTTCAACATGTCGTTATTCAAGGGAGGGCCCCTGAATGGGGTAAAACTGAAGCAGGTGTTCCTCAGGGCTCCGTATTAGGCCCACTTTTATTCCCGATTTACGTAATAGACATTGTGCAGTCTGAAATAAGACCTTCCGCTGATGGCTCCATCATTTATGTTCAAATTGACTACCCAGTTGTAAAAGTGCCATTATAAACCAAGACCTTACACCAGTCCAAACTGGTCAAACCAATGCCTTGTAACATCTAATCCTACCGAAACCAAAACACTTTTATTAGTAAAATGAAAATGCCCGTTGAACATCCCAATCTGGTATTTGCACAATAGATTTATGATTTTCTTCCACAGTCAGTCCAGCTGAAAAATTTTTACAGGATGAATCTTATCAAATCACCACTTTGCTCCTGTGTTAACTCGGCATAGGACAGCTTTCATTATTTCTTTCAATTGAACAATATACGTTACGGCGAAACATGATTTCCAAACTAAAATAATGCCCCTTGCAGACTTCAATATTAAAACCTCACTTTTTTCAATTGTTAATAAAACAAAATTCTTGAAATCAGGATGTATTGAAACCAGTTCCAAAATATATCAGAACCAATGCAAGATTCAATGTTTAGCTGCCGCAGCATTCAGTTACAGCTGTACCATCATAATTAGCTACATAGTTAGGCACAAGGTAAATATTTTACAGGGTTTAGTCACCTGCATTTGTACTTATTGTTACCACCAGCAATATCTCTTATTCTCTCTCCCATCATATTTGTGCATTTTTCTGAAGGTACAGTATTACTGCCACAACGTGGGTCCTGTTTATTTTATGCTGCCAATGGAGGTGTATGATTCATGTTTAGCTATTCTGCAGATAGAGACAAGTTTACAAAACCATCATAGCCGATGTGTTGGGGGCGTGGAACCAGGTACTTCTTATATGCAATCAACCAGCAGCTTTTCTCTTTCTATTCAACCCACATATCTTATCCTGTGATAAATATACCAAACCAATACAGTTGTAAATTCAAGTGGTCAAAACAGACTAGTTTAGATCACAAAATGTCAAGACGAGATGAGAGTATAAATACACATTCAATCGTTTTGATATATAGCAACATAAATATTTATGCCGATGATGTCAAACTCTGTCGAGAGATCACTTGTGTGAATAAGTGCTTTCATCGCACGGACCTCTAGCGAGGGTGTATGCATAGCGTCTGCTTTGGAAATTGATGTTGAGATTTTACAAGTGTCATACTATATCTTTTGCTAACAAAGTTCACGTGACTTCATTTGACTATGTTCTCGCCGATGAAACTCTCTAAATCGGGGTTACGATACCAAGGACCAGCGCATAACCCTAAAACAGATTTAAAAAAAAACACATATTCAGGACTTACGTTTAAGGTTCTATAAAATGCTGGGCTTCAAACGGACATGTAGCTCTTTTTCGTTAGGGAAAGCCTTATGATTTCTCAACTTATCTTTAGTGAGAAGCAGACTAGAATATTGCTCTGTAGTTTGGTCTCCACAGTGTAATAACACGAAGAGATGTATCGAACGTGTATAACAGAGTCTTGTAAAGTGCTGGTCATTAAAACGTCAACTGTGTTTAGTGATATTGGCTATGAAGCAGGTGTAAAGATTTTAATGTTTCAGTGCCATCGACCCGTAGAAAGATGCCTGATCTTGCTTTTTAATGTGGTATTATCTCGGGAAAGGTTAATTGACCATATATTCAGTCACAAGCGTCATTTTAGACTCCGAAGAATTATATACCGAATATATTCCTGTTTTCAGAAGCCAGAGCAAGAATTGCCGTCGGTAAGTTTTATTTGTTCCTGAGAACTCTTGGACTTTCCATTTAGGCTTTCGAAATCTGGAAATTTTTACACCTTACAACCTTATCTATGAAAATCCAGGTTTTGAAACATTTTTTACAATTATACTGTGACATGACATTATACTAGGTGCACTATTTGTAATCTGGACACGGTTTACTTGATGTCCAATAGGTATTCAACAAACATGCATAGTGATACCTTCTGCGCATTCTCTGTATCTGCATGTACATGTATATATCATTGTCCGAGTGTGTTACTGGGTGCAGTGCCTGTTCACTCAGTTTTCCAATCTGTCTGTCTCTCTCTCTCTCTCTCTGTCTCTCTCTCTCTCTCCCTCCCTCCCTCCCTCTCTCTCTGTGAATGTGTCTGTCTGTCTTTCTTTCTTTCTTTCTTTCTTTCTTTCTTTCTTTCTTTCTTTCTTTCTTTCTCTCTCTCTCTCTCTCTCTCTCTCTCTCTCTCTCTCTCTCTCTCTCTCACTCACTCTCTTTCTCTGTACGTGGACCGAAACAACGTTCATTACCGTGGGATAAGGACACCTGGTTATATGGCCGCAGCTTCTGGTTGAATCCCTTTCCCACGAAGCCAATTATAGGAGGACAATGCTCTGTATATGGGCCCAGATTTATTGCTTGTGGAATGATAGATTGAAATTAAATTAAATCAACGTTTTTGAGGCAAGTGACATAAATACATTACCATTTTGGCAGTTTTCGAACCACTCTAAGCGAAAAAGAGAAATGCCATTTCCTTGAAAATAGAATACATTCCTCCTTTTCACACTTGCGGCAACACCTGTACCAAACCCATACGCAAGTTGTTTGAATAAAGATATTTTCAACCCAAAAATAATACACATGCGAATATGTAAAAAGCAACCCCCACCCCCACCCCCAAAAGGCAGAAAGTTGAAGCAAGTAACGGGAATCCCCATGTTGTGATTCAACACTAATACCGTCTTTTCGCCCAATCCACGAACACCGCTACCACAATGCATGGGGAAATATTGCCTGGGATCCATAAAAGATTTCGGCTTTGAACTGATTGTACGAAATTCATGTTTTGCGAAGCATATCCGATGAACCTATTTTCTTCTGGTGGTTTCTTGGTTGTCTATGTACAGGAGGGGGCGTGAGTGTCTGCCTTACCTTACATAGGTCACAACCAAGCTGTTAATTTTTTTTTTCAACGAATTCCGATTAACAGATAAATTTGACTTTTGCATTGACATACACATGTAAAAGGAAATAATGCGAGGCTTGCGTGCGAAAGCCCACTGCAGCAAGGTAAATTTATTTCCTCATGCTGCTGCTCAGGAACGATGGGAAACAATTCATTAACACATATCATATTCTCATTTGCCACCTTTATGTTGGTCAGGTGTCACAGTATGTTATCAATGGACGTGTTACTTTGACAGAATCTCCGATTTTCCTTACATCCGTTGCTTCAACTGGAAGGAATTCGGTTTAACTTACAGACTATTTAAAGTCACAGGCTGGTCCGAGATTTACAACAGGTCTTTGGGGACAATCTCACGCAATCAGCCATACAATCAAGAAGTTAATGGTTGTTTCTAGCGTACACAGTCAATGTAACGAGAACCTTTAGGCACAGATAACAAAGCCATTTACAGTAATTGTGCAAACGAGGTGGAATTCTAGTAAAATGTCAAAGTCTAATAGTGATCATATGCGCTGGCAACTTGCCCGCAATATATGAAGCTCCTCGACGTAGCTCTTTTATTGACATATTTGACAAAGGTTGATGTGGTATTAACTGCAAAAAGGGTATTTTAGTTATATGATTTGTAAACATATCTTTCATTCCAGTGCAGCATGCTTACAGTTGTTGGGGTGTCAGGGAGCATAAGGTCAACGCCCTTGAAGTGCGGCCTTAGTACACCGAAGAAAGCTGTTAACTCATTCCAAACTTGGCACTGAAAGAATTAAAAATACATGGTACATTGTATGCATGTCACTTTCCGCGTGTACTTCGCAGGCATCTCTTAAATTTGAACTCGTGTAAGACATTTAAACTACAGAAAGATCACCCCATAGTTTCATTGTAGATTGTAAATGTTATATGATTGTTTTCTGCACTTCAGATTTTAGGAACTCCGAACAATACTTCATTGTATCCTCGGACTGACTGTAGACATATCCGTATGAATGGCACAAACACCCACGGATAAAACTATACATGTTGAAAAATACTTTCGATTTGTTTATGTTCGATAAGAAACAAGATATATTATGTTGTGCTTCTTGGCATGCTTTCCAGAGCAGTTCTTTCATATCAAACCGCATCGGTTTAAACATATTACACTGATACAGTTCATCATGCCGTACATATCTCATATAATATATGAGATGTGTACTGCATAATGAACTGTTTACATATTATGTAAGCAGTTGGTAAAAAAACAAAAAGGACAAAACCCTATTCAAATCCCTTTCACGGGAAAAGACAACATGTGAGGGCTGGGTTCAAAGTTCTAAACCTAGCTGTGAAAGACCCGTACAAAGTCGATGGTTTTCATTTATTTATCTTCATAGTCCCCTTCCAGGTTTATACGCTTTTGCCAGCGATGCTGCAAGGCCTGGATGCCGGTCAAGAAGAAATTTTCTTCAGCCACCGTAAAAAGTCATTCACAGCGGAAATGACGCCATCTTTACTAGGAACATGGCGACCGGCTAGTTCCTTTTTCTCATTTTGGAAAACAGGCGGAAGTCTGACGGGGCTAAATCGGGTGAATAAGGGGGATGATCTATAAGTACGAAGGCACAATCATGGATCGCTGACATGACATCCACCGATTTGTTAACAGGAGCATTGTCTTTGTGGAAGAGGACTCCTTTAGTAAGAATTCTCTGTTGCTTATCTTTCATAGCTTCACGCAACTATTTCGGTAGGTCAGAATCATAAATTCCGTTGATGGTCTGGCCTTTTTCAAGGTACTATTAGTCAATCCGTAGAATACCTTTGGAATTCCAAATTACTGAAGCCATCACTTTTCCAGCGAAAGGAACCGACTTGACTTTTGGGGGGGGGGGGGGGATGCCGAACATTTCCATATTTTGAGCTAAAGTTTGGTTTCTGGGTCAAAGTGAATCCAAGTATCATCCATGGTTACAAACCGGGACAAAAATCATCGGGATCTGCCTCAAAACGGCACAAATTGCCACAGGACGCCAGGAATCTGACACGTTTTTGATCCGCTGTCAAGAGCTTTGGCACCTATCTTGCAGAAACTTGTGCCATTCCAACTCTTAGGTGATAATATGCTCAACCCTCTCATGAGAGATGCCCACAACACTAGCAGTATGTCGAGGGGTCAATCGTCGATCAGCCAGCACCATGCTATGCACCCAGGTAATGTTTTTGGGAGTGGTTGCTGTCGAAGGCCTTCCTGGACGTACGCCATCGTCAAGCCTTTCTAATCTGTGTCACGCTTGAATTCCGCAGCTCGCTTCTTAACATTGGAAAGGGGCATAATCCCCTAAAGTGGAGACCATATCGGCATGTATCTGTGTTGGAGTTGGCCATTTCAGCAGGGTTGCAGGAGCTTGATGACTGCCTTATAGCCATTTTTTTTCATTTCTTCTGATTTCAGCGGGTAGGTTCACAAGATGGTCTGGAACAAAGACACCAATCACACCACAGTTGCAGTTCTTATGTTTATGATTCATTAAAAGATTGTACCTGTTGGTGGCAAACATTTGTTTCGATCCGATCGAGATATCCTACTTAGGCTTGGAAGTTTTCAGCCAGACCCTGTATAGGACAAAAATAAACACGCCAGACACGCAATGAGATGACAACCACAATAACGAGGCAGATAGTGGGGACAATGAAAAGTCATGTGAGGTTTTATCTGGAGATGTCTTTCATTGGTGACCTGTAATAGAGCCAAAATCAGTCCCCCTTTTTGATTTGCCGATGCCTGTTGGTTGGAAGTAAATTCCTGTACTGACGAAAAAATTTGGGGACTTTCTTCGAGAGACCATTCGAGGCAGCCGTATACTATAGTTTGTAAGGTAAAGGGCCAAAGGGCTCAACACGAAAAATAGCGATGTGAAGAAATCATCTCTAAACAGTATAATTAGGATTGTTAACGAAGTAATGCTCTGTATCTTGTCTAGATAAATCGCAAGCACATAAAGGCCTATCCTTCTCCGATCATAAACAAGTATGCATTTTTCTGACAAGCGCCTGGACGGAAGCGGGTATGTTGGACTGTTAGAAATCTACTACCGTAACCATTGTGCAGTTTAGAGATGTTTATTGCTCGGAGAAACTGAATGCGTAATGTTCCATTTAAATATTTTGACGCAAACAGAATTTTTATAATTTTGAGACGTAGCTGATTCCATAATCAAAACAGTTGAAGGTGAAATGAGTTATCAAAATATTCTGTTCCAGTTGGAAAAATGAGGAACATTAAATTGCTCTCGAGTATGATACGTAGGGTCACCCACAGCAAAACCAGTATGACGAATAGAACACAAGGCATAGCTAAGGAGCTTGTTAACCACTTTATACATTGTAATTGACTTAAAATTTCCCTGCGTTTGCTTCAGTTAAACACCTGGTTTCCTTGTAAAATTAAGCATAGCTCGTTCGATTGGTTTCACCACTCACAATACGAGCAGCAATCAGCGAAATAGTTTCCAGTCTTTCTTCATCCACTGCTGTGTAGCGACTCCACACTGGACTACCATGTTTTAGTATCGGTCTAACGCAGGGACTATAAATAGCTTCCTGTGTTTGTCAGTCTAGCGTATATTTCAAAATCTTGATAATGATAATCAATTTCCCAAATTTGTAGCAAGTTTCAAAGATGTGATCACACCATCTGAAATTCGATTGCAGGTCTCCATCAACACCTTTCATTTCTACAGAAGACAAGCATGCCAGACTTTGCCAAAATGTTAGGGTTGGGAAGTATTTTATAGTGCATGACCTAGAAAAAGAATAGAAGGATAGTTTACTTGATTTATTTTACGAGAGACAAGCAATGAATCAGAGGTTAAAAGCATTAACAGTCACAAGCCAATCTTTTGACCATTGATCAATTCCTAAAAGATCCGAATTCATAATTTAGGCTTCGGTAAAAGATCGTCAATATTCAAGTATGAAGTGGAATCATCAGCGAACAATTGCATATTGGATCAGACAAGATCCAGAAATGTCGGTAACATAAATAAGAAACATGGGAGATCAGAGTACCGAACCATGCCGCTTATTATCACAAATTATGTCCCCAGCTAGATGAATGGTTTCGAATGGAAGCTCGTGGGTAACATTTTTTTTTTTTTTTTTGATAATGAGAGAACCAACCATGAAGGTCTCCATCAGTTGCCCACTCTCTAATTAATACAGAAGACCAAATGTCAGACCTTATCAAACGCTTTACTAATATCTAGAAAAAATACTCTTACTCCTCTTTGTCGATCCACAGCCAAGCATAATTTATGATCGCGACAAGCAGCTGATCAAAAGTCTAGACCCCGGTATAAAACCAGATTTATGAGCAGAAATAACAATGTTTTCCCGAAAAGTAATTACATGCTTAAAAACTATCTTTTCAAGCACATTTCTAATAAAATTAAGCACCGACACTGGCCTATAATTGTTGCACACATTTACAAGAGCTTTTTCACTAAAGTGGAGAAACGTTAGCTATTTTCCAAGTTTAAGCAAATTATCAATGGATTGCTTGTGTAATTTATATACGTCATTTCCTCATGTCTGGAATATTGTTTATACCAAGTTCCTTTTTCAAAACATCAATATAATATTTTTTGCAGATGATACCAAAATTGTTCCCTGCCTTATCTATGTTAGTGACTACAAATCTTCCTTATAGTTCTTTGACTGCTTTTGAAACTTCAGGTTGTTTTAGATTTACCGCATTGAAATTCTTAATGTGGGATTTGTAACGATAAATTATATATCTAAAGACTCTCTTCAAGTTTGATAACCATCCTTCAAATTTCTGAAATTCATTTTTTTCTTTCTTTGCCCATTTCCTACAGTATGAACCAAAAGCATCACATGTATCCTGAAAAATCCTGTCAATGTTCAACTTGGGACAAATCCGAAATTTTTTACCTTTCCATAATTTCTTTTAAACTTGAAATTTGTATAATATCCAAATTACTTGTTAATTCATGTCTGTGGTATACATATACAAAATTAGAATATTTACTGTTAGACATACAGTCACAATTTTGATTCACTGCGATATCTTCAAGAGTAATTGAAGCCAGAAATTTCTTGTAATTGATGATACTTTGTCCAATTTTATTGCCATATTTATAGGAAACGATGATGGGATCTTTTCTTTTGCACTCCTTGGGAATCATATCACGAACAAATTTCAATTTGAAAGGGACTGAATGTTTAGTGAATCAATAATATTGTGTTTGGAAGGAATGCTACAAAACATTTGATCTAATTTTTTCTTATTAGAATCTGGTTTCCGAATAGTTGTGTAAACGTACACAATTTCACCAGAAATGCGGAAATGTGTGTTGGGAATACGTAAGACCCAAATATTCATTGATTTTTGTTATGTCTCGAAATGATAGTGCTTTAAGAGCTATATGTAATTGATCAATGCCATTGGAGAAAGCCCGTAGTAAATTTTGGACAGGGTCTTTTGTATCCACATTCCTACATTTCCTGTTTTTCCGTGATTTTCTTTGTCCGTGAATTCTTCTGCTTCTTTGAATGCCAGCCTGATTATTATGCAAAAGTGTGTGACTGCTGTCAAGAGTTGCGAAGTCCAAATTCCTAACATCACCGAAGCCTAACTTTCTGTCATTGAGTCTATAAGGAAAAGCTGAATTAAGGGGTTTGATCCAAAGTCTTCCATTTGTAATACTTTCCTTGTGTTAATATAACTGTCTTGGTCTAAAAAAAAAGTGGCTCTATATAATCAATAATAATTTGTATCCGGCAATCCAAATGTGAATATTCTGCATAATTGAAATTGTGACACAAAAAGATGTTTCACTTGTGATTTTTAATTGTAGTTTTATGACCACTAAATCTCTTTAAACTGATTGAGTAGTTAGACCCACATATTGTGATTTACACTTGATACAGGATGTCAAATTAATGATATTGCAAGATTCACAAGATAATACCAAATTTTCCGATCGGGGGTTTCTCAATTTGAATTTTTTGTTAGTAATGTTACTGTGAAATTCTTTGTTCTTAATGAAATTTGACTTGCAGAATAGATAGTTACAATTTCCGTCAAAATATATTCCAAAATCAGCGCTCGAGGCTAACGCTGAACCGTTTTCACTGTTTATCTCACTGTTCATGATTGTCTTAGGTTTTAAAAGTAATTTTGAAAGCCCATCTTGCCATTATTCTATAATCATGTTCCTAAACATTATCCTGGTTCGTCATTGTTAAGTCCACCGAGTAACAAAATTAACAATAACAATAACAAAAACAAGTCCAAATTAGAGCTAGACTAAAGAAGTTACCTGGAATTCCAGTATGCTTGTTTTGTGACTATTGAACGACCAGGCATCCAACCAACAACCTTCGACATCAACCACCTAGCCGAAAATTAATAAGAGATTCCATCTTTTCCATACTACTTTTTTCCCAAACCTGTATATTTGCAATATTTTCATGTACATATGGGCATCATAAATGTTTACCATATGTTGTGCTCCTACCATATATTTGCCACAAATAAATACATATCAATATGTTCATACCTGTCTTTCTAGGAATTGATAGGCTAAAGGGGATTAGGGCAAAATATAAAAGTATTTAAAACATACGGTATAATCTGATAAAGTGGCAACGTCATGCCAATGCAGCACTTTGCAAAACCTACTGTTATTGCTTCTCAATATTTTCCATGCAAGACAGGAACAGATTTGCGTCACAATTAAGGGGATTATTAAAGCAGTCGGCCTTATGGCAATTTTTGTTCCTTTCCTCTTTTCAGTTTTGCGACGCGCATTCAAGATATTGATTTGTCACTTACTCACGCAGACGTAGTTTTGGAAAGTTATTCAACAAGCACACAGTACAGACACTCGATTTTCCTAATAAAAGTCATAAAATTCATTACGATCCTCATCATGATTTTAATGACCACAAAGCATTTTTGAGCTTTCCAGCTGTAGTTAGAAAACAGGACCGTGCGTACAGCATAATGATGAGCAAGAGTGGTGCATTCAGAAAGAGGCAGCATTTAACATGGCATATCATGCTCAGGCAATATCCAACTGATTTTGGAGAATTCTGTTCATTTTGAGATTTGGGGGTTTATTTAGGCTTATTATGTGAAGGATGGATGTTTTTATGTTATTTTGCCTGAAAATTGAAGCCGCTTTTCCAGGTTAAACATTACCTCCAAGCATGTAAATTCCAGATACTTGCGTCGGTGATGACCAAAAAAAAAAAAAAAAAAAAGAAATATATATATATATATGCGTGTGCATACCACGTAAATAAGTTAAAACTGCCCATAATTCAATACAAATGTGAGGGGTTTTAATGTTTGTAGAGAACATTGAAACCTCTATACATAGACCACCCTTTCCTGTTGGCCCGTCCAACTGTACAGTATATGAACTATTTTACAGTGACATCATTATGCTTGTAGTAGGGAAAAATTGATGGTGTCTGGAGGAGTACAATAGTGTTATAAGCCATACATAAAGCATAGCTTCATGTATCTTTTAAGTCTTAATCAGACTTTTCGCGTCTGATTTAAACCGTTTCTGTTTGTTTGGACTAATGGCACTGTCTTAATTGAAGCTCATATGTCAATGTCCGGACCAGTCGAGTTGAAATGAATCGGAAATGTAAGATTAAATATCATTAATACAGTCTGCATTACATTGTAGGCTATTCATCTCTTCCCTCTTTGCTACCTGGCACTTTTTACCATCTTATTTCGAACCATACTTTTGTTTCTGCATTAGCCGCAATAAAAAGCTTACAGTAATGTCTTAAAATACAACAGCTGTTGAACAGAGATGTACAATCTTCAAGTTGTTATATGTGTCGCTCTTGAATATCTCTTCAAGCATTTTTTTCCCGTGGAAGCGAAAGGACATCAATATAAACAACTAAACTCGGTTAACATGTGATAAACATTGTCGCCCATGTTTCGAATCAAACGTGTATTTTTGCTCACAATTCCAATATCCTAAGTAAATTTTTCCGGAAAATGATGACAACTGGTCCATAAATTCTGTCAAAAATTTCCGCTTTCAGTACACACCCTAAAGTGGCAAGACATAGTTTAATACGTCTTCACATCTGCCAAGTTACTGCCCGTCGTCGATGCAGTAGTAACCTAGACGTCTTTGGCAAGGTGTACTCTAAAACACCACATTGATCTGTGTGGACACATATGACTATACTTGCCTCGAGCAGACTTCAATATTCGCACAGAATATTACACGCATCCGATTAATTTGGACGTTTTGTGTAATATATCGATCGTAATTAACAATGACAACTGTAGCGTCTTTGATTTTGGGTTGCGGATCCGTTTTTTCTGTCTTTCTTTCCTTTTTCATTTTCTTAATAAGAACAGAACATCTGCACTGCACTGAGTGGAGCATGCCTTAAGAGTCTCTGTGTGGGTTTAACTTCCTTTCAACGATGAAAATCCCCGCTTACTGCTTAAATTTGCTAAGTAGTTGTCGAACAACCTCAAGAGGCCTCTGAGAATATGTAGTCTACTTGTAGCATGGATGGCTTCGACAATGAAAAGGCTCCTTCAACTCTTTCAATCCATTACCCTAACCCTTTACAGCCCAAACCAAGGGACACCAACTAAATCAGATTTCGGAGGCCTTGCTTATAATTTTATCTTGACGTATGTGTTTCCTTCTGCAGATAATATGGGTAAATGTGTCAGAGCTACTGAGTGTTGCCACTATCACTGGCTAAACAGGGACAGAATACAGCTGACGGTGGTTATTGCTTTATTGTTTAATTTCATCAGTTCAGGGTTAAGAAACAACAGCCTTACTGTTTATCCAGACAATGTACAGAGTAGGCTGCGTTAATCACGCAGACGCGATAGAAGGAAAAGCACTCTCCGGTGACAAGTGCTCTTGTGAAACCAGCCCCCTCGAATCCTGCAAAGATTGGAGCCTCAACCAGCCAGGCAGCTCAACCTGCAGGGATGCAAATGCACTCCATACATTTTTGCAGAATTTTGCAGTGATTTTCTTGTGCATTTTGTGACCACGATACACTAATAGTGATTTTATTGGCATCAAAAGTCAATCCATGACCTATTCGTCTGTTACAAATCTTGATAAAGTTAGAACGGATTTGCCTCACAGCAAATCTTTCTGTGTTTCTTCAAACTTAGAACAGTTTGAACTGCTACACTTTGCCTCTTTTCAACACTAAATTCCGTGTATTAGCCTATATCTTATAAATTAAAATGCCACAATTGTTGTTCTTGGTTCATAATAATGGCCATGTCATAAACTTATAAAGTGACAGTTGAATAAAATTGCTGTTCATAATACATTTGAGGCTATTCATTTTTGTGTATTTGCCTAATTTTCATAAATTAGAAGCCGACAACTTTGGTTTATGGTTCATTGGAAGCGGTTATGTCACAAACCCACAAATTGAAGGAGGAATGGCACCGGTATCTATGATAGTTATGAAGCTATTCAAGATTTACATATTGCATATTCACCTAATAGGCATAAATTAAAATCCTACAACTTTGGTTCATGGTTCATCAGGCGCAGCTTTATCACAAACGTATAAATTGAAGGGTTGGAATGGCATCTCTGTGTAAAATGGTTTTGGAAATATTTAACTTTTAAAATTGTCAATGCCCCACAAACCTATGAATGCACATTAAAATTTTGAGTTTATCTGCAATAGTTTGGAACATATGGAGCTTTTAAAATTTTACTTTCCCCTGATTTCCATAATTTTAAACATCATGACTATTCCAAATGAGATGCACAATTTCACTGGTTAGGTCAGTCAGCATGGCAAGTTTGGTGGTTTTCGGAAAAAGAGTGTCTGATAAAAACTTCGGAACGACTTGGTCGTAAAGAACAAAAACAAAGAACGAAATTCCAGTTTTACCCATACAGTGAAACCTCACTACACTGGCTACCCCTGTAACTAGAGAAAAGTGCCCACTCCTGAGAGGGTCAGCTCTTCTGTGCAGTATGGATGGGTATATTTGCATGAAAGTGTACATTGTTCGTTCATGTACTCATACATGTACAGTGTACACATATTATAATTCAATGGAATGTGTATACATGCAATACAAATCTGTCTCTGTTCTTTTATTACATAAAAAAATTAACAGATGCTGTCACAAAAATACATGTACATGAACCTGTGAACTGAGACAAGCAGTATACTGTTTCTGCATTGGCTGTGAAGAACAGGTATCATCTCACTGATTACAAGAAAATAAAGACATGGAATAGTCCACTGAGATGACACAAATACACACACTGTTTCAAAATTCACAAAGTTGTGAAAACATTCATTGAGGACTGAAAAACCATACTTTGATGGGTCTAGCCAATTCAGCACTGTATGTGGTCTATTTTTTAAAAGAGGGTACACTCAGGCTTGTTTTGCCCAGAAATCCAGTGCCTGTCACCCCTTACAAGCTCAGCAGACTCATAGCCTGAGGCAAGAACAGCCGAGCTAGGACCCCAGTCTCAATCAAGGTGCACTGACAGCTCTGTCCAGCACTAGCGGAAACATGGAGCAGATCTGTTCCTGCATGAACAGAAAGAGATACTTTGTCTTTTATTGAGAACCTCACTATGCAGTTGTGGGGAGTCACCCCCCCCCCTTCCAATTTGTTACAAGACCCAAACCTTCCAAGCCATACACCAGGCGTGAATGGCTACAAAGCTGCCTATGAGACAAGTTCAAGCTGATTTATTATGAATGCAAAATGGTTGCCTAGCACCAATCCACATGCAAGGGCCTTGCATGTGGATTGTTGGAAAATTCAGTGCATTTAGTATACATTAAAATTCCCCAACTTTTGTTTGCATGCTATTGAATTTTCCAGATGTCTCAAACCTATTTGTGTAAGTTAGAAACTTTGTGTCTATATATCATATGTTTGAAAATGTAGAGTTTTCAAAACTTTAATTGCCCGCAATCTGCATAATCTTAAACATCATGGCTGTTCTAAACCAGGTGCTCAATTTCACTGGTAGGTCAGTTGCTAAGATACGTTTGGTTGTTTTCGTAATAATAGTGTCCTAGTAAAACCCTGGAAATTTTGGTCTAAAAGAAAGAAAGAAAAAAAAGGAAAAAAGAAAGAAAGAAAGAAAGAAAGAAAGAAAGAATGAAAGAAAGAAAAAAGAATTTTTGGCAAAGCAAAATTTCTGGGTTGGAACCCAAAGATAAAACTAGGAACACACAAATAAACAAAGATGAAACCTAAATGATTGATACACACACTAACACAGGTCGCCACTTCTACGCTAAGATGTTTACATTGTAGTCGCACCCGTGAGCTTATAAAAATGCAGCAGTTAAGGCGCTAGTAAGGCATTCCAATTACACCTTTTTTTGTCAAAAATATGCGTTTTAATTTTTTCCCAAGTACGAGCAAAGTATTCGGGTCCTTTGAACTCAGCAGGAAAAGGAACTTTTCGTCACATGGAAACTCTTTTAGTACCACATTTTGGACTGAGTCAAAAAGCTATTTTTTGCAGAGGAAAGCTCGTGATCTAGAGTATTATATTTTGCATGATTTTAGGCGTACTGCAACTTGAATGAAAGATATATTTACAAGAAACATAAATCTGGCACCCTTATCTTAACTCAAAGCAGTTAGTTTTATGTAGTTCGACTTTGTTCGCAGTTTGCACTGAAAGAGTTAAAGCATAAAAGCCGCCATAATAGTGCCTTGCTGTGATGAAGATATGCCTCTTTCATTTATGTGTTGTGCACAGTCGATCAAAAATTATTTTTCGTTTCAATGGAGCCCACTGCTACATTAGAGACAGTCTCTCATGTACCGGTTTAACGGGATTTCTGTGGGGTTTCCATCTCAATATGCGGTACTTATATTTACTTGAGAAGCTGTGTTGCCACCTAGGTTGCAGCAAGGAACTTGACTGAAAAGAGGGTAGATTCCTTTAATATAGATGAATTTCTGGGATGAAAATAAGGACTAAAGAAAGCAATAAGCTTAAAAAACATTCACTGAATTTAAAAACATACAAGATTCTGACCAAATAAAGAAAATTGAATTTATTTTGTAGGAAAAATTGTTATTTGTGGAAGGTTAAGTAACACACCTGGTACATGTGTTTGCCTCAAGACAAAACCATAGTAATGTCGCCTAGCACCTGCAGGGACCTAAGCAGGTCTGTAAATAATATTGTAAAACATAAAAACCTCTTATTTTTAGATTTTGGAACCTCAATGCGAACTTGGCATTAACCTTGCGTTGTGCCAGCACCTATCAATAAATATGTTTCCATGCAAAGTTCTAAAGTAAATTCCTTACATTTCCGTCATTTGAATTCAACGCCTAAGTGTTAAGTTTTGCATTGATTTCTGTAGCATAGTTGTTAAATATACTATTCTAACTTCAAGAAGAAAGTTTGTACCGTGAGGTACAGATTGATCCTCCCATAATATGAGGAAACTCGCGTTACTTAGTATTTAAAACCCCACTGCTCGCCAAACACGCTGCCCACACTTATGTATCTATCACAGAGAATTGTGGGGACACGTTTGAGCATCAATTTCTGGCAGCTTCTGTATATATGACCAATACTTGATCAAACGGAGTGTGTGTCTCAAATAAAAGCGACCTGTGTCCACAAAACCCCAGCCCTTTTTACTTTCAGTCACCCAGGCTTCAACCCTATATTCTAAAATAGGAACTATCTGAGAAGAAAAACATCTTCAGCGTTATTAAAGGAGACAGCTTACCCCTGGCACTGTAACACATTTGAAAACCTTTGAATATGGCCCTTTGAGCCTATTCTGAGAGATTAGCAGGGATGCCACTCAGAATAAAGGGCTCGCTTAAATAAAGCATGATAGCCACATATTTAAAACTTTTGATCATTTCTAAGGGTTCGCCATTAAACATACATCGGTGCATAAAATAATACGATCATTAAAAACCATTACTTTAGCTTTAGAAAGACTCACTATTAAGTGCCACTTCATCCACTAAACAAAAAAGACAAATTGCTTCTGTAGCCCGTCTGGGTTCTCTTAAAACAGAGCAAGGTCATCTGCATAAAATCAGTAATATAATGACAACACTCAAAGAAACTTCTCACACCCATTCTTCAGGTAATATCCCATGTCACTCAAATACTCAGTGTATAGCTTGGGACTGATAATTCTGCCTTGTTGCACACCGAATTTACTTGCGATTGTTTCACTTAATATACCCCGCCATCTCAGTCTTGTCTTACTTTGTTCACCACAGTTGATATAACGTTAAAATAAGCCTCACAAACTCCTCATTGCGTTCGTTTATGCTACAGATCGTCCTTTTATGATACAGATCGTCCCCTTATGAAACAGATCGTCCCTGTATGATACAAAGGGTGCCTTTATGGTACAGAGCGTCCCTTTATGACACAGATCGTCCCTTTATGCTACTTTTCTTGCAACGAGTATGATTATGACAAAGACGGCGGGTTTACACTTACAAAATTGCAGGACTTTTGATCATAAACACCCTGGGCTTCATTCAACGTCACAAGCCCCTACTTGTGCCATGTTGGAAATTTCTACCTTTAACGAGTATTATTGGCTAAACACAGGTAGAATTTACTCGAAACCACAAGTAATGGACTGCAAGAGAACAGCATCTTATTAGTATCCTTTGGACATGCATCATAAATTAATGTACAAGTAAAATGAAATAGGAGATAATTGTGTTGATGCCTACGAGTCGGACACTTATTTTAATGTGTAAGTTTTTTTTCGGGCCAATCGACCACTTTTCATACTTGCAACGCATAGGCTGTTGAATAGGGCCACATCATGAACGGTATCACATCTACAACGTCTTTTTACAAAAATACAGGTGCGGGCATTTTATGAAGAGCAAAAATTCAGCACAACAACCTGCAGGCTTCACTCGTACTACTGGTCTCCGCCTACAGCTTTGAATGGAAGGTGTTAAAGGCTATGATGAACTCCACCATTTTAAATTTGATAAGCAGGCACTGAGCCTATGTTTCACTGAAGACATTTGAGGATTATTTACCGTGGCGCAGTGATTGCAACTGTCAGGAACTATCTGAACCAGGTATTGTCGGGCGTTTTATCTAGAAGAGATAAGGATGGCAGTGACTTTTCTACGTGTAACAAAGAGCTCGCCATGAAGATATTTGTCTATAAAATAATAGCAAGATAATTATGAATTATGGACATTATTATGGACAGTAAGATGTTTATGAATCATGGATATTATTATGGACATTAAGTCTTTCTTTGTTTTGTTGATAGCCATTAAGGCTATTTATGTCTGGTTACCAACCAAGACATATTTTTTTCCTTGGGTTGTTTGTTTCTTTCTTTCTTTCCATGGCACCCAAATTTGTGCGGAGTTATTCTTGGACACCATTGTTCCGAAAAACCACCAAACTTACCATGGTGACTAACCTACCAATGAAATTCTTCACCTGGTTTGGAATAGTCATGATGTTAATGATCATGCAAATTAGGGGCAATCAAACTTTTAAAAGCTTCATATCTTCAAAACTATTACACATACACACAAAATGTTAGTGTGCGTGTTTAGGTTTGTGATATCTGCAAATACACTGAACAGTAAATGAAAGTTGTGTAATTTCAAATTATGCTAATTAGGAGCATTTAAAAAATTTAAAAGTTAAATATCTCCAAAACAATTTAAGATAGAGTAACCGTTCCAACTTCAAATTAGAGCTTTGCGGTAAAAAGCCACACCCAATGAACTATGAAACAAAGTTGTTGAATTTCAATTTATGCAAATGAGGTGAATATTCAAAATTAAAACTTGAATAGCTTGGAAATAGTATAGATAGAGGTGTCATTCGAACTTCAATTTAAAGGTTTGAAACGTAGCTGAATCCAATGAACCATAAACCAAAGTTATAAAATTTTAATTAAGCAAATAAGGTGAAACAACAAATTTAAATCTTCTTGAATAACTTTAAAATTATTATAGAAAGAGGTGCCATCCTAACTTCAATTCAAATGTTTTTAACATAGAAGTATCCAATGAAAGAAAGATGTAAAATTTTAATTTTTTGCAATTAAGGTGAATGCACAGAATTTAAATTTTAAAAAACTTCAAAACAATTATACTCAGAGGTGCCATTCCAACTTCAATTTGTAAGTTTGTGAAATAGCCGCACCTAATGAACCATGAAACAAAGTTGCAGAATTTTAATTAGACAAATTAGGTGAATTCACCAAATTCAAATCTTGAGCGGAAAACTTTCATAGAGGTGTCATTTCAACTTCACTCTATATGTTTGTGGCATCATACGTCCATCATATGAACCATGAACCAAAGTTGAAGGATTTTAATTAATGCAAATACACAAAATCTAAATCTTGAATAACTTCAAAACTATGATACACAGAGGTATCATTGAAACTTCGATTTGTCGTTTTGAGAGGTAGGTGCATCCAATGAACAATGACCCAAAGTTGTAAGGTTTTAATTAAGCCAACCATGCAATGCACAAAATTAAAATCTTTAATAGCTTTATAACTGCTGTAGATAGGGGTGTCACTTTAACCTCAGACTATAAGTTTGTGGCATAAGTATATATTAAATTAACCAAGAACCAAAGTTAGAGCATTTCAATTTATAAACATTAGGCCAAAACACAAAATTCAGATTATGTTGATCAAAGGCAAAGTGTAGCATTTCAAACTGTTATCATTTTGAAGGCATCCGGGCAGATTTGCTGTGAAGCAAACGTTTTTTTAGTTATTGAGTATTGTTACTCTTAAATCTTCTCTTGCGTCACTTCCCCCCCCCCCATTTTTAGATCAAGTAATCCTATTTTGAACAAACTACAAGAGTACAAACTTAGATCTGCTATCTTTATTTGTCACGACATTCTCAATCCTAGTTATCCACTTACTTTTACAGGATATTTTTCATTAAGATGATAGTATATGTGAGGCTCAGTTGACTTCTAACTAGTAAAACTGTCTATGTTGCAGATTTCCGCCAGAGTTGGGTATGTGAGAGACACCAAGATATATAAGCGGTGTATTCTTGCCTGTACAAAATCTATCTACAATTTCACTGTGCAGAGATCTTCGGAGACAATATATTCCATCTAAAACACAACGAGAAGTTTCGTCATTTATTCACCATTTAATCAGCATTTGGTGGTAACCACGTTATAAACGTTCGTTGTAGAACATGGACAATGAATCGCACTTTGCATTTTGACTGTAGGCTAGAAGTGAACCATCGTAAGTTTAACATATCGAAAAAATACCATGTCGTTAATTTGCACTGTGTGCTTTGCGCAGATGACCTCAATAATGGACTGGCTCTAAGAATCGTGCGATCTCCGGAAATACTGACTAGAAAACTACTTATAATCACAAGCTCGTATCACGTTTCAGCATGAAATGCTGTGACTGCGAGATGCATAGTTCATATAGAAAGAAACGAAATTATTGGGGTGAAACAAGTATAAATCACAAGCCACTATTTCCTGATCATGAAAAGAAAGTAACCATTTTTTCATTGCACTTGCCCATGCCATCTAAAATAATGCATGGGAACAAATGCACATAGTTTCAAAACATTCTCCACGTTGTCGCCGTTTATGAAATACGTTTCATAGGTGGTTCTTGAAACACGGTAAATAAGATTGAAGAAATCAGGCAATTCACGTTCTAGTCCCCAGTGAGTCGCACCATTAACCATTTCCTGCAGAAAAAGATAGCAGTTTACCTTCATCAAAAACACTTTCTAAGAAAGAAAAATAGCAGAAACTTTTTAGCCCGCGATCCTTACTTTCAGGAATTTGGGGCGATTCGGGCGAATCAAAGTCACCAGAAAATCAACAGAGAGTTAAGCATTAGTTGCCTATGATTCATTGCGATGGGAATTTTGCAATACGGAGTTTTATGCAGGTTCTCAATGGTACCTGTGCGTTCCCCAGAACACAAAAGCATTCATGCTCAAGTACCTGAAGGAGAAAGATCAGCTTTGATCTGCTGTCGGAAAAAGCAATCAGTTTAAGTTAATTTGAGTCTGAAAACCAGAAGATGCATGGAAAATCTTACATCTATGACGAAATTGTATCCTTACTCTCATTGTGTGTAACCAGGGGTATAAAAGTGTACCTCAAAAGACATTTTGTTTGTTCGCATTAATCCCTCTTAGTCTCTGTTCGCCAGCTGAAAAGAGGGCATGGCACCATGTTCTCGCCAAGGTAAGGGAATTCCTACTTGTCAGTCAGTAGAATTGCAGCTTATAAATGGTGGCTGCCTCTCGTTCTGGTGCCTCTCAACCATTCATATTTTCCAACCTCTCAAACACTCTTTGCCAGGTTTCATTTAATAGGTGGTAAAAATCCAAACCTATTTGCCGATATGCGCAGAACAGGGACAACAGGATTCCAAATGAAACCGGGTGAAACCTAAATATAAAGACCGATAATTTAAAATTGTTCACCATATTGGGCTGAATTGGAAAAACTGTTAGGTGCATTCCTTTGTCATTTTCATCGCCCCTCCCCCCCCCCAAAAAAAAAGGAGTGGCTCCCTTCTCTTCAAATTCAGTGAAAAATACTGTATACGTTGCGTTGATTTCTAATAAACTTTTTATCACTTAGCATGTCTATATTTCTTGTATTTAATGGTGTTTTAACTAGTTTAATTTATGTTAGAGTGCGTAGGTCTGAAATTGTAGGATTTAATGTTCACTATTGTATCTGTAGTTTTTTGGAAAATGTTGATGGATTTTCTCAAGTGGCAACGACACTTGTGTACAAAGTCAATTAATTAATTAATGTACCTGCTCAGCCTGCATTGTAATTTAGTTCGAAACTGGTTGCATTAATCTTTTTGTGGACCCATTTTACTATCCAAGCATAGGGTATTCGGACTACAGGCATATCAGTTTGCAGTTTGTCGCCATAAATGATCGAAATATATATATATATATATTTATATATATATATATATATATATATATATATATATATATATATATATATATATATATATATATATATATATATATATATATATAAATATATAACCTTGAAAAACATGAAATATATATATATATTTCATGTTTTTCAAGGTGATACACAAAATATAGAGGAATTCTATTTTTTAGTTACGTGCAGAATATAAGCTATTAATTTCGTGTCATTAATCATTCCATGCCCATACCAATTTCACACTTCAGTCGTTTTTGTTCCAAGGTTTATGAACATTCTTGCTGGACACAGGATGATGTTGAACAACGGTTCTGTGCCGAAGCTCTCTGCGTAGCCTTTGAAAAAAAAAGAACGTGGAAAATCATCAATAGCGAAGACGAGGGGAATTTTCTCTCGCAAGTATTGATAAATTACTTTGATTGATCGATCTAGAACACATGCATATTTCTCTTTACGCTAAATAAATCGGGGATCATTTCACTTGGAAATATAATTGTCCAATATCTAAAGACAATAGACTTTCTGTTCCCTGTAACGTAGTACGCATTGTGTCAGGGAACAAACATATTAGACGCATCTCACCAAGGTTAACCACTGTTTAACACCGAATGGGTAATCAAATCACAGTTCGGGCGATGTCAACGCTCTTGCGCTTTGTTGACCAAGTGCTATCCATCGTAACTTTAATCTGCCTATCCACAAGCGGAAATAATTATTTAGTAAACTCACTTTCATTTGTCAATTTTGAGACCATGATAACATGAGCAAGCTCGTCCATGAATGTTTATCTTGCAAAATAGTTGTTTAAACAGTCGCATTGTGAATTCACCTTAGCATAAGAACAAAATGATATAATGCTTGACGGCTCGTAAAACAACGGCATCCGAAAACCTATTTGATCAGGTACACCCTTGTTCAACCACTTTGCGCTAAGAGCATGATTGGCAGAGCTGTTGACCATGAAAAAAATTATAGGTACGCCTTTAATCTATTATTGAATATAAGACACATATATTTAATTTCGTTATTTTCACGGGTGTGTATAAAATTTGAAATCACAGAACAGCGTTCTTGTATTAATAAGCGTCAATTAATCGCTACATGTGGTATTAAATTTGCGAAATTTAATCCCCTCAATAAATGTAGTATGGAAATATACCTATAAAATTAAATATGTTTGCAGTATCAATACAGGCGTGACATAATCAAATTTGACAATGATGGTCATTTCTGCATTGACTAAGAGGGAGCATGTTATTTTCAGAGGCAAAAAAGTTATCACGCGATGTTTCAAGGCAGAAAAACATAGTGCCATTGATCTGCTTTTATCATTTGAAGTCACACAAATCTTTCTTTTAGTCAGAGCTTTCATGATGGTACGAAAATCTGGCTTGTGTGCCCGGGTCTTTTCTAATGGTTTCTAATTTCTTTCTTTGTTGCCGATCTGGATTAATAATCTATCTGATTTAAGGCTTCCCTTCATCATCCGCGGTCATGTCCGTCCTGTGACCCAAAAGTCCGATAGGAATAAAACTAAAGTGTAAATTCAGATTGTTACTGCCTTCTGAAAGCTACCGGTCCCTGTTTTGAAGTACCGTCCCCTTCCAAAACATTTTACATTTCATTTTTTCTTTAATATTATGTGTATCTCATGTAAATGGATGCTACGTATTATTGAAAATATTTGAACTATTGATATTCTCATTCTTATAGGTTTATGACAGCTGCTACTAGGCACACAAATCTAGATCGGACAGTTTTACCTAGGCGCTTAAGAGCCACACAGGCCTAGTATTGCGTTTACTGGCATTAGATATTGAGCAGGAAACAAACTTTTTACCTATTTGTGTAATACATGGTAAAAATGATACTACATGACATGGTATGGTAATTTACTTGCATTATACTTTACGTATTATACATTGAGCAAGAAACAAAGTTTTTGCCTGTCCATATACTAAACGGTAAATATAATTTATTTGCTGAATAGTAAATGTCAGTGTATTGTACACCACATGGTAAACAGGAAACAGTTTTTGCCTCTTTATATACAACATAATAATTATCAGTGTATTATATACTACACAGTGGATATCATCAGTGCATTGTTTGTTTAACTTATTGGCATTTAAGTGATTCTTATATTTCATTTCAAGCATATCATAGTGAAATTATTGGTGATATACTCTTTTATCAGTAGGCCTACAGGTCTGGTAGGGTTCATCATATATTGAGCTACGCAGAGGATATTTATTTTTTCTCAAGGTGAACAATTATTCTAAAATCCTCATATCATTGTGTTATAAAGGTACTGCAATCCCTTCCCTATGGTATTATGGCTTAATGCTTTAAAACTCTTCTTTTTTTATATTTTTCTATTCCATGTAAATTAAAAGCCATTATTACACATATTTGAACGATTAATATTCTAATTCTAACAGGTTTATGACAGCCGCTCGTAGGCAAACATGTCTAGATCAGGCAGCTTTGCTCAGGTGCCCAAGAGCCATACCGGCATAATATAGAATTTAATTGCATTAGATACTGAGCAGAAAACAAACTTTTTGCCTGTTTATGTACTACATGGTAAACGATGTTACTATATGGCAATTTACTTGTACTTGTACGCATTAGACATTGAGCAATAAATAAAGCTTTGCTCGTCCATATATACTGCACGGTAAATACAATGTTCATTTGCTTCCTGGTAAATGTTAGTGTATTGTACACTACATAGTACATTTTTACAGGTAAACCCAGATGTTATATCCCCCCCCCCCAATTTCTAGCTAATGAATTGCTTACTAGTATTTCAGTGACTCTAATATTTCATGAAAAGCATAATATAATGGTGGAATAATGGGTAATGTACTCCTTTGTCAACCTGAGTAGGCCAACAGGTCTGATAGTGTTCATCGTATGTTGACCTACATGGAGTAAATTTATCTTTTTCTCCAGGTGAACCATTCATGTGATATCCTGATATCTTGGATTGATAAGGGTGATGTTATCCATTCTCTTTCATATTATGGCTAAATGCCTTCATACGCTTCATTACTGTAACGATTATTTACCGTTCTGACTGATCATTTCCTTAATCCTTACATCTATGTGTAACTGATAATAATGTCTCTTATGAGTGTGGCTTATGGGTGAAATTAATCTATACCACAATTAGTGTTGCTGCATTTTATTTTCACATTGTCTTAGATATGTGCTCAATTATAATTGCACTCGAGCTAAGAGAACAGGCATTATATATGTACATGTATAATATACGTCAGAGACTAGTCGGTTGAGCATTGGACCAGCCGTATCTGATGAAGTATGTCACTGCTGTTTTCATACGGTGAACATTACACAACATTTTGATGCATGCACTTCAAGCTATTGTGTATAAGTGGTTCTTAGGGCTACATAATACAACCTAATTCAACATTTCTTGATACAACTCTGTATTATCCTAGAAATTTGCAAAGTTTGAGTACTTATATTGTCTTCTCTGGTTTCATGTTTCACTTCGGGACGACTGAACCCAATGTCTTTTTATTTGCTATCTATGACACTGTGTCAGATATATATATATAATATACATGTACACACACACACACACACACATATATATATATATATATATATATATATATATATATATATATATATATATTAAACTTTTTGTACGGTGTCACATTTATTTGTGTGTCCCATCTTAACAGAAACATGTCAAATGTATCTTGCTGCGCTTACTGTTGTGACATTGCCCTTTCCATGTTCATTTACAGTCGCCCAATGCAGTCTAGCTTTTAAACTGTGCTTGGGAAAAGTGAGACAATTTACATCTTTCATTTTTAACTCACGTACTGTACATTTTTGTTTCCATCTTTTCTAAATTACCAGCAGATGTTTTGGAAAATATTATAATAAGTCAAGCTGCGTAGGTAGTTTATGCTTTTGTACCTCTGCCAAATGAAGTTTGTCAAAACCCTTGTCAAGAACTGGCATTTGTAATTGTCTAAGCGAATGTTAAAGTTGGTTCTGCATAGTGCATGCCAACTATTGTGATCTCGCAGACCACTGGGGTTCATGTTTATATGCTTAATAATTACAAGTATTTATCAGAACTATCACGAAGGATGTTGGTTCGATGCTTGAGCTTAGTCTGTTAACAGTGGCCAAACCTATTAAGCAAACCAAAAGTTTGAGATTGCACTGAAATGGGTATTTCAACTTTCACTCGTATCTTTGGTACATAATATTGAAAACAATGCATACTTTGTGAATTGTAGCATAGCATGTGTTCTGTGTTACATTTTGTTATTGAAAAAATGTAAAACAAGTGCACATGATGGTCTCACAAATTAAGTACTACTTCGAACTGTATATCTATGTACTTCTCTACATAATCTAATCTGTCCCTACTTCATCAACTTTTCCAAGCTCTTGGATAGAAGCTAATGTATGTTCACTTTTCAAAAGGATAGCGCTGACAGAACCGAACGCTATAGACCTGTATCTCTATCCTCTGTTGTCGTGGATCAAATCATATTCAAGTTACATAAAATAGCGAGTGGTACTTGACAGTTTTGCATCCAACTGGGTGTTCATTGAATTTGGTGTTCCTCAGGGTATTGTTTTAGGAACATTGCTGTCCCTGGTCTTTATAAATGAATTGGTGGATGCTTTACCTGTAAAGCTTACTTATTTGCTGACGATACGTCTTTATTGGAAATAGTTAATACACCCGAGGAAACTACTGTTCACTTAAATGAGATTTTGTCTATGGTTAAGGACTGAGAGAAAGTGGTGAGTTAACTTCAATCCTAGTAACACGGAAAAAATCGTTTTCTCTAACAAGAGGAAACAAGGCCAGCACAGGAATCGCTATTGTTTGCAGATTTACCTGCAAAAACAGTTCATGAGCATGAACATCTTTGCATCATTTAAACTGAAAATCTGTCATGGGGCAGCTACATAAATTGCATCTGTAATAAAGCTGCCACTCGTCTGGGTTGCATTAGACATCTTCCTCGTTTTCTTCTATGTAATGCTCCTGAGAGCATCTTTACATCATTTGTTTGGCCTATTCTGGTGTATGCTGCACTGATAAATATACTTTAGTGTTAACAATGTTTGGTGTTTCCCGAACATATTTTGGGTCAGTTATTCTCCCAAAATCAGTTTTTTGATTTTAGGCAATATACTCTGGGCGATTCTTCTTACTTGTGGCTATAAAACATGCTTACCCCCAGAGTAAACCAAACCACAAACATCATTTTCTTATGTCTTATTGAATAATCTTTCAAAGAATGGATTGTGGCTTGTTCTGCCGTGGTGTGTGTGTGTGGGGGGGGGGGGACCCGAACAGTTTGGGGCCTTTGCCGCTTGCTTATTTTGTGAAACTCATCAACGTCCCAATGACAACATAAATTACATTACATAAATGTGCCGAATAACATATTTTCAGTTTAACTGTCCGTCTGTTCATGTAAATGCCCCAAAGGCGTCTGGGGGTGTGGCAATTTTTGTGACAGACTATTTAAATTCACTTTACGATATTCATATTACTTATCATACCTTTGATGGTATACTTGACGTAGAGTTTAGAAAACATGAATACTGATTATGGTTTCTTGGTATATTCATGTTATTTACCACCGGAAATTTCGACTTGGAGTGATTCTTCTGAGTATTTGGGTCATCTGTTCGCACAGTTGTATACAAATGGTTCTGTATTTTCAGTACACTTATGTGGGAATTTTGATTGCAGGTTAGGAAGCGGCTTGGGTATCTCCATGTGTATCGATGACATTCAGCAGCGTGTTATTATGTATAATGTGAAAGATAACCACTACGGCGAAGCTCTGGCAGACTTTTTGAAAGATATAAAGTTGTGTATTTTGAATGGTTGTCTCGACCCCGCGACCGATAACTTTACTAAATGGAAACAAACGTGAATTGACGGGTTTGGAGTCAAATAAGCTGTAAAGTCCTGATCATTCAGTGTTGTATTCAAAATTTACGGCTGGGTATTCAAATGCAAATATAGATGAGGAAGAGGTTCGAAACACACACTTTGCAGATACAGATACAGGTCGGGTATACTGTCGTTCTTACTTTCAAGGGAACCATGACGACTTTTGAACAATTTAATGTAAAGAAATGCAACGGCTGAAATAATATTGAGGCTAGTCGTAATGATCAAGTAGTTATTGACCATAATCATGCCCAGTTGATTGAACGCATATTAAAGGACATGGGTAGTTTTCTTGAGTATAAGGATGCTACAAGATATACATAGAAAAGACATGCATAGCGAGCATTTTAGTGTTACAGCTGTGTTACAATTATGCAATCGGGATTTCTCAGGATTGTATAGTATACTGAAGGATGCGTTATCAGAATTTCATCAAGTAATTTTTGAATTCGTGATAACTGGTTAAAGGAATGTTGAGGATATGGTGACCGACAATGCTATAGGAAATACTTGGTTGAACAGAAATATTGAGTTTCCTGAAGTGTTAAACTTGGTTTCAAGGCTGAAGGGTTTAAAAGCGGCAGGTAAAGACTACGTTCCCAGTGAAGTTCTGAAAATTATGACAATATCAGAATTCTTTGTATTTTGTATAATCTTTGGTTTTAATTTGGTAAAGTACCGTCAATGTATTTCTAATTAAAGAGATAAAACTTGGGTATCACGGTCAGTAATTTCAGTCTGTCTACTTTAATATGTGCAGACGATTTAGTTCTGATTGCGGACACGGAAGGAAATTTGCATACAATGTTGAAGAAACTTTATACATGGTGCCAGAAGTGGCAAATGAAAATAAACTTAAAGAAAACTAACATACTATAGTCCATTTCCACTCAAGACATAAGCCTAAAACAAATTCTTTCTTTGATGTTGATGGAAAACTATTGGATTTAGTAGGAAAGTATAAGTACTTGTTTTTTTTGTTTCTTTCTTTTTTTTTTGTTTTTGTTTTTGTTTGTTTGTTTGTTGTTTTTTTTGTTTTTTTGTTTTTTGTTTTTGTTTTTTGTTGTTTGTTTGTTTGTTGTTGTTTTTTTTTTTTGATAAGTATTTAGATTAAGATTTTCAAGAAAGAATAAATGCACTCTCGAAATTCAAATCTCAAAAAATGTGGGTTTTAAAACCTACAACAACTTATATAAATCAGGTGTTCAACCCATTGCCGGTTATTTCACTGAGCTGTGGGGAGGTGCGAAATTACCTGTTTTAGGTAAAGTTCATAATAAAGCTCTTAGACATTTTAGCTGTTCACTCTTAATCCCCATGCCCGGGTTAAAAGGGGATTTGTTGGTCATCCACACATTATAGGAGGTGTGCAAAGCCTATACAGATATGGAATCGTCTTCTCCATGTGGAATCAGATTGTCTTGCACAACAGTTGAATGGGATTACTCTAATAGTATTGGTTGGTGTGAAATGCACAGGTTATTTTGCTTTATTGACAGCAAAAATATATGAAAGTAAAGTTATTTGTGATATTGATTCTGTTAAACATTTGTTTGTAGCAAAACATGGAGAAGAATGGAGGGCAAGTATAAATTCTAAACCCAAATTACGTATTTATATTTCATTTAAATCAGTTTTTGAAACCAAAATATGTGTCACTAAAACGCTCGCTATGCATGTTCTTTCTTCATTAGCGCAATTACGAATGGTAGTTTTGCCACTAAGAATTGAGACAAGAATATCTGTGGGGGTTCCAGCAGATATGAGATTTTCTTAAACTTTGCAATATAGGTCTGGTAGTGACTGCAACTCATTTTACTTGTGTTTGCTCTGTATATAAAGATCCATAAATAAATTATTGGAGAATGTATCATTAAACACCCTATTGACTGTTGAAATTTGTATATCGTGATATCAATGTTTCCAGTATTTAAAATTTGTATGGTTACATATTATATAATTACCTTGTGTGTACTGTATATATATTGTGTGTTTTTCCATGTCTAGACAACCCATTATATTAGTATTTATATATACTATAGGATAATCCTGTAAAAACATGATAAATATGTTTAAACTCAACTCAAGTTTAGAATTTTCTTATTTGAACAAGGTATAGTTAAAGATATTACAGTATGGTACCGATTTACGTCAAATGTACCTGTATGCCTTTTATTTATAAATTTATTGTTACATAGTAACATCAGTTGCTGACTCCTAAAATGTTAAGTTCAAGATTATGTTCATTAACTGTAATTTATTTTCCATACGCTTTTGGTCACTGTATAGATACAGATGTCAAATGTTTACATCATTTTAAAGTCTTTTTGAATCAATGCGTGTGTATCTTATATAGATAGGCCTACCAGGTCTCTTTTTATTTTTGGCTTATGCAATAAAATTTGGGTTTTGAGTGGTTAGTCCTATACAGTGTGGAAACAGTGTAGTGTGTAGTTAATAAAGAATTTTCAAAGGTTGAGAGGACCGGTTTAAACTAACAGTTGCCTTTTATGGGGGACTGCCTGTCTGAAGTGAGGAGTGCAGGAGTGAAATGTGTTTTTTCAAATTGGTATTGGAAGATGAATGTTGATGCTTTGGTAACTCTGGAATCTTTTTGCCGTCATTGTCGGGTTTGGAATTTATGAATATGGGTCATATTTCTCTGCACTATTTGTCAGTAATATGTGATCAAATTATGTATGTGAGTTATAAGTACAAGTGGGCTGGGTACTATGATCTTGTTATTTTTTACCTTAAATAAAAAAATCAATCCAATCTTATTCTTTCATAATCAGGTTTTGCCAGTTTCAGATCAATCACTACAGTGAGGATTTGATCATGATGTGACCCCCGTTCAATAACAGGCACTATTGTTGAAATGTGGCAGAACAGAGTGGACTCTTCGTGTCCAAAGCCAGTGTTTGTAAATTTTTGTCTCATATATAGTCCAAATATTTGGCTAGACTTTGGGTCTGTTTCAGTTATATAACCTTTGTAGTCTTTGTATTACAGCTGCGTCGCAGCTGGCTTGTCTTTTAAAATGGTGAAGCATGGTGTGCAAGTAAACTGTATAAGGAAGCAGTTGTATGCTGCTAACGAGTCTATTCTGTCCAAACACTTGACTATCTGACACACACACACACACACAAACACACATACACATATATATACAGTGAAAACTCATTATAATGACACCATCTGTTTTTTTACGAAATATATCAGATAACTGAATATGTAACATTTATGACTCAAATAACCCAAGAAAATAAACACGTGTGCGTGTGTGTGTGTGTGTGTGTGTGTGTGTGTTTTGGTGAAATTCCAAAGGCGTACAACGTCAAAATGCCTGTAAAATGACAATATACGTGAGAATTGGCGTACTTAATAATCACTTACTTTTAGGTTATTTTGCTAAAATGCGGATTTATTAATGCAAATGGTAGTATTTTACCTTTTACGTGTATTTTACGTGTATGTTTCTTTTTTTATAGTGGCTTTTGGCTTACTGAATATTATAAACAAATCGTTCGGAAATTGCCTGTGTGTCATGTGTATGACGAGCGTTGATCTGTTATCATGAACTTGAACTCAAAGCTCATTTTGTTTGACACAAAATAACATGTAAGTACACCAGATATGAACATATACAAACACTTGAGCTTGTAGAATGGACAAGAGTATCGTACATAACATGTAAGGACAAGTCGGGATAACCCCAGTTAAGGACATAAAGCGCCCGCTATCAATGGGGCCACCAAGTAAATGCTCTTTTGTTAAAAAGAAGACACAAAAAGGCATAGTGGAATGGTACGTGATGAGGAAATACAAAATGATGCTTTGACAAAATTCTTACTACGAGTGATTAATTACTGCATGCACAACAATATACGATGGTAATATTTCTTAATCTTGACTCATCATTGTAATTTGGTGTACTTTGAAACAAAAACGGATAATGAGTGGGTATAAATTTGTCTTCACTACATGGGGTGTCCTTTTTGGGAGGGATGGGATGAAATTTTGGATACATTTACGGGCCTTGTTTCTTTTTGCACCAGAAAGCGGTGGTGTATGTCTAAATCTGGTTTGGTAAGCATGCGTCATAAGTGAAATTGAAAATATGTCAGTCAAGTATTCTGGTAGTTGGTTTTGTGTGTAATTGAATTTTTTTTTTTTTTTAAGTTTTCAGTTTTAAGAGGTTCTGAATTTTCAAAAGTTTTAGATTTTTAAAAAGTAAATTGGTATGCGAGTAGGATTGTCCATGGCATATTACGCGAACAACTGACTTTTGAATTTTGGTTATTCGATGGGAAGAGTAGCCCCAAACCCGAATAGAATAATTTAAGTATTGTAAAACATTGAGTTATATCTGAACAGTAGAGTATTTGTCGGTAAATATTTATGAAGCATTTTAAGGATTCCGACTATTTTTCAAGTTTGTTGCTTACTTTATTACTATGCGGGTGTCAATTTAATATTTAAGTATCGACAAGCTTACAAAATTAAATTCGGAAGTTTGAAATAGAAATATTGTTAATTTTTAGATTCACAGTAACACTAATTCTTCGTTGGGGGATGTGGAAGATCATGTATTCTGTTTTTGGTAATATTCAAAGATAATTTGTTTACGGCTAAGCAGCTGCGTACTTTCTTCAATTCACCATTGATGTTATGCGACAGATTGTCACTCTTGCCTGCACTGATGAAAGAGTTAAAGGAACATAAGGGATTGATTAAGGTCGTGCCATCTGTGTAAAGATTATGGAATCAAATTTTTGTGAGGCAATGTGCATGCCATTAATATAGATGATGAACAGGAAAGGACCCAGGATACATCCTTGTGGACCTCCACTAGTAAGTGATCGGTAACATGAACATATATTATCAAAGGCAAGGTATTGATCTCTGACCTGAGACGGGTGGGAACCTGTGTTGGTGTGTAGTGGTTTGAATAGCTCCTCTCATCTTTATTACTACAGACATAATTTGTACCCACAATCGAAAGGCCTAAACAACAAATTTGAAACGTTTATATCCTATATGTAAAAGAAAAGTTAAAAACTCAGGGACCCTATTTTCTTGTTTCCCTGATTTGAATAGTATTATTCAATTTTATTGTTTGGCAAAATATATACCAGATATTTTCACAGAGACGAAGTTTTATTTACGCATTGTCAAGCGTCTGAAATGCCTCAATATGGCAGGTGACAGCAATAAATCAGAGGAACGCATCATATGACCAAATAGAAGATACTTCACACCGTTCATATTCTAAATTCAACAAACACTATTGCATGGTTATAAATGATACATGCACAATATTAAGCCTTGATTGCTTTCTCCCCCAGTGAGCTGCTGTTGTGTTTTCGATATTGAAAACTCAAGGTCACTGCATATATTGTCATTAATTTGTCTGTGGATGACAGGACCTATTTGAGCGCCGTAAAATTTCAAATTGACACTAACAATTACTTATGTATCCCCCAGTGTGCCAATGATTTTTTTTTTCATTTGCCTTTGTGAGCATCCTTTGTTGCCTTTTATGATAAAATTTACTCACTAAGTTCTTGATTTTAACCACATTATGTAATTTAGGGGACTATAGCTTTATAACCATAGAGTATATGACCTCCATACGGCATTTTAGACCAATATTAAGACGGCTGTCTTCTATTTCTGCAGAAAGTTTTGTGTTTTTTCTCCTGTTTACATGCAATCTCTATATAATTGTTTGACATAAAACCATTCTGCTGGGTTTTTATTAACATTTTAATCTTCACTGGATGTATTTGAAAGAATATTATTTGTTCCTAAATTTATACCTAAATAACAGCTTATGTGCATTTGGACATGACCTACTTCACTCTTGGCCCAATATTTGATAAATATGTTCAGGGTATAACCAATCTTTGTTTTGACTATAATAGGAACTTTGAGATGAACATTTCATCAAAAACATTCAGTACCTTTTTTCTGAATATGTGGATCAATTCAGTATCAAATAAAGATTTAATCATAATTCTAAAATGCTGAGAATGTATTTTCCATAGGTTTCATAAAAACGTAGATCGTTTCATACCAAAATTGTCAACATACTTTTGGGCCCTAAAAAAAGTAATTCGGGATAAAAAAAATGACTTTTGATTTTTAATCTAAATTTTGTATTAATTACATAACGTCTACCCTCCATCACCTTAGCCAAGACTTCTGTGTCTGGCATAAAGCCCAAGAAATCTAGTTGAGAAGCTGTCTACTCACACTTGATCCTGAAAATCTGACAGTCCCTGTGGTGGCATCTCTCGGTCCTTGTGGAACTGAAGGTGACGTCATGTGCACATGTGCCCCATATCATCCTTTCTCTTTTAGGTGCCAGTACTGCTCTTTTGGAGCTGGAGTGAAGCTGCATAAATGATCCTTCACACTCACTGTTTTTTGTGCTTTTGCACACTCGTTTCTGCAGAAAATCTTTTCTCAGCGGTCCAGGCACCTACAGATACCTAGATAGCTGATTTATGTAACCAGATACCACTGAAATAGTAAGTGCAAAGTTGGTCGTTTGACTTTGAATAGATTTTTCAAGATGGCGTCCCGGCAAACAGAATGCAGAGAGAGGGAAAGCAGTGAGCACTAGGCTATTGCTTCCTTTAGGAGGCAGTCCACTGGTCTTGGACCAGGTACCACTATGTCTGCATCCTTATCCTTACTGGATCAAGGACAAAAGTTGGACTCTTGTGACCACTATATGGCAGCCTAGGACGACCATCCACAGTGCTATTGTTGTCGCCTGCAGTTGGGCCAAGTTTGCTCTTGTGAGCAAACTTGCAAATACTGCCAGGATCAGGGGGGGGGGACAAGTGGCTGCTTTGTGAGCAGGCAAGGATGAAGTCAAATTGTGATAGGTGTAGGTGGCAGGTCACAAGAGCCACCAAAGGACATGCTGAGATGTCAGACTCCCTGGAGTCCTCATCTGGAAAGAATCCCCATGGGAAATACTTTGCTTTGGCTCGTCCGTCTTCATCCTATGTGTCTTATGTGTCAAAGGAGAAAGAGCATAGACCTGTTCCAGCTCATCCACAGTCTCCTCAGACAGACGTTTCTTCTCCTGATACCCTTTGGGAGAAGGTGAAGAGACATGGGGACTGTAAGTCAAGTAGCAAGAGTTTTCCTCTTGGAGTTCACAAGTGAAAGACTTTGCCCCCATGACATCCAAATCTGCTCTAAGCACGGATTTAAAGGTGGTCAAGGCCTTGGAGGTGATATCCAAGAGTATAATACAGCAGGCTGAGATGTCGCGGGCATTGTTTGCCCCCTCTTAGCAGACTGTTTCTTCTTTGGAGTCTGTTCCAAATAAGTTTGCCAAGTGACAGCCAGCTACAGCGGTCAATTTCGTGGTCCTCTGAGTCCAAGTGCTCTGACAGTAAGCATCCTCGCAAACTGGTGCGACCAGAGTGGAAGCCTCTTGATGCCAACCCTGTCATTCCGGAACCCCAGCCAGTCCAGATCATAAGCCCAGAGTGCCAACTTGTGCACTGGTGTCTCCATTGACCCCCCCCCCCCTCAGCTCCTGGATCCCAGAGCTCCAGTGGAAAATGTAGGCATAGGGGATCTAGGAGGAAGACACCTAGAAAGGGGCAGCCTTCTACTGCCACTTGGCCTTTGGCCCCAGCGCTGTTGGCAGCTTTGACACAGACAGAATCTCCCGTTCCCCTGGTATTAGCACTGCCAGTCCTTTCAACATCTCCAGGGGCTTTGTCTCAGAGTGAGCAGTTGGCGATCCCCCTGGTTCCCATGTTTGAGCCGGGTACCGTATTTGTCTTCACTACATGGGGTGTCCTTTTTGGGAGGGATGGGATGAAATTTTGGATACATTTACGGGCCTTGTTTCTTTTTGCAGCAGAAAGTGGTGGTGTATGTCTAAATCTGGTTTGGTAAGCATGCGTCATTAGTGAAATTGAAAATATGTCAGTCAAGTATTCTGGCAGCTGCTTTTGTGTGTAATTGAATTTTTTTTTTTTTTTTTTTTTAAGTTTTCAGTTTTAAGAGGTTCTGAATTTTCAAAAGTTTTAGATTTTTAAAAAGTAAACTGGTATACGAGTAGTATTGTCCATGACATATTACGCGAACAACTGACTTTTGAATTTTGGTTATTCGATGGGAAGAGTAGCCCCAAACCCGAATAGAATAATTTAAGTATTGTAAAACATTGAGTTATATCTGAACAGTAGAGTATTTGTCGGTAAATATTTATGAAGCATTTTAAGGATTCCGACTATGTTTCAAGTTTGTTGCTTACTTTATTACTATGCGGGTGTCAATTTAATATTTAAGTATCGACAAGCTTACAAAATTAAATTCGGAAGTTTGAAATAGAAATATTGTTAATTTTTAGATTCACAGTAACACTAATTCTTCGTTGGGGGAAGTGGAAGATCATGTATTCTGTTTTTGGTAATATTCAAAGATAATTTGTTTACGGCTAAGCAGCTGCGTACTTTCTTCAATTCACCATTGATGTTATGTGACAGATTGTCACTGTGGCCTGCACTGATGAAAGAGTTAAAGGAATATAAGGGATTGATTAAGGTCGTGCCATCTGTGTAAAGATTATGGAATCAAATTTTTGTGAGGCAATGTGCATGCCATTAATATAGATGATGAACAGGAAAGGACCCAGGATACATCCTTGTGGACCTCCACTAGTAAGTGATCGGTAACATGAACATATATCATCAAAGGCAAGGTATTGATCTCTGACCTGAGACGGGTGGGAACCTGTGTTGGTGTGTAGTGGTTTGAATAGCTCCTCTCATCTTTATTACTACAGACATAATTTGTACCCACAATCGAAAGGCCTAAACAACAAATTTGAAACGTTTATATCCTATATGTAAAAGAAAAGTTAAAAACTCAGGGACCCTATTTTCTTGTTTCCCTGATTTGAATAGTATTATTCAATTTTATTGTTTGGCAAAATATATACCAGATATTTTCACAGAGACAAAGTTTTATTTACGCATTGTCAAGCGTCTGAAATGCCTCAATATGGCAGGTGACAGCAATAAATCAGAGGAACGCATCATATGACCAAATAGAAGATACTTCACACCGTTCATATTCTAAATTCAACAAACACTATTGCATGGTTATAAATGATACATGCACAATATTAAGCCTTGATTGCTTTCTCCCCCAGTGAGCTGCTGTTGTGTTTTCGATATTGAAAACTCAAGGTCACTGCATATATTGTCATTAATTTGTCTGTGGATGACAGGACCTATTTGAGCGCCGTAAAATTTCAAATTGACACTAACAATTACTTATGTATCCCCCAGTGTGCCAATGATTTTTTTTTTCATTTGCCTTTGTGAGCATCCTTTGTTGCCTTTTATGATAAAATTTACTCACTAAGTTCTTGATTTTAACCACATTATGTAATTTAGGGGACTATAGCTTTATAACCATAGAGTATATGACCTCCATACGGCATTTTAGACCAATATTAAGACGGCTGTCTTCTATTTCTGCAGAAAGTTTTGTGTTTTTTCTCCTGTTTACATGCAATCTCTATATAATTGTTTGACATAAAACCATTCTGCTGGGTTTTAATTAACATTTTAATCTTCACTGGATGTATTTGAAAGAATATTATTTGTTCCTAAATTTATACCTAAATAACAGCTTATGTGCATTTGGACATGACCTACTTCACTCTTGGCCCAATATTTGATAAATATGTTCAGGGTATAACCAATCTTTGTTTTGACTATAATAGGAACTTTGAGATGAACATTTCATCAAAAACATTCAGTACCTTTTTTCTGAATATGTGGATCAATTCAGTATCAAATAAAGATTTAATCATAATTCTAAAATGCTGAGAATGTATTTTCCATAGGTTTCATAAAAACGTAGATCGTTTCATACCAAAATTGTCAACATACTTTTGGGCCCTAAAAAAAGTAATTCGGGATAAAAAAAAAATGACTTTTGATTTTTAATCTAAATTTTGTATTAATTACATAACGTCTACTCTCCATCACCTTAGCCAAGACTTCTGTGTCTGGCATAAAGCCCAAGAAATCTAGTTGAGAAGCTGTCTACTCACACTTGATCCTGAAAATCTGACAGTCCCTGTGGTGGCATCTCTCGGTCCTTGTGGAACTGAAGGTGACGTCATGTGCACATGTGCCCCATATCATCCTTTCTCTTTTAGGTGCCATTACTGCTCTTTTGGAGCTGGAGTGAAGCTGCATAAATGATCCTTCACACTCACTGTTTTTTGTGCTTTTGCACACTCGTTTCTGCAGAAAATCTTTTCTCAGCGGTCCAGGCACCTACAGATACCTAGATAGCTGATTTATGTAACCAAATACCACTGAAATAGTAAGTGCAAAGTTGGTCGTTTGACTTTGAATAGATTTTTCAAGATGGCGTCCCGGCAAACAGAATGCAGAGAGAGGGAAAGCAGTGAGCACTAGGCTATTGCTTCCTTTAGGAGGCAGTCCACTGGTCTTGGACCAGGTACCACTATGTCTGCATCCTTATCCTTACTGGATCAAGGACAAAAGTTGGACTCTTGTGACCACTATATGGCAGCCTAGGACGACCATCCACAGTGCTATTGTTGTCGCCTGCAGTTGGGCCAAGTTTGCTCTTGTGAGCAAACTTGCAAATACTGCCAGGATCGGGGGGGGGGGGGGGGGGGGGGGACAAGTGGCTGCTTTGTGAGCAGGCAAGGATGAAGTCAAATTGTGATAGGTGTAGGTGGCAGGTCACAAGAGCCACCAAAGGACATGCTGAGATGTCAGACTCCCTGGAGTCCTCATCTGGAAAGAATCCCCATGGGAAATACTTTGCTTTGGCTCGTCAGTCTTCATCCCATGTGTCTTATGTGTCAAAGGAGAAAGAGCATAGACCTGTTCCAGCTCATCCACAGTCTCCTCAGACAGACGTTTCTTCTCCTGATACCCTTTGGGAGAAGGTGAAGAGACATGGGGACTGTAAGTCAAGTAGCAAGAGTTTTCCTCTTGGAGTTCACAAGTGAAAGACTTTGCCCCCATGACATCCAAATCTGCTCTAAGCACGGATTTAAAGGTGGTCAAGGCCTTGGAGGTGATGTCCAAGAGTATAATACAGCAGGCTGAGATGTTGCGGGCATTGTTTGCCCCCTCTTAGCAGACTGTTTCTTCTTTGGAGTCTGTTCCAAATAAGTTTGCCAAGTGACAGCCAGCTACAGCGGTCAATTTCGTGGTCCTCTGAGTCCAAGTGCTCTGACAGTAAGCATCCTCGCAAACTGGTGCGACCAGAGTGGAAGCCTCTTGATGCCAACCCTGTCATTCCGGAACCCCAGCCAGTCCAGATCATAAGCCCAGAGTGCCAACTAGTGCACTGGTGTCTCCATTGACCCCCCCCCCCCAGCTCCTGGATCCCAGAGCTCCAGTGGAAAATGTAGGCATAGGGGATCTAGGAGGAAGACACCTAGAAAGGGGCAGCCTTCTACTGCCACTTGGCCTTTGGCCCCAGCGCTGTTGGCAGCTTTGACACAGACAGAATCTCCCGTTCCCCTGGTATTAGCACTGCCAGTCCTTTCAACATCTCCAGGGGCTTTGTCTCAGAGTGAGCAGTTGGCGATCCCCCTGGTTCCCATGTTTGAGCCGGGTACCGTACCTTACTCTCTCAAGCCACAGACAGGCCATTACCTCTATGAGGATCAGCAGTTTGTGAAAGGAGGCTCAGTCTTCCCACCCTTTGGCTACAGCTACTATTGCCGAGGCTGAGAGGACTATGTAGATGGAGCAGGTCACTGCCTCTGCTTTGAGTCAGCTCTCTCTCACACCTCAGGTCCAGGAGCTCTCGGAACTCCCTTTGGACCCCCTCCCCCCACCAGCAGATTGCTCAGTCAACTGCAGTTGAGGTCCGGGATATTGGCCTGGGGGAGCCTCAGCCAGATCACTCTGGCCTGCAGACCTCTTGGCCTGCGGCGTCAGAGATCAGAGTAACAAGTGGAGGTGGCATCAGTGGCAGTGGTTACTTCTCCAGAGGTGCTCGCTACTCCTACACCTGGCATGGTGACAGATTTCTGCTGTCACAGGCGGCTGCTCCATTGCCCTTGGACAATACATTGTTCGGTGAGGCCTTGGGTGTCCTCGCTCCCCTTGTGAGTCCAGAGTCTTTGGGCCTGGACACGGAGAAAGAAGATGAACTGCTGATGATGGATTCCTCCAACACCAGGCCTTGACCTAAGTGGAGAGTTCATCGCTCATGCCATTCATGCTTTGACAAGAGCAGAGGGCTGGCAACCATGGGTGCGGCAAAGGCTGCGGCCGTTACCCTCATGGACATGGCACCTGTGCCTGCCAAGGGTTTGACCATGTCAAAGCTCTTATAGAGAGCCTGGTTGGTGACCAAGCTGTGGTCCTGCCAGTGAAGCAGAAGTCGGCTGCAGTTGCACTGTTGTGCCCGGGCTTGTCCCTGGAGGACACCCATCAACATATGCCCATACCTTTTTGTGCACTTTGTAGCTGGGTTTTATGACTAGCTCACAACCAGACTCTCTGCACATGGGTTCCCTTGAGCTTCTGACATCTAGCTACCTGAGGCATGCGCTGCTCCTCTCTTAGCCGGATGTCCAGGGGTAGTGGTAGTCTGCACGGTAGCAAATCTTCCCTTTGGGTTCACTGCCAGTGGACCTAGACTGGGAAGAGTGCAATGTTAGGCCGCCGAGAACCATTACGGCATCCACAGATGCCTTCAAACATTTGGAGAAAGAAGCCTGAGGCTCTGTCCTTGTGGTGTTCTACTCAAATGTGTCCTCGGCTGCTTTGGAATCTCTCCTGGAGGACCTCCACTAGCACGCAGGAGGCAAACCTTCCCTTGTTGTGGAGAGACGCTTACCTCCATGGCCAAAAGCTGCCTGACCCAATATTTCAGAGAGCTGCACCAGGCTACTTTTCTCTGGAACTCTGCTTGGTGTTTGTCATCCTTGGCCGCCGCATTCCCGAAGCACAGAACTTCCCAGACTGGGTCTACTTGCCCCTTGTCCTGTGGTCCCTTGGGGGCACAGTGACCTGGGAAGGGCAGACAGCAATCTGGGAAGGGCAAGCCTTCCACTAGAGGGAAGAGGTCTGGAAAGGCTCAATGTTCCTGACTCTCAGGGCCCCAAAGATGTTTCAGGATTGCCAACTGCCACATTGTTAGACTCCATGCAGCACCTAGTCAACAGCTGCCTCACCATATATCGCGCGCAATGGGAGTCTATCACAGATGGGTATATTCGTCCTAAACATCCTAAGACATGGCTACACACTGCCTTTTGGCAATGACAGGCCTCCATTAAGCAGAGAACCATGGTGGTTTGCTTCACCCACCTTGGAACCCACAGCATCGGCATTCTTGGAGGCCGTTTGGAAACTTCAGAGCAAGCGTGCCATGGATCTGGTACGGTACCAAGGTTTTCTGAGCTTCTACAATATACTCTTCCTGATCCCCAAGCAAGACGGACAATGTCACCCAGTCATAGACCTGTTGACACAAAATACCTATCTGGAGGTCCTGACCTTTCTGGTGGAGACAACACAGTTGGTGGCAGCAGCCTTATGCCCCTTCAAATGGACAACATCTCTGGACACTTTCTTCCAAGTGCCAATCATGGTGTCCTCATAAAATTACCTGCGATTCACATTTGCAGGCCAAATATACCAGTTCAGGGTGCTTCTGTTTGGTCTCAACAGCTAACCTGGTGTTTACCATGTTCACGCAGACAGTTGTTGCTTACCTTGACTACTCAGCCATTCACACTCATGTGATCTGAATGATTGGCTTATCAGGGCACATCGGCGCCTAGATTCGCAGCACGGCACATGGACCATTCTGGAACTCTGCCAATGCTTGGGCCTGATAGTGAGCCTTCCCAAGTCCAGTCTTCAGTCAGAGCAGATCTCTGTCTTACTCAGCATCCAGTTCAATCTGGAATTGTACATCTGTCATCCTTCGGAGGACAGATGGGACAGACTGCAGAGAAAATGCCATGAGAGGACAGATGCTGGAACCTCTTCAGGTCCACCATGCCATTGACACAGACTTGTCTTGGTCCAGGTGGGGAGTCGACGTGATGAGTTGGAAAGTATCAGCCCCCTGGCCATTGTCCTTTGCTGCTCACCACATAAGCTAATTGGAACTGGAGGCCACACGCTTGGTGCTCCTCCACTTCCAAAACCTGGTGGAGCACAACATGTCTTCATAATTTGCAAAAACAGGACTGTGATAGCCTACCTCAACAGGCAAGGTGGGACGGCGTCCAAGGAGATGACAGAGTTGGCCACATGCATCATCTGATGGTGTTACACCCATGATGTCCGCATGTCCAGGAAAACACAAATGAGGTCAGCCGGCAGGGATTAAGTGGTTGCTCCACCCTAGGGGCATTCAGGCCATGTGGGCAAGTTTGGGGACTTCACACATGGATCTGTTTGTGACTCACGAGAACTCAAAACTACCAGTGTATGTGTCACCTCTCCCAGACCCCCTAGCCTACCAATGGATGCTCTAGCCATGGACTGGAGCAACTGTGGGCATACACGTTTCTGCCTTGGCATATCCTTCCAAGGGAATTAAGCAAGCTTTGGTCCCATGATTGCAATCCTGGTTGCCCCCTGGCTGACCCAGAGTGCTTGCTGAGTAGACCTGTTGGAATTGAGCATTGAGCCTCTGCTATTTTTACCGGCATGCCTGAAGCTTCTGGTGCAACCGTGGATGAGCGTGTTTTATTGGAATCCCTCAAGCACTGAACCTCCACACTTGGCAGCTATCTCACAGCACATCCATGACAGAGGCCTCTCAGAGTTGGTCTCAGATAGAAATGCCAGAGGGGGGTTTCGATCTTCTTTAGTTGTTTACTCGACTTGATGGAACGTGTCTTCCTACTGGTGCACCCGTAGGTGAATTCCCCCCTTGGCTCTGCATGTTGCTGACATCCCTGACTTCCTGCTGCATCAGTGGGAAGTTTCAGGCAAGAGCTGCAGAAGAGTGAAGGGGTTTCAATCAGATATCTCACCAACCCTTGCTTACGTCTTGGACATGTGCATCAGTAGCGATCCTTATCTGTCGGTGCTCATCAAGTCCTTCTACACTGATAAGCCTATGACGCAACAGGTCCTACCTCAGTGGGACCTGCTGCTGGTTTTAGTTATGTTGAATAAGTGGCCTTTTAAGTGCCTCGTGGACCCCAGGTGGGTTTCCCTCAAGTGGAAAACTTGTTTTCTATAAACAGTCTCTTTCTAGGCTAGGAGAAGCAATATCCATGCTCTAGCACATGACCAACTCCAATGGTCACCTGACCACTCCCAGGTGACCATGAGGCCTCACTTGGGCTTCCTTGCAAAGAACCAAGTGGCCTGAGATCTGGCTACAGCCTGTAAGGATTTTACCCTAGGTGGAATGGATGCTGCTCTTCCTCTTGAGGAAACAGCCCTGTGCCCAGTGAGAGCTGTTCACTGGTACCTTTCCCCACATGGATGAACTCAGAGGATGGATGTGTGCCCTCTTTCTACCACTGAGTAACCCACATAAGCGGCAACTTTGCAGAGACACGATTTTATCTTGGATTAAGCAGATGATTATCAAGGATTATGATACCTCACTGGATAGACCGGAAGCCTTACAGCTTGTCTCTGCCAGAGCTCATGAAGTGTAAGCCTTCAATGTTTCCTGGTGCACCCTGCAGAACGTTGTGGTTGTCGACATTCTGCCGTCCTGCCAATGGCTACCTCTGACAGCTTTTGCTTGCACCACATGATAGCGTTCCAGGAGGGCACATATGCCTTCGCTTGCACAACAGGCTCCTTTGCTTAGGTTCTGATACTGGTTCATTAGGCCCTTTCCAGATCCCATCAGAGCTGCCACCTTGTTTCAGTTTATGGCGCTCTTGTGGTTGTGTCCGATGTAGGCTTATAGGTCAGTGCATTTCTTAGTGGGCTTTCTAGGGCTTCATGCTGAGTAGACCTCAGGTCAGACAGTATCAGGCAGTTTATCCTAACTTTCGGCTTGTTCTGGCTTTTTGTCAGGTATAATAGTTGCCCTCGGAACCTTATAACCGCCCCCCTCCCCCCAGCACCTGACAGTTTTGCCAGTAGGACCTGTTAGATTTCCAGGTCTGATAGAGCTGAAACCAATAACATTTTACCCACAAGGCAGACACTTGTTATGTTGGTGGGTAAGCTGGGTGGTCCCATGCGGGTTGGTAAGGAGGGCTTCTTGTTAGTCCAGATTCTGCTGTCAGCAGCCTCATCTCCACGTAGCTGTGAAGTTTTCCCTTTAGACGTCACTTCCTCACAAGGATGGATGGTTTCCCCTGAGCTGCTGGTCCTGCTGGTCTGTACAGGTCAGTGTTCCTATAACGATTACCCCACCACCAGTACGATTTTATATTGGCAATGGTGGTCGAGAGGTAACGTTACGTAATTAATACGAGATATTTGGAGTAATATCTGTATTAATAAGTATACTTACCTCTCGACTGCCAGAGAAGCCTTCCCGACCAACCCCGCTTCCTCTTACAGCTGATGTCAACTGACCACTCTTCAAAAGAGGAAGGATGATACGGGGCGCATGTGTACATGACGTCACCATCAGTTCCACATGGACCGAGAGATGCCGCCAAGGGATCTTCAGGTTTTCAGGATCAAGTGTGAGTAGCAAGCTTCTCAACTCCATTTCTTGGGCGTCATGCGCAGACATAGAGGTCTTGGTAATGGTAGTCGAGAGGTAAGTATATTAAATAATACTGATATTACTCCAAATATCTCGTTAAATATCAAAATTATTTGTGAATGTGGCCACAGTCGCTTAAAAGGAAGATCTTCGTTTGGGTTTGATAAACGAATACCATACTCATTTTTATACAATAATACTTAGTTCATTTTCTTTTCAATGATTGATGCAATGATATAATTCTGTTTTAAAGTGCTTGAAAAGCTTTGTACGGACAGTATTGTTACACCAAAATAAATAAAACTGACCTGTTCAATGAAAAAAAAATACTGGCTCCCTTACTTAAAGATAATAACTGTGTGTGGTACCATGCATAAGTTTATAAATATTCATATGGATATGCATATATATATATATATATATATATATATATATATATATATATATATATATATGTATGTATGTATATATATATATATATATATATATATATATATATATATATATGTATATATATATATATATATGTATATATATACACTACCTCTAATAAAAGTCCACCCGATATTTACACGACTCCCGTTCAATTCCCACTTTAACTATAGTTACCTTGTGCTCGTGCGTTTTATGCACCTGCCGTGTCTAGGTCCGTTAAATATTATTTTATATCCATATGTAGGTACTACTTTGCTGCATCTCTCATGTCTCGCTTTTGATCCATATGCAACGGACTCATCTTTTAATCGTTTGTCAGGCATTATGGCATGACAATCTTTAATTTATATCTCTCTATTTTCTTTACGATTAATATGAATGTATTAGACATCATTAGAATGTTGTTGCCACTGGTCACAACGTTACATTTACTTGTTCGTTCACCTTGTTGCTAAGGACAGAATTGCTGTGAAGTAGGATCAGATATTAATACGCGCTAATGCGTGCACAGCGCCCTTGACCAAGTTGAGTTGTGACGGTACTCTTTTTCTAGTATTTTGGCAACTTTCCACAAACAGTAACGGGGTACATGAAAATAAAAACATAACATAGCTTCTGTGTAAAACGAAAAAGCTTATCAGACATCCTCGGAAAAACAGTTTTGCTGGAGTAATACCTCTCGGAGATTTGCAGCTTGTAGCAAAGCGTTTTCTCCTCGGATGGCCAATTAACTTTATCGTTCTACACAGAAGCTACGTTCGGTTATATTAGAGACATATTGTACGCTATGATTCAGTCACGTTAACCATTTTCGTTCCAGGGTGACGACCTTGACCAAATCTACAGCTATTGAGTTACGACGGGGATTTGAATCGGGAATGGCTTTAATAATTCAAATGAACATGAATTTTCTTCACAATAAATTTGTAACGTGCCGCGCCCTCCTTTATAATATTTCACATGGTTAGAAAAGTCTGAAAACGTTTTGCTACAAGCTGCAAGCGTAGCGTCACAACTCAACTCCGCATATCATTTCGGTTAAGGTGTCAAATGGAAGCCCTTTATTAGAATAATACTTTGCTTTCCTTTTAATGAAAATTTTGTAGCTGAAGCGCTTCTTTGAATCTACATATCGCTATCTGTCAGGGAATCTAATTAAATGATGATTACATGTATAACATTTCTGTGTGTATTCTGCCGTAAAGACGCACTTGAAGAAATGATCTCATTATATTTTCACAAAATGATTTAACTGTGAGAGGCAACTTCATTGGGCTGAAAAGACAATCGAAACAGATATAATTTGATAATTCAAACGACTCAAGGCAATTCTTTGGGATAGCTAAATGTCATGTGAATATTTTAACTCTGGCTTCATTGCTTTTATTTATCACCCGTTGTTTGAGGCTTACAAAGAACTCGTTCGAGGAAAATTTCTATTTAGACAGGTGCAAAAAGTTTTACGGTATGTTGTGTCTTCGTGATATGACGGGAATAAACAAAAATGAGACGAGTAGGTTTTAACTCTCTCAATGCCAACTGCGACTAAAGGGAAACTACAATGGACGAGCTGTTCTGAATTACATTAAGAATGTTAGAGTTATATTCCTTGTGATAAGACCTTCCATTCAGCTACCAGCACGGCTTTCGTTCCAGATAATATTATGTTTCGTTTCAGACAACAACTTTCCCGGACGCCCTCCATAGCTTTACAAAAGTAATGCTGTTGACTCAGCCCAAAACTTGGCACTGAAAGCAATACATTAATGTGTCTCACTTGGTTATTTTATGTAAGGAGTGTATCCTGAAAGAGTAAATAGTCTATCCTGGATAGTCTGCATCACAAAAGCGGGTCTTGGTCGCTGCAGGAGAGCGCCAATTGTAATGTTGGACTCATTTAACGAAAATGTGAAAGTAGATTTGACCGATACAGAATGAGCTGCCTGTAAATTAGTCACGGCGGGCCTTCTTATACCGACAGGAAATATTAAATTTCGCACTTGTCTGAAAACTGGGAATTGTCTCAAAAGGAAATATTTTTCTTGTTATATGTTCATTGAATCAGGTTAAAGTTGAGGTCAACTGCGAAATCAGCCAATCAGAAATGCAGTTTCCTGAATAGCTCCATTTGATTGAATGTTCATTGACCACTCTTTCAAAGATACATTTTCAAAGAGCGATCAAAGACAGCGGAAGTCAGCAGTAAACCAAAACGATACAGTCCGCTAAAGGCAAAATAAATAGTATTAAAATGACTCCAGTTCAGAGCAATATGCGTTGTATTCGTAAAATAATAACTTTATGTATTGGAAAGCCGGCAAGAATGTATAAATCCATCAAATAATTTCAAGATGTTAAATGTTGTGTAAATATGGCGAAACGTTTCCTGAAAAAATCATTTGAAGACTTACAAAAAAGCCGCCGTATCTTAATCTGTATAAATGAACATGAGAATGCATGTCTGGGATTATTCCAAATGGTTTCTCTGCCTTTCTGCCAGAGGGGGACAAGGTGGCCCATGTATATCAGACGATCCATAATTATTGACTACAATAGATGCGTCCATTGATATTAAGTCCAAAGGGTACAAATTTTGACCCACAGATAACATTTCTTCCTGCGAAATATAGGGGAAGCTTTTATAAGCTGAGGTTTCAGGTGCGTTAAATTTACGTACATTACACGGTATAAAATATCAAAGCAAAATGTTTCGTCTTGTGTTAGATTTTACATAAAGCAGGCTCTGCATCTTTCTGAAGAGGCTCCCGCTGACGGCCAGAAAAAATAGGCTGCCATAACATAAAAGTATGTTTACGTCTGAGAGGCAATGAAGACAGTGTGTCAGATACCGTAACTCTGCAACTACTAATAAAGGTAGTGTGTGTCAGATACTATGACTCTGTAGCTACCCGTAAAAGGGTTGTGTGTCAGATACTGTGACTCTGTAGCTACCAATAAAGGTACCGTTGGTCACATACTGTGCCTCTGTAGCTACCAATAATGGTCCGAGTGATAATGGACAATATTTCTTGGTTCCTGACAAGTTTGGTGACCAACGAAAACTTTACAAGCGTTTTGAATGTCTGTTACAACCCTCCCCCCCCCCGTCAGAATATATTTTCCTATCTCCATCAAAATGTTTTGTTTTGTTTTTTCAATCAGTCACAGAGAAGTTAACCGAGACAGGGGCTAGGTGTACCTAAATTGTAAATCAGGGAACAAATGATACAAAGGAAATGCAAAGGTACACCAAATGAAATGAATTCCAATGCTGGGATTCAAACACCCAGAATGTCATTCGTTTGTTGCGTTAATAACAGCCATTAAAACATTGCACTTCAGCGGTTGTTCCTTCCATCAACACCATTACTGCAATACAGGCAAAAGTGTTACACGTTACTTTCAAACGATTTCAGGTAGGGATGAACAAGGCGATATGCAGGTTATGCAGAACATATCCGATGAAATGACTTCCGGCTGGTGCTCTCCTGTTTTGTCTCTACTTGTGACAATCATTATGTTTCGCATTGAATGTTTCACAAAAGAAATCATATTTTATTTCGTTACTTTGACAATCACGATGAAATTTAATACCTTGCTTGGGCTGAGACTAGAGAGACAAATATCTCCTTAAGTATGGATGAACGGCAACAAAGTGAGGCTTAAGTGCCACAGTGCTTTGCATCATGGTGGACATTATTTTGTCCGCATTGTACTGAACATGGAAAATGGAACACACATTATTTACTCTTTTTCGACCTTAATATGTGTTGCTATTGTCAGCTGTCACAGTGCGTTCTCAACGCTGCATGGGTTATAATGTACATTTTATAAACCTTGACAACACGTAAGGGACAAAGCGACACACCACTTTAAAAGGCATGATGCTGAATTACTGCATTCTATTTTCAGTTACATACCGTTTTTGCCCTGACCCACATACAAGTCACAAAGAGTATTATCGCATGTGTTACGACACGATGCGTCGAATGATTTAGCTTTGTGCATGCTATTATTTGGATTATTTTATTGATAGAATGCCCTCTTTATAAATGCCTAATCATCTCGCATGGATCGTGGTGTTCCTTTGAAAGTATCTGCGATCGCAGTTTCATTGCATACTCTAGGCAGCCTGAGTTTTGTTCTTCAGTCCATTCATTTACCGGCAGTGCACCTAAGTAAAAGCTTTTAGCGGTGCGCTCAAAGTGCCCCGAGAAGACTAAAGGAAGTTGTTTATCTGGTAACTTTGGGTCAGATGTAAAACGGTGCTCCTTTCTAAAGAAATACAAATATTTGTATATCATAATTTTGCTGTTTATATGTTTTGAACGGATAATCGAGAAACAGGGGTCCCTTAAAAACATGGTGGATTATTCCCTAGATGACGTGATAATAAAAATATGTTTAAGAATCTCCTGCGGGTTTTTTTTTTTTTTTTTTTTTTTTTTTTTGTTGGACGGGGATTCTTCAATTGGACCTGATCTGGGCCAAGGTATCCGAGATGCTGCTAGGCTATTGAACTGTGCAGTCCGCATATCAACCTAGTTTTTATCATATTTCTATTTTCAATTGCGTTTTTGGTGCACTCATATTTATAGTTTTAATAGAAAAAACGTGAATCTAAATAATTAAATAATCGAGGCAAATGGTGTCACCTATGAGGATGTTTGCATTTGTTTACTACACCTACATGACAGTACTAGCATAACTTCAAATCACACCATATTGGCCATAACTTCACCAGTTTAAACACTTCTAGTGGGACTGACAGGGTAAGTATTTCTGGATTAAAGTGACCAGGTGATTAGCCTCGGACAGGCCCAATCCCAGGAGGGACTCAATGGAAGGTGGGATGAAGACGCCTCGGTTTCAGTCTCTAGCGCCTCAGAATAGAAAGAAAAGTCTAAATGAATTTGATGGATATATAATCCATTGCCCTTTTGATAACTGCCAGGTCTTTATCACGCAGCAGCACTCTGAAAGCTGTTGACAGCAGCCACTATATGTCTGTTATGGTAGATTTTTCCATCCATTGCCCAGTGTTAATTATTTATTTGGGTACCTAAAGTCAGTAAATACAAAATATAATAGGAATCCTACAGGGAAAATGTACCTGTGCTGTGCAAGGAATATGGATACACATATATTGTGCCTAAGCTATTTCTGAATATATAATTATATCCAAGAAAGCAGCAAGCCATTATTTCATTCGGCAAATGAGTCGGTTGATGCCACCTGAGTCCAGTTTATTTTTATGACTTATAACAAAGGCCCCCTTACACCGAGCAACATCAGTTATTTTGTATATAATGACTGAGACTGATGACAGTCCACTTGAATGGAAATTGTTATTGCTGTGGCAAACAGCGGTCAATATGAAATTTTAATCAATCATTGTTGTCACAACTGGCCTTGCTACGATTACGTGGGCGCATCGCACATCTTACGCAGGAATCACTGTCGACTTGTCTGACAACAGCTATTTGACCAACTATATCAGTTTGTTTGTATCTCAGCCTTATTTATTTATTTATTTATTTATTTATTTATTTATTTATTTATTTATTTATTTATTTATTTGTTTGTTTGTTTGTTTGTTTGTTTGTTTGTTTGTTTGTTTGTTGGTTGGTTGCTTGGTTGGTTGGTTGCTTGCTTGCTTGGTTGGTTGGTTGGTTGGTTGGTTGGTTGGTTGGTTGGTTGGTTTATTTATTTATTATTTGCTTACTTTTTATACATTTTATCTGTTAGCTTTTAAAGTGGAAGAATAGGGACCACGAAATTCTGATTTCGGTATTTAGTAATGTGGGCATCTGCTTTTGGCTGACCCTTTCTTTCCCACAATACATATTTTACCGTTCAGCCTTTTTTGGTGATAGTGAGAATTGATGGTTTTTTTATGAGCAGAATACATATTTTGAGTTATACAGAGTACTAACTAGATTTTTCTCCTTTGTATTTAACGGATATATGATCTCCTTATATTTGAATTTAATGAACTGAGTCTGCTCTTTAGAACCATCATAAGCCTTTTTTATAAACTGCGTTCAAACCCAAATATATACATCATGAATGTTTATCGAATGAAACACATTACAAACGTCAGTTTCGAATGGCACTGCACTCTACAATGACTCACTGAATAAGTTTGTAACTTAGCTCTAAACCAGTAATAATCATAAGGATAATGGCAGCAGTAGTGATGATGATGATGATGATGATGATGATGACGACGACGATGACGACGATGACGATGACGATGACGACGACGACGATGACGACGACGACGACGACGACGACGATGATGATGATGATGATGATGATGATGATGATGATGATGATGATGATGATGATGATGATGATGATGATTGAGGCTTGATCACAACTGTAGAATATTTGGACCAGGTTATTTTTCGCTAGAAATTTCAATATTGCTTTGGAAAAAAGAAGTTTATGCGAAAAAATGAACATTAGTTTCCACCAAAGGATGTGAAAATATTCTTTGCCAGTTTGCTTGGCATGCCAAACGCGGGGAGTGGTACATTTATGCTACTACTACTACTACTACTACTACTACTACTACTACTACTACTACTACTACTACTACTACTACTACTACTACTACTACTACTACTACTACTACTACTACTACTACTACTAATAATAATAATAATAATAATAATAATAATAATAATAATAATAAATGACGCTTGATAACAACTATAGAAGATTTGGATCAGTTTATTTTTCGCTAACAATTTCAACATTGCATTGGGAAAAAAAGCCTACGGGAAATAATGAAAATTGATTTTCGTGAAAAGCTGTGAACACATTCTGTTCCAGTTTGCTTGGAATGCCGATCGCGGGGAGTGGGAGGGCTAAATGGATATATTTCATGGCTTCAAATAACTCGGCAATTAAGTCGCAATCTGCAAATACTAAATTGATCTATTTAGGACATATACGATCACACTTACCACCAGCAGACCTCCATACTCGCGCTAAGTATCGAAGCCGTCTGGTCGAATTGGCCATTTTGTGTAATAAATGGCTTCAAATTTCAGTTAAAGAATGCGAATTTAAAACAAAGCTGTCGAACACAGGCACAATTCATATAAAGCCCCAGAATAACGAGCATTTCCATTAATTTTGTATTCAGTTTGTTACACTTTATGGAACAAACATACTGGAAACATGAGGTGTGTTTGTTTTCCTGCCGGGAAAGCCGTTTGCTAGCAGCATGGAACATCTGCTGTGACTGAAGCAATCCGCATGCCGATTTAACGACCCGCCACCACTGCCAATTCCTGTTCACAAGCGAGATTTTCCAGGCAGTTGTTGGACAACTTCAAGAGGCCCGTGAAAATGCGTAGCTGGTCTACTAATGGCAGGGGTCGCTTTGACATTGATAAGTCTCTTATGATTCTGGCAACTCAATACATTTACTCTTTCCGTTTCAAATCTATGCACACCAACCATATTAGATTTCGCCCGTAGTGTTTGAGATTGTGCCTCCATGAGTGTCAGTTCTAAAAAAAATAATGTTGTGTACCGTTGGAAAATGGCACTGACCATGAGGATAATACACTGAAAGTACGCCGTTGAGGTACTACATTCACAGGAGATTTAGGTTCAAAATGAACCCAATGGCTTTCGTATTTGGTCATTTGAGAGTCAAGAAATACGGCATCTTTACTGTTTGTCGAGACAACGTGTAGAATGGACTGCCTTAATCACCACAGCCGGGATAAAAGACGGAGCAATCGTCTGGTAACAAGTGCGCTTGTGTAATCAGTCGTCCTCCGTACTTTGGAGGTTGATGTCTTTGTCCATGCTAGAAACTGGACCCGCAGGGATGCAAATAAACCTCATGCATTTTGCATGCAGTTTTGAACAACGTCTTCTGTGTATGTACTGTAAAAGGAAATAGTTCTTGATCTCTCGCTAATATTACAAAAGTTACTTTCGCTGCATAATTCTGTTGTTCTGTAATATTATCTATGTTCTATCCCCGGGGTTCTATCTGTATGTGGACACGTGAAAGAATGGAATGGTCAACCACTAAGCTTGCTATCATTAATCAGACACCTTACGTTGCCTAATGCCCTCTGCCAAAGCACCTTGGCCTTGAGCTTACGCCCCAGCCCTTTACTTACGTTGTCTGTACTACGAGACAAGCACATCAATTTCCCGTCACAACCGCATACCTTGTTGTCTTGTAAACCATTGTCTCGCTTGGCCAGATACTAGCCGCTCTCTGTGCGTGGAAGCAATATTATAATTATTTTTTTTAAATAAAGGGTACTTAGTACAAACAGAGGGGAATTTCTTCTTTTGGCGAATTAACGAAGCAACAAATGAATATGACTTTGGCTAATTGTTAACTTCAAGTTCTCTAAAAGATACTAATTTTGTGAGAAAGGGGAATCTAGTCCTGTCTGTAACAGTGATATGCCCGTGCGTCCTCCATTGTTGCTAAGCGTGAGCCCCGTTCTTTGTGGCGGGAAATAAATATGCACGTCTCGTATTTTTACACTGGCTCAAAATTATGCTTTCAGCATGTTTTGCGCGATAAATCAAAACACTTGAAACATAAAATAGTCACGTGCAATGGTCGAGCCTTACGTCGTGACCATTTTACCTGAACCACGTGCCGATAAATCAGTCATCAGACTGTAACCAATCCCATACTTTCTGTATCATCTCACGCGCAATACTCGTAAGACATGCCCGCACGCACACTTGCCTCCAAGTGTTGCTTGTTGTGTTAGTTTTTAAATGATAATTTATATACCTTTGGCCGATAACCGGTTCTCCAGACAGTTCCGTTATCTTGGATAGCACAGTTACATGATTGACAGCTGCCATGGCAGCACGTGTAATTTGCCAAGTCATATGACTCAGTCTGTCCCTGAAAAAAGACAAAATAATAAACTGCAAGAAATAAACATTTTAATGGTATCCAAATGAACAATTTGGCGCCGATCAGAAGCACATTCACATAATGCTATCCTTCCGAGTTTTTAAACAAGTGTTTGTCCATTGCTGCCATATATATATATCAAATAAATTAATACAGTGTGCCCATAGATCTGTGATCTGTAAGCTTACAGGTTAGAACAAATAAAGTCCGCTCAAACATTTTTCTCAGGACAAAGTGGCCTATTTCCAAACGCGCGGGAAATTAAACAAGTTATATGATTGGATGACTGTCCATTAGTCAATTAATCAGGGCGTAGTTCACGTCAGATGGGCTCGCCTGAAGGCTCGCCTATCTAACGTGGACCTTGCCCTGATAAGTTAAGTCCTATAACCTAACCTTAAGAGACTGTCAATCAGGTATGTGTCCCTAGAGAAACCCGATATCGAAAATATCAGACTCGTGAGCACTGAACATCAAAACGTTTTTGCCGCAAGCGATAATAATGGCCGTCCATGCATTTATTTTGGGAATTCAGTTTTGTTTCCTTCCACTTTTCCATACTTGCGACACAAAGCGTTGCCAGGAAAGCTGTTGCATTGGCATAGGCCTATGCACACCTAAAAGGTAGCTCCCTTCGTCTACATCGGGTATGTGTGTAAGGATATGTGTGAGGAGATTGTTTATTTCATTGCACAAGTCCTTTTAATACCTCTTTTGGGAGGGTATGGTGGTCCCGATAAGGACCTTTGTGTTTGTTTGAAGATTACACGCATCAGTAGGGGATTTGAGCACCATGCTTCTGCAAGGAAGTCTTGAGCCTCTTTGGCATGCTGCTGGTGAGCTTGGCTACGTTGACCTGGTTCCACTGGTCAGTAATCCGCTGCTCCACTTGATCCGGGGTGGTCGCAGCATATCCCATAAATCTTCAATGGGGGACAGGTCAGGAGATCAGGATGGTCATGGTAATATTTGAATGTTGTTCTACTGGAGATACTGCATGCTGACCAGTGCTGTATGTGTCCCTCCCCTTTTCCCCACCACCCATCTTAAAGTCTTGGTCTTCCATACTCTGCTGTCCTCTTGTATCCTCTTGTTTGTTAAAAACAACCCTACCGCCTAGGTACCGCTCACCTGGAACACCCCAATCTCCCTGGCAACCTCAAACTGAAAAAACAGCCTCTAACATGCGAATGATCCCGCCTCTGTCGAATCTGAAGAAATTTGAGTAACCCGTGTTCAGTGGCCTTATGGATTGACATTGACCCCTGTGCCGCCAGTGGCCCCCCATAAAGCACATAGGCATCCCAACGCCACACACACTTTTCGCACCTTCGTAGCTGCTAGCTTATTTCCAGAACCTTTCGCTTTTGTGTGACCACTCAGGCATATTCTTATCGACCCCGTCCATGTTACATAACACTCATATTTTAGACACAAACTAGCACTCAAAGCAGCTTGTGTTAGACCAATCGCGGGTGGGTGGGAGGGGAGTGACTGTTTGGTTAGACGGGAGTATACAGTAGTGTATCTTATTTAGAACATTTTAACAAAAGTTCACACGTGAGCATTTTATAAGAGAACAATATATATATATATACATATATACATATATATATATATATATATATATATATATATATATTCAAGATTAATGAAAACTAAAATTACTGGTTGCAAGACGAACTTATAGCTGAACGTTACTGTTTTTTCGCGAACTCTTTCTGTGTCACATTCAGAAAAAGTCAACAGCTTTGCTCGCCGTGTTTTGGGTGCAATGTGCGCTGAGGAATGCTGTTGACCTGGACTAATATATCCCTTGTAATTGTGGGCATGCTTCTTGAATGAAAGGTCTTTTTTTACAAGGAACATGTTTCTAGGAACCTGACTCTAATTCATTGCAGTTAGTTGTAACAACTTTTGTCTCAGATGGAACCGAAAGAGTTAATATTGGTTGGAGATCTAATGTGGGAGAACAGATCTTTGAGAACATGCACTCTGGTCTAAATACCGTAACAGTCACAAACCATCTATAATTGGAGTTACTCGTTGATTACAAAGACAATACAGAGGTCCCCGTCTTGTAAAACCATCCTTTGGGTTCATCAACTTGTGGTGTTTTAAGGCAACTGGTCATTCACAGGAACTATATGAGTTACCACTGTCAACGGAAGAGCTTCGTCATCCTCTACAGGCTGTTTACTTCGAGTTGGCAAGCGTAGGAATTCATAAGACTACAGCCCCTGGTAAAGAGGCCTTGATATAATTCCTGACCGTGACGAATCGCACAGCTCATCTGTGCCTACACATCACAACATCCCACAGCCACGTGCAATATATTCCACTAGTTCTCAAAGTTAATGCAAATGGATCACTAGTTGTAATAGCAAACACTTATTTTGTACAGCTAGGCTCACAGATTGTACAATCAAATACATTATCCGAATTTCCATTGTTTGGGACTGTACTATGACACTTTTTCAAAGTCGCTTACGCCTGAAGCCACAAAGTGCCGATGTTAAGTTGTGCTGGTGTATATAAACTTTATTGACTGTACCATAAAAACAGAATATATGGCATTTTGTCACAAACACGTGTACAGAAAATAAAAATACAGCAAAGTGCACACGAATACAAAATCATACAAAGCACAACAGTTACAGAATCATGGGAAAAAAAAACAATTGTACATCATAACATGCACACATGAAATTTCGACATACACATACCAGATATATGATACTCATGATAATGCCAGGTGGGAGGAGAAATATCACAAGGAGTTTCCTCTAATTTCTACCAGATTTTAAAAATCTTGTGTAAGTCCACTTAAGTACTTTCAAAACGCCCCCCCCCCGCCAACACACACACACACACACACACACACACACTAAATCCTTTTTTTTTTTTAAATAAATGGAAAAGTTGTTACTGATGTGACCTAATCAAACTAACACTCAGTCGAAAAAAAAATGTTTTTTATATATATCAATGACATAACAAATATAACGGAGCCAAATATTTGATTGTTTGCCGCTTTGTGTCATAGCTGACCAAGAAAAACAAGAAGTTGCATAGTTTAATCCCTTACGGCGATCTTTCTGCCTGCTCAATTTGGGCTGAGCAATGGCTCAGCAGTGTCAATAAAGACTTGTTCAAGAGAAAAAAAAAGTAAACATTTCCCTGTTTTCTAAAAACATCCCGTATTTCTTACTTCTAATCTCATAAACACCTTTGCGTAATTTTATCTTCTGATTCTACCTTGACAAATCTCCTTGATTGATAGTGTGTATACTGCCCGTGGAGAAAGAAAAAAGCCCCCCCCCCCCCATTGGTTTAACATTTTTTCAAATATGCCTTTAAATGGAAAATATGGGAATCACATGGAATATGATGTAATTTCAACAAATTATCTTAGGGGTATGCCTGAGCAGTCACACACACACACACACACACACACACACACACACACACACACACACAAAATGTCCTGAAAACACGACAACTGCCAGAGAGGTGCAAAAAGTGTGTCTGGCATTGGGATGCCTACTGGCTTTATAAGGGGACCATAGTACTACTGGGATCAATAGTTATGATTCCACAGTGTCACGGCGTACGGGTAACTCACGAGTGTCTGAATTTGAAAGGGATAGAATCATCGGGATGTTGGAGGCTGCTCTTTCCCAGCGGGAGGTTGCCCGGATAATGGAGTGCTCCAGGCCATCGGTAAAAAGGTGGTGGGACCGTTTCCGGGAAACCAGAGGATGCAAGAGGATGGCTGGGTCTTGGCGACCAAGACTGCCAGATGGGACGAATGACCATTACTTGATCCAGTATGTGAAGGAACACAGGTTTTCTTTCACCGAAAGGTATCGTCAGCAGTGGCAACAGGCCAGCAACATCAAAGCATCACCGTTTACCGTTAACAATTAAGAGACTACTGTTGGTCAAACTGAGGGCATACAGCCCTGCCATTTGCACCCCGCCCAGTCCTAAACACAAGACGTGGTGTGAGGAACATGTAGCCTGGACCAGAAATTGATGGAACAGGATGATGTGGTCAGATTAATCTTGATTCTGCTTACATTTTTACAATGGAAGAAAAAGGCTTCGATAAATGCCTTCCGAGAGGTTCGTAGAAGGATGTACAGATGAACATGATGGAGGAGACATTGTCATAGGATAATTATAGCAACATGGAGAACAGCTCTCATCAAGATGGATGGGGCACTAACAGATCAGTGCTACATGGATGAGAACCTGCCCACAGTTGATGAATGGACCCAACAATATCCTGAGTTTACTCATGTTTTCAAAAAGAGTCTTAACCGCATTAGTAATGTTGGTAAAACAAACAAGCCTTTTTTATATTTGTGACCGTAGACTAGCCGTTATTCATACTCGGCTACGAATGAAATGCAGCAACCTACATGCAGTCCTTTTATGAAAGGGTTGGTGGACTGGCAGTGCAAAGGAATATTGTTTTCATTTTCTTTGTGAGTCTAACAAATAGACAATAGGGACAGAGAGACACATTACAAAGCACAGTTATTATATTAGCGCCATTCACAATCCAGACATCACTTTATGGCTCCGTAAACTGCTCTTTTGTCGAAAATGAAATCATTTTTAAGGCTGTCCAACAGCATATAAATGGCACAGGTAGACTAGAGGCAATGACACGAAAATTGGTATAGCAGTATATCTGTATATTTAAATACCAAGCAGTTACTGTTTCTAATATCTAAGTCAAGATATGCTGTGAAAATTTACCCCAACCCTTTGCTGTCTGTGGTGTCTTGTTCTGATTCACTTCTTCCTTCAAGCTGTGTGGCAGTGCCACTCTGTCTGTCTTTTCACGTGTTGTGACCTCTCTTACAAGTGGGTCGAGCAAGTGTATCGTCTTGCTTGTTGTGCAATGTCCAAATACTCCTCATTTTTGTTTGCCTGCGAAGCTGACTCTGTTTTTTTTTTTTTTTTTTTTTTTTTTTTTTAATGCTCTGATGTTTATGTACAGACTTCGCTGGAGGTAGAAGGCTTGTTTCGCAGACAACCTTTTTGTACAAGAAGCATAAATATGGCGCTATGCACTGATTCCCATTTTTTTCTTCAATAAAATATGTTTGAACCATGGCTACGGTTTCAACAGTAAAACGCACGACCACACATTGCCCGAATCAGCATGCAGTGTCTACAGCAACACAATATCCCATTGTTGTCATGGCCAGCCCGTCCTCCTGACCTTTCCCCCATCTAGCATTTAAGGGATGTGTTGGGCTGTAGAATCATGGATGAGTATAAAAACCTGCATCCACCCTGGGCCAACTCGTATAGAGGCACTTAGACCAGTGGAACCAAATTTTCCTGGCTGAGATCATCAAGCTGACAAGCAACATGCCAAGGTGGATCCAAGTTTGCTTACAGAAGCGTGATAGTCACACCCGGTGTTGATAGATGCAGCCTCCCAACAACAACCAGAAAGGTCACTTTTTTCCTCCCAAAGGAGATGTGAAAAGGAATGTTATGATAAAATAAACAAACTCCCCACACACATCCTCATAAGACGTGCAATAATTTAAACAAGGTGTTTGTCCCCCCCCCCCCCCCCTGTCGTAGGGTATATATACGTAAAAGCAATGAAACGTGTTGACTGCCTTCGGGGCATGAAATTCATTCTTAGTGAAAAATCCCTGGCGAAAATGTACTGGATATTAATACGACCCCCCCCCCCGAACACGGCCACATTCTCTGAGACAATTATCTCAGGGCATGTTAGCTGGTGCGCGTGTTGGAACTGGTGGCACCCAAACCATACGCAACAGGTTGTATCACAAAGAATCACAAAGGAAAAGGTTGAAACAGAGAAGAGATACACTATCTAGCACTGTTTTTTAATATTATCAATTTTTGAGCTCCTAATTTCTTTTGAGACAGGATTTCCGGGGTTATTGCCACCTGGCACAATAAAAGGCATAGTAAGGAAATTCCTTTGACATCCTGTAAATATCCGAACAACGTATCAAGTCATTTTTCTCTTCCATCTTTCCCAACTGTCTTAACTTAGATAAGCATGTAACAAGCTCCGGAAAAAATATATACTAGACTGAGTCGTAGCAAAACCAAAACCAAAACAGTCCCTATGTGTTATTATGGACAAAATAGATTTGCTGAAGTTTACCATACCCGAATGCTTCTTAATTATTGTCCTTTTAATGACCTTATGTTTTAGTATAGGTTAACGATTTACCAAAGTCTGCCTGCGGAGCACCCGTGAACTTTCATCCATTAATGTGACAGTTTGCAATCTATACAGTATATCACAAAATAATTGTGGGACCTTTCCTGTTAAAAATCACTGTAAAGACACTATATTATTTTATTTGGTGATGCAAACAAATTGAAAGACTGGAATGTAAAGTTATTTGACAGTGTAGAAAAGTTTATCCTCAAAGCAAACAAATTCAAGGCGGATAGATTATCAACCTACCATTTTTCCCACCTTATTTCTTCATCTTTACAAATCATGCCACTGTGTTGTCGTAAACGTGTGAAAAAGCCGGTTTCCTGGAGATACTCTCCAACTGTAGAACCATAGAGGGGGATTCATAAAAGCTTCGCAGCTTATTTTCCGATCCATATTTCATATGAAATGAAATATGAATTAAACCAACAGTCTAGCCATCTTTCACTATCTAGTAGTAAAAATACAGCCCATTCATTATCGTTTTGCACAACTACGTTCTGTATTCTTGAGGAACAATTGGAACAGCTTTCTCCCGCTCTGCAAGGCTTTTCTTCTTGAAAATCACTATAATACCACACACGAAGGGGAAGGTGACCTTGACAAGAACGACCTCCGAGAAATGCGAGACTGCTTATTTTTTGTTGACTGTAGAAATAGAGTCCCAAGTCTTTCATGCCGTAACTTTTTATGAAAAATTTACAGTTACCAAAAAGTCATACTTTGGCTTGCAATACCTAAATATTTACACCGTAAAAATGTCCGTCAGAAAGGATATAAAATAGCTTGATGTCAGAATAGTTAACAACGTAGAACTGATAGGAGTATTTTGGTTTCGGTATACACATACAGCAACTTTATGATGAATAATAGTAATTCCTGACAAATAACATCAACGTATTCTCAAGTTACAAAGCGACACACCCACGACAAAGTTGCTTCTAAGATATGCAAAGTGAACAAGCTGTGTAGATTCACTTTGAAATACAGTGCGCGTTAAGCGTACTTTGTCACTAACAAATATGTTTCACATGGATTGCCAAGCAGGCCAAGGCTATATTAAGCACACCGCTTGCCACAGATGATATCGTACACTTAAATGCCTGTTTGTGACGTGGATTTTGAGTAAATAATGCTTCATGCAATAGAATTCACACAAATGGATTGAGTTTAAGCAAAACATTTGTTCAGATAGTCAAAACGAACCTATTTCTATCGTTTAATAACTTCTGCGTTTGAAAAAACACGGTTTAAAAATGGTTGACTATGTTTTAGATCTAGCATTAAGAATTATATAAGGTAAGCTTTGATAATTTACTTCCTGAGGCTTACCACTTTACAGTCGGTTCACCGTAGGCAAGCCAGACTCAGGGGTGCGTCACATCCATTACAGTAATTAAAACAGCAACATGTGAGCATACGGTACACTTGTACCTGAGATAGTTTGACCCAAAATGATCAACAGAGAACACAGAAGTTGCATTAAGCAGGGTTTATGAAAGCCGATTTCTACCATTGACTGCCAAGGGGTGATAACCGGGCTGGCTTTAACCATCCAGGCTACCCACTTGCCCACCCCACCGCCAATTACCATGTGCTACGTTACTTTGATGTAATATTAATATTCATTTGAAATCTTTATTTCTTTTCTTGTTTCATTGTCACGATCAGTATACAACATTATAGACTAATAGAAATACAACCGCCTGGCTCAACATGACAGCATTGATATTAATACGATGCAACACATAACTGGTGGTCTATATCAGATAGCCAGTTTCCGATATGTGTAGATAATCATTTCTCCCAGTATTTGTTTATAGTATTCAGCAGTTGACTCTTTCCAGACCAGGCCTTCTGGTCTCTGTCAGCAGCCAGGGCAGGCTACTTTGCAGAATGGCTGTCTCAAGTGGGTCTTTGGTCGGGTCCGGTGGGTCGTTATGTGACACTCGACAATGGCACCATGATTCAACCAAAAACGTTTTTGAAATTAAATCACGCAGAGACACAAGGTCCCGATATGCAAAGCTTCCCTATGAGACACAAACATATATACGTGTACCCTAGGTCCTCCATATGGCACTCTCTTATTCTGTTTTCGAACACATAAGCATATTTTGTTCTTATATAGTATTGCACTACATTTAAAAATGAAGGCCCTAAAATCATTCGTCTCTTGACCGCATCAACTGTATGATCTTTTGCTAGTTTCCATCTGAGGAGGACTTCACAAAAACCGAAACAACCAACCCTGGCTAACAAAACCTTATTCCATTAAAATTATCAATATCATATATAGAATTACTACCAAAGAGTAAAAACTTTCACAAGTTGAAACCATGGATGTGAAAACTTGTCATCGTCTTCTTGAACAAATTCTAATTCAGCACTTTCTAAACTCAGTGTCCGTAAAGTCCACAGTCATGTGACGTTTTTGCTTTTTGATGCGACATCTGAACTTGCATGAAAAACATGGTGAATCTCCTGAAAATAAGCCATGGAGATTTTGAACCAATCACATAATCGTAAAGCCTGTAGAAAACCTGTTTACACAATCTGGTGTCAGGCAAATCGTATTTCATTCTGTAATAGTACCAGATGCAAGTTCTGTTAGAATATGCCAAAGTGATAACAAAGGTACCGCCTTTATAGGTGCAGAATACCGCATTTTCAAACCAGTTATGATCACCCGCTTTCGCCATCGGAGATTCTGCAAGCACAGAGATAAAATTATGTTCTCAAGATCCTTAGAGCTTTTAATATCAGGATCAGTAATTGATCTTAATCACCTTCTAACACTCACTCGTACATTAAAGAAAGTACGAAATGTATCCCATGGCATCTGATGTCCCTGTCCGAAAAACGTGCACAAACTGTCGAATTGTTTGTGGTTATATGGTATGAACTATGGAAAAGTCAATACGTAAATTCGTTATTTACATCTCGTACGAAAGGTACTTAACTTACACTTTCTAATATTATCAATTATTGCACTGAGGTTAAGTCTTGGAGGAAATAGTTTCAAAGGTCTAGTTCTAGTATTGAATTATGTCGCCAATATGTCTGGCATGATCCACCAAATTCAATTTCATGTTTTCAAATATGCAGTCCAAACAAGCAAGTTGGGTAGAGGGACCTGGCTTTATTGTTTAGGTCAATAACCTCGTGTGTTGTACAGTCCTGTAAAGCGGGTAAATTAAGTTTTCGTGGACTTTAAATCCAATGTAGTACTTTCATGTATCTGTCTGTTTGCTGACCTGGTTTGCAACTCTGAAAATTTTGATGATAAGTTTTACAAGGGCTGGCTGAAAAGTTCTAAGCCAAAGTGGGATATCTTAATAGGATTGAAACACACTTTTACCACAAACAAATACATTATATAATGAATTATACACATAAGAACTGCAGCTGTAGTGTAATTAGTGTCTTTGTACCACACTATCTTGTGAACCTACCCATTGCAATCACCAGAAATTGACGATACTGGATATAGGGCAGGCATCAAATACATTGGACCTGCAGCTGAAGGGGCTAACTTGGCACAGATACATACCGACATGGTCTCCACTTTAGGCGATGATGCCCCTTCCTTGAAGAGAGCCTTGACGATGACGCGCGTCCAGGAAGGCCTTTGACAGCAACCATTCCCAAAAACATTAAACGGGTGCATGACATAGTGATGGCTGATCAACGATTGACCACTCGACATATTGGCAGTGTTGTGGGTATCTCTCATGACAGGGTTGATCACATAATCACTAAGAAGTTGGGAGGGACAAAAGTTTCTGCAAATGTGTGCCAATGCTCTTGACAGCGAATCAGAAACGTGTCAGATGCCATGAAAATTTATGCCGTTTTGAAGTAGATCCCTATGATTTTTTGGGCCCGATTTGGAACCATGGATGAGACCTGGATTCATCACTTTAAACCAGAAACCAAACTTTAGTTTAAACAATGGAAGCATCTGGGATCACCCCCCCCCCCTCCAAAAAACAAAACAAAACAAAACAAAACAAAAAACAGAAAAAAAACAACAACAACAAAAACAACAACAAACCAAGTAGGTTCATTCGCTGGAAAGGTGATCACCTCAGTCTTTTGCGATTCGAAGGGTATTCTGCTGATTGACTATCTTGAAAAAGACCAGACTGTTAATGGAATATATTATGATGATGACTGCCTTGAAAAAGGCCAGACAATCAATGGAATACATTGTGCTGACCTACTGAGACTGTTGCGTGAAACTATCAAAGCTCAGCGATGGGAAATGTTCATTTAAGGAGTCCTGTTCCACCAAGACAATGCTTCTATTCACAAATCGGCGGTTTGCCATGTCAGCGATCCACGATTGTGACTTTGAACTCATTGATCATCCCCCTTATTCACCCTATTTTGCCCCGTCAGACTTCCGCCTGTTTCCAAAAAGGAAAAAGAGCTAGCAGGTCGCCATTTTCCTAGTAATGATGTAGTCATTTCCGCTGTGAACAACACTTTTAAGGTGGGTGAAGAAAATGTTTTCTTGACCAGCATCCAGGCCTTGCAGTTTTGCTGGCAAGAGTGTGTAAACCCAAAAGGGGAGTATGTGGAGAAATAAATGAAAACCATCGACTTTGTATGGGTCTTTCACAGCTAGGCTTAGAACTTTTCAGCCAGCCTCCGTATGTTTAAGAGCTGTGGTAGTACCTGCTTATGTATTGCACTGCTGTGTTGTCCACTGAAGTACAGTGTCTTAGTGTTGTCTACTGTTGTGACCCTTTGCACTGCATGATTAGAATGGTGTGAGATATAACTTTAAATCCAGTATATTGGTAGACAGCAAATGGTGAAATGCACATGTCAAATAATTAGTCTACAAAACATAACCAATGGTGCAAATAAAGTGTAGATAATCGGCAGCGTGCCTCGCTAGTGAAGCGAGAGGATTTCCAGAGTGGAGCTGGAATTGTATTTGTCATCACCAATAAGCCATAGTATTTCGAGGGGTTACGGTATATTCAATTTGAATTGAGATCAATATACAGGTTTCATAATACAATCGGGAAAAAATGTAAACTGAAGCAAGGTATGGTTAAAATTGGTACAAACATATCAACAGACATGCAGGAATGCCAAATACATATACAACTGATGAAACAAGTAGTATTTGTGCATTCATACATTCACATTATATGTTTAATCAACAGAAGCTGGAATTGCAAACGTAGGGATTAACTGCCCGAGCCTTTCATAAAACAGAAGATACAATTTGAATGTGTTTACGGAAGCACTAATGCTTAATGAAAGGACATGCTAAAAACAAATAAACGGTGATATGAAGAAATTTGCAAATAAAGAAATTGGCTTCTGAAACGCCCATTGATATCGAGTATTGATTAAAGCTGCTGTCGCTGTTAGGTCAGAAAATTAACACCTTGAGGTTTTCAAGGCAGGAACCATGATTTGAAGTAAAGACATAGTGAATGTTAATGCGTCTAACATACAGGCTTGGTCAGCAAAGACAAGTCAATAGTTTGGACCAGCTGGATGAGGTCATTGTAACCGAGACAAATGATACTTCATATTCAACAATCTGTAGCATTGCCTTGCAATACTTTTTAGTGTAATGCCCCCCCCCCCGCCCCCTCTCCCCAAATGCGTAGAGTCAGAGCTGGTTGCTGACATTTGCGATACCGAGATATGCAATGCATGTTGCTCAGCTTCCCATATGCTTTTTGTCAATCACAGACAATCTACCGTTTAGAGAATAGTTCAGTTAATGCTGTCAATACACCTGTTTAAACTCGCGTTGAAAATTACCAATATGTCTTACTCTGTGTGCCGTAATGACGAAATTGAGCGACCATTTCTCGTCATTTATGATACGGAGACACAACAGGTATGAATGGGCTCTTTGTCAGAAGGAATAAGAAACTACAACGCTCGCAGCGCTGATTGGGTCGTTATCTATTCAGACACACGAATCAATGACTAGCAGCGGCGTCTCATTTTTAAACCATTCCGACTGTACGTGATTTAATGAGAGTAAAATTCGTTCGCACTTCAAACTTAATATTCTTCAACAATCTAAAAACCTACATTCAAATATAATTGTAATCTTCAAATCACTCCTTTCGTAAAAGCTGGCCCTTGTCAGAAGCCGATCGCGATCAACACAAACAAAACTTTCATTCTCTCCAGCAAACCTATATAGGTAATGGTTAAGACATAGTGTCCAGAAGCTCCTAGCTTCGAATCAATGGGTTGCTATGCTTTGATATTAGTTTAAGGCGAAGAGGACACCTTCAGTGTCTCAGTCCAGCAATATATATATATATATATATATATATATATATATATATATATATATATATATATATATATATATATATATATATATATATATATATATACATATATATATAAATATATATATATATATCTAATTTATTTGAATGGTTCTTATGTCCATTAAAAAGTTCTTTACTACTAAAGTCTTAAAACCTACCATATTTTATAAAGTTTATTATAACAGTAGCGTTATATTTGCATAATTCAGTATAAAGTAAAATTACTTACAACAGCCCATTGCACATATTCTGAGTCACAGGTTAAAGTTGATTGCCAACTACAAGATATACGAGGCTGACTAAAAAGAAGGATTTTCAAGGTCTGTTTAAAAGTGTGTTGTGAAGGAGCGGCCTTGGCGCTTCGAGGCAATGCACTCAGGAGAACAGGTGCAGCTTCGGAGAAGGAGGGATCTCCATAATACCTCAGTCGAGAGGCAGGTATATCTAGAACATCCATGTTATTCGAGCGAAGGGAGCGTGGTGGATGATACGGTCGTATGAGATCAATCGAAAAGGGTGGTGCTTGGCCATGCAGGGAGTTGTATGACAGCAGCAGTTTTCTAAAATCGATTTCTTTCTTCACAAATAGCAAGTATAGTTGTCTGAGGAAACATATTATGTGATCTCTCTTCCTTGCGGTTGGTGGCTAATCTTGTAGCACAGTTCTGAACATTTAAGAAACGACTGAGCAAGGTTTCAGGCAGACCATACAGCAATGAATTGCAGTAATCTAATTGGGGCGTTATTAACGTATTCAAAATAGAGGCGGTAGAGGCGGTATTGAGGTATCTGGTATTCTAGATATATTGTGAAGGTGGAAGAAAGCACTCTTGCAGACATCCTCGATGTGATTTTCCATGAACATGGTGAAAAGAAACGTGACTGCATTGTTTTTGCAGCTTCAGATACATATACGTTTCCATCTCCAGTCCGTAATGATGCTTTATCAGGGCGATTTTTTGGTGTGTCTAGAGCAGAGGATCAAAAATTCAGTCTTGTCATAATTTAATTTCAATTTGTTTACCAGCATCTGTTTTTTGGATGTCTCTAGTGCAATTATTAATTTGGATTTTGGTTAAGTCACTGGCAAATGGCTCTAAAAACGTGCAGGTGAGATACAACTGCGTATCATTAGCAAAAAGATAAAAAGACAGCCCATGTTTCCTGTACATATTCCTCAGTGCCTGTGTAGAAATGCTGAGCAACAGTGATTTGGGCACAGAACCCCGTGGAACACCATACAGATATCGTGGCTGTCTGATGAAAAGCCATTTACCCCCTATATATATATATATATATATATATATATATATATATATATATATATATATATATATATATATATATATATATATATATATGGGTGTTCTTTATTCATAATGAAGCTCTGCCTTTATAAGCAAAACTTCAATTAATTAGCTAATCCTTTGCCATGTTCTCATTTATTCTTTTTTTTTTTTGTGGGTTGTCTTTGCTGAATACTTATCTTAGACAAGAAGCCGCTACTCAGGAAGACAAGTGAAGGTACAGCCTCCGAAACATGTTCTGAGCAGTTAGCCGTGAAAGACCCTTTAATTTGTTCGGGCTTATACAGCTTAAGTCAAAAATTCTACAGAAGAACGCGTGATAGTACTTCCATATGTATATAGGCTGGACAGTGCCATTACCTTATGGAGAGTAAAGAGTTCGGACTACGAAATAGAGTAATGACTACTAGGATGTGGCTCTGGACAAAAAGACACAAATACAACAAAGATATAGATATAGGCTCATAAGTAAGCATCAAGGTGAATATGAATATGTAGAAACTAAGTGTTGTTCTTTTCTTTAATCGGAAGGTATCGCTGATAATCAGAACCATGCCGATATACAATTTCATATGCATTGAATTTGATGTGAATTAGATCATAATGATAGTTTATAAAACCCGAATTATTTTCTACGCGTAGGACTGAGGATAGAAAATTGGCAATTTTGCCACTTATTACTTCGTTAATTTGCATTAGCATCTGGTAAGGCAATTTTTTTTATCAGAGATATAAAAAAAACACTTCATTGAAATGCTGCCAAATCGGCAATACGCTTTCATGATCGGTTCTTTTTTCATCTCAGCTATCTGCATAATTCCATTAATGCACAGCACCGTCCTTTTTCTGATTGCATCGCGGACATAAGAGCTTAATGAAGGCCATTTATGAATGTAATTTCCACGGTCTCTTATGTCACTTTCTTTGATTGCAGTAAAAAAATTAACCAAGTGCATGCAATTCCGTTTTAATGTTAAGCTTTCGTATATTTGATATAAAATATAAGCGTACCTGAAGGGTGTAAATGTAGACCTTATGGTCATGATTATGCATTCCCCGTAGGGGTAGGGGTGCCTATAGTGTTTAGTCCCGTCGTCCGCCGCCACCGCCGCCGCCGTTCCGCCGCCGCTGCGTAACTTATTTTCTTTACATTTCTGTCCCCTCTTGACCTATTAACTCTTTATTTGGTACATATAATCTATGGTCTGGAAAATTTGTCCCATATAATAATATATATCCTTGAGGTCAAAGGTCAAGGTCAAGTCCTTGTTGCTTTTTCTGCTGACTCAGCAATTATCACATATTGGCTTATCCCTTCTTAATAGTGCATCGTCCAAGGTTACTATTCATTGTTAATAAAAGTACTTGTGGGCTTTCAGTTTGTTTGGTTTATTTTAAACTTGGGTGACCTTGAAAGATCAAACTGCATACGTTCCTGTCAATTATTATGTAAGTGAATAGGGAGTACTGTGGATCACGTTTTCGACTTCATCCTCAAAACCGTCAGCCAGATTCACTTCAAAGTTGGCGGGGATGTACCTTGGGTCAGTCTCTACCAAGTTTGTTCAAATGGTCACGATCCAGTAGTCAAGTTCACAGGGCAATTCTTAAAGTTATAGGGTAATCCTAATTTTTATTGTATCTCTGGTTGCTATTGACCCATTCCCTCCTAATTTGGTACAGATGATCTATGGAACTGCAGACTTTTTAATCATTTGTTAATGAATGACCTTGAGGCCAAAGGTCAAGGTCACAGGGTGATCAGGGAGATTCTATTTTTCATAGGATACTCCTTAATTATATTTTACCTCTGCCCCCTATTGACTCCTTGTCTTCTGTTCAAGTGCAGATACTCCATTGATTTGGAGAATAAGTTATCACATGAATGTAGATGATTTTCGGGCTGTAGGTGAAGGTCACACGGTCCTCAAAAAGTTGATTGATTAACTGTAACTATACAAATACATAGATATAAGTCAGATAATCACAGAATGGTGCTTGTCATGTAATCCCAATGGACAGGTCTTTTAAAAATACTGCAAGTTTTTACATTTTTCTGTGTGTATATTGACATGCACTGGCAGAAGTTACACTTATCACTGATGTCGTGCTCGGGGATGCACAATGCACAAAGAAAAAACTCGCTTCTAGTTTCTTTATACTTAAGTTTGAATGGTAGGGTAGGTCAATATTAGCGCGGGGTGAATAATATAAATTATATCTGTGCGCGTTCAATGTAAATGAATAAACGAGAAGAACAGCAAATGCATGTTTCATTCATGGGCAACAGCGGATCCGTAAAGAGGGGCTTGCTTTGCCTTAAGCCGTCACAAAGATCCGCCTTAAGTATTTTCAAAATGCTGGAGTCACTTAAGTTAATTTTTTACATTTAAAATGCTACTATGTTGAAGAGTGTTGAGTCATCTTATTCGGCTATCCACTTGTTAGGAATTTCAAAACTGCGGATTCCCGTGGGTATTACCCACAATTTATACACAGGATTCAAGGCTGCAAACCTTTACGTAATATTGATGCCACATCATCAGCTATATTAGTCTGTCTGTTTAAAACAGGCAGGGGTAATTATGCTCTAAAATGTTTATGTAGGGGGCAAAACATATGGGCTAACGGATGCAGGTACATATTTTAGGTCCATCAGTAAAATGTTTATTGGTGATAAATTTCCATAAAACGCAAAAGGAAGGCATGGTTGTTTTTTCTTTCAACAACGCGAGTAAATTTTTGGCAATAAGCCAAGTGGTGTACAAAGTGTTTAAACCGTTACCTAACGATAATGATTGTGCACAAAGTTATAAAACGTGACAAGTTACTGGAGCGTCATATATACAAGTTACGTAGCGCTGTTCACTGGGATGAGCATATCACAAATAGAATTAAAGGTACAAACAGCCGACTCAGGAATTAAAGTCCCCCTGTGTGTGACATTTCAACGTGGCTTCAACGCTGTTTAGAATGATCTGATGACGCTGTGGCTGTAACAATGTTGTTACTGTACATCAAAATACGAAGATTTTTTTTTCTGATTTGCCCCTGGTGTATTTACTTTAGCAATAAATGTTTTAAGTATTTGGAGAAATGTCTAAACCAAAAACACTGTTTTTCAATTTGGCAAAGAGTGGTGGCTGCATCTCCTACTGGAAAATATTGCATGTTTACTTGGAAACTGCTCACTTGATCAACCCAGTCATTGTTCATGTTTACACGTATACTTAAATGACCATTATTATAACGTTTGATGTAGCCAAACAATTTAAGCTTGCGACATTAAGATAAATTTGTCAGCGAAAAACCATTAAGCACTGTTTTGCAGTCTTATTTTTTATTGTTTGGTTCTTTTTTGTCTTTTTTTGGGGGGGGGCGGTTTCTTTTTTCGTTTATTTTTGTTTGTTTTGTTTTTTTCGAGTGACATTCAATATTATATGCCCTTTCACCTCCTGTCAAAAACAACAGAATTTTTTACCAAACAAATTTAATTTTATCTTATCGTAGGATTATTGAATTTACACCCATCTATTGATGAAACTGATAATAAAAAATACTTTCTTTGTTTCTTTTACTATCTTTCTTTCCTTCCTTCTCTCGTACGGAAATATCCTTTTATCTTCCCCATTTCTTAATCCCCCGGTACCCGTGTATCCGTACATCCAAAAATGCTCTTCTCTATTTATATACTCCATTCTAGTAAAACTCACATACAAAATTATTGGAATTGTGATTTTGCCGTGCGTTTCGTAAGCAAGTCTGACAAAATACATGTAATGGAGAAACAGCTATAAACATGTTCAATGCGAAATATGGATTGACAGTGTTTGTGGGCAAAATAAAGGACGGTTAATAAGAAAGTCGTGTTACATTCCTTCCTTCCATGGTTTGATCTGCGCCTGTCCTTTCATTTTAGTGAGCACCTTGTAAGATATTGTCATGCAAAAACTAATATCATGTTTCCTTGATGTTTTGGTGTGTCCCTGTAACAAAAGCATACCTGTATAATTTTGACGCATTAAACAAATTTCCACCCATGTAATTTGAAATGGTTACCCTACAGTCTGATGACAACGAAGCACGTCGCCAACGTGAATGTGTCCATTAAATGGCAAAATAAACAAAGTCGATGAATACTTATATGGAATAAAGGGACCGGGACGCAATTTTGTGCCTGGATTATTTTATTATGGTTCCACAGTATAAGTGTTGCAAGGCACGTCTCATTAAGTAGCGAGCTGTGCAGATAACAGCGGAGGTGACTCTGTGACAGCAATATGGAAACTTGGTATGGGACACAAAGTTGGCTGAAAGCATGACCAATGAAACTCAAATTAGTTTTACGCTATATGTGGTGTATAAATTAATAATCCCTACATCGATAATAAGCAGGTATGTTTCACGGCGTGACATTAAATCGTGCCACAACGAGTATGAGACAAAAGTTATTTGTTACGAGCTAACCCTATAAATTACCCTTCAATTATTGGATTTAATTTGTGGCTTTAATACTTTCCAATACCTGGCTTAGGCACGTTGTCTTATCATCAATGGCGTCTTGATGCATTCAATTCTGGTTCGTCTGAGTTTGTCATGTCACCAATACATGCGTATTTTCCAATTGCTATTTCAAATTGAGTTATTCTGTTTTCCGAAGCTGAGCTTACTAAGATTCGCTGAATTGCGCTTCATGAACGGGGTTTTTTGCCTAGCATGATTGTGGAAACTGCATTGATTCCAGGATTCTATGGGTAGCCATACCAATGATTGCCCCTACAAGGTATATGTGTCTGTATTTGGCAAATGACCGTCCAGATATTGAATATTAAAACAACGGCAGCAGTTTGCATGAACACTTCCATAGCTTGCAACAACGCTCAACATCAAAATGCAAAATATAAAGAGAGTCGTTCTGTCTGGCTTTTTGTCAGACTATTGTTAACAATATAAAAAAAGTCCTCTTTGATGACTTATCTGCAAAAAAGATTTGCCAACTTTATGTGAAAATTGTCGAACAATGGCATAAACAGTTACGCAAATGAAAGAAATCAAATTGCAAAAGAGCAAGTTCGTAATAATTACATAGTACACTGTTGTTATGGCGAAAAAACACACATTTATACTACTTTTTTAAATTGCAAACATTTTAAGAACAGAAATGAACTATTACATTCATTACAAAATTTAGAACTTCAAAAAAATATTGTCATTTAAATCCTCATTTTGATACAGAAAGCCGCTTTAACATCTGATCAAATATACATTGCCTTTATTCTGTCAGACAGTGCTCAAATAATGCTTAAAATTTAATGTGTAGTGTTAACAAACGCGGTACATTTACCTTGAAACATTTACATTGTCACATACAACCCCTGCCTGTGCGTGCGTTTCTACAATCCTTGATCAAGGTAATGTTCTTGGAAAATACACACACGCACACAATGCATCAATAATTTTAGCAATGGTCTGTATGAAGTTTATTGAGCAATTGCGATACGCATCAAATAGAAAAATCAAACAATTGATTTGTTGGAGCCAAATAAAGAGCTGAAGAAATGGAAATTGTATTAGTCCTTATGGTTACAAACAACAGATTTAGTTAACAGTTAAATCCTATGGACCTTTGCAAGAAGCGGCTGTTTCGCGCCACGAATATTCATCCATACAGAGGGCTTATCAAATTTCGTCGCTGGTCTCAAATAAAGTATTTTGCAATGGTTAGTCTCCAAAGGTCAATAAGGCTTCCAAAAGTCACGAAAGTTGGCTTGATATGCATGGAACAAACAACACCAAAAACGAAAAAAAAAAGGAAAACTTGATGGAATACCAATAAAGATAATTTTGCAGTAAAGAACCTATATTTTCTACTTGGAGTGACAACTTCTTTACAATGAGAGTGCGAGAATGGCAAATCTGAACCCTCGTATTTCAATGTTGTGACCAAGTTTATATATATAACAGTGTATTTATATTGTTGGTAGGTTACATTTGTATCAACAATGGCACGATGATAATACGATTTCACAAGATTTGTTTAATTTTATTGAATTTTGAACGCATCAAATTAAATTGCGCACTTGAAAACAGATTTTAGATAACTGTTTTTACCAATTTGTGTGTAGTTCGATTTGTGCATGCCTGGAAGCTGACGTGTGAATTTCAACATACACTAGTTTCAAGTAAATAAACAGATATGTTGTTTTCGGCCTCAATTAAATCTTTGAACTACAATGGATAGATTATTATGTGAAGGCATTAATTTTGAAAATATGGCCTTTTTTACACGGTAACATTTTGGTTGGGATTGCGTCTTCAACTGTTAAAACTGGACAGTGAAAAGACCATAAGATTGGCAACTTGGAAAAATACTGTTTTTATCTAACTGTTTAAGTTACTTAACGCTATACTCTAAAGATAAATACCACTCACAGTAAATATCAACGTACGTGCTGTATCAAGTCCCCTTACATTAAAATTTATGATGGGTTTTTTTGTTTGCCTTTTTTTTCATGCAATCCCACATTAAAATTTGTGTGTTTTTGCGACGTCAACGGGGAAGTGTTAATATTCTAATCATGCTTAATCACTTAGTGTTGCTAATGTAGGCACGGTACTCTAAATGGACAGTTGAACAGATCGGTTTATATATTCGTTGTTGAATCAGGTTTCGATCAGAAATATTCAATGTTTAATGCATAGCCTTGTCAATCATGCTGATTAAATCCTGAAATGTGGGATTTTTAGCTGAGTTAGCTCTTAATTCTGTGAATCTTAGCAATATACAGTAGAACAAACGCCGCAGAGAGGCATTTGCTACAAACCGGGAAGCATATCGAGTGAAACACAGGAATACGAAATGAGCCCGTATCACGAAATATACCTGGAATCTTTAACATATTCAGGCAATACGATTCAAACCGTTAAACAAGATATGCCAAAAATACATTGTTAATGTCCCGGACAGAATATCCTTTGCAGGCAGCTGCTCTGCTGTGTCTCAATTTCCCTCATACGATCTCAAGACTTGACTCAATAGTGTCAACAATAGCCATGGGGTACATTCTGATGCTGACATAACAGCCTCTGTAGTGGATTTGAAATGTTCATTCACCAGTAATGATCTTATTCACGATCTGCCCAGCATTGGACCTTCTTTGCTCATACCCAGACTAGGAACAATCTCAATATGTTTCAGCTGTATTCTTTGTATACAGATACATATACATATTTTATATACTACCTATAAATGCATTATGAACATAATACAAAGACATATATACATCTACATTATGCATAACACATATACACCTGCACATTATGTATGCACGTAGGCTCTATGTATGAACAGAGTCTCATCATGGTGCACATGTACTATAGCATCTGTCTGCTTTCTGACGGATAAATAGGATATGGTAACAATTGTGCAACGAATGACATTATAGAGAATGTCAAACAATTAGGATTTTTCAGCTTTAGACAATATAACTATTTAACCTCATCAACTACATTGTTTGTCTTGACCGATCAATGTTTTAACTGTTTGACTAAAAATTATATTGAATGTAATTTGTGAAGACAAGATGGTCCGTTCGGTCAAAACTGTTCCTTAAGGGGATTGTTTCATACAGATTTCTATTCAAGCATATTAGTGACACCCCGCAGGCACGTTTGCAATTATGTGCAAAGATTAAACATATGTGCACATGACTAACACATATAGATTTTGGCACCTCCTCAAAAAGCAAACAATGAATCATTAATGATAACATGGTGAAAGAATCTGGTTATCAAAAATTGTAATGATGCTAATCAATACAGTTTATAATGCCCCTAAAGTCATCTATATACCATATTTTACAACAACCAGACTCAGCAGAAATTCAATAAAATTTAGTTCCAGTCCCACATTAAGGCTTATAAACTGATACCATCAATGCGGGTGCTATTGTGCTCATTTGCTTTACATGGAGGTTATGCTGGATCGACATTATCAAAGAGGTTGCAGCAGTGTGATACGGGGATTGTGAATTAATTTCCCAGGATGTCTGCCCTATTGCTAGGCAATGGTAAAAATCAGCCGTCTTGTTATAGGTGTACACATGGAAAACCAAGGATGTCTGTGGGAACAGAGAAACTTTGTTCCGATGTGTAACGATTTCTTACGATATCAAGTTCAATGACTATTTGGCAAATGCGACAAGGCTTTTTCAGTGGTAAGTTGTATCCCAGGTACCATTTTGGCATAGGCAACATTTGTTGTGTTTGTAACATGGATCTACAGGTAAAGTCTGTACATCTTCAATATATTACACAGAGTATTAAACAATTTTGATTTGTCACTGTTAGACAATATAGCCATGTACGATAACGCGGCCGGTCTGCTCTACACACGCACACACACACACACACACACTATATACATATTATATATATATATATATATATATATATATATATATATATATATATATATATATATATATATATATATACCAAAGCAGACTAAAAAGTGAAAACGAGTACTACACAAAAGGATCCATTCAAGAAAGAAGTTGTAATATTTGCAATACTGCTAAGATCAATACTTATGACAGTTTTGCCGATCTGATCCAATGGTAAATACTTTAGACGCATACAAAACCAAACTTTTTAAAATTTTGACGCCGATGCCATGCTCAATGCAGCAATATATAGTGTCCGCATAGGTAATGATAAGCCAAGTTGACATCTCAGCTGGACATGCTTAGTGAAATTTGGCCTGTGTTTGCGAGAGAGGTCATTAGGGGTAGGAAGTGACCTCTCCCTACTCAACTTGTTAAGTTACCTTGGTAACCAGAATCAAACTTCCGTTTTTCATCACGTTTTAAGCTAATCCTGCAAATAGGTGAGCATGGAACACAGTCAATTGAAAGCAATGAGCACGTCATAAAACTTTTTTTTCCATTGAAATGTACCATATTTGGTCAGAAGGAAAGGAATATAAAAACTAATCTACGGATAATATATTATGGGTCGTCTGTCTCCATTTACCATGCCATGTCTGTATGTTTGTATACTTTCCTTCATTCATACCTCGGCCATGACCATATTTCCAAACAAGCAGTTGCTATTGGTATTAATCTTTCAACTTGATGCCATGGAACAGGGAAAATAACTTAGAATGGTAAATAATCCTGCTACTAGGCCCCTATTGCTCCATCAATTATTTTTGCGGATTTGTAAGATTTTTTTGGCATCAGCTATAACAGCTTTACAGTATAATACCATTCTTTCCAGTATAATACCATTATTTCTCTTTCGGAAAAGTGACATTCTTATAGAAATTAATCCAGAACTATATATATAATTGGCCAACAACGGAAATTCAATTTCTGGTTGAAACTTTGCACGATCTCCTTTGAAAGGAAACGTGAGTGAAAGGTTTTCAATGTGTTCGGATATTATAACACGACCACAAACTGGTTTGTCGAGCACACTAGCTGTCAACAAACCTGCCACTGGAAATCGCAAGATGTTTTTAATCCACCTCTTTGACATGCTATACGTCGAAACGTACGACCTGCACATTTGGATCAAAAGAGACACTTGCCATTTTGAAGCTTTTAAGAGTTCTAAAAGCATTCGGTAATGTTTAAGACATGCCCGAAGCCCTTTAAGCAAAGAAATGGGGCGGTTTAGCCCCACTTGATCGTACAGTAAAGAGCACCGAGTACACCTAGATAGGCCGTAAACAGTGTCAGACGTTTGATGCATTCAGTCACAGAATTTCGTGAACGCACAAATGAAATAACCGTACGTGAAGACGACATCTGTCTTCGTCGACCATCTCTGCAGGGAAAAGGTCAAATTCTGTGGTTGTCCTTTATTGGTATATCCATTTAAAACAAAAAGTCCCTTCTCTCTCGATAAATTCCCGATGTGTACACCGGATCGTGACATTGATTCAGTGTAAAAAATAATAACCAAGAAGCAAATGGACTAATCTCATTGCAGTTACACTGCTTAATTTTAAAGATAAATTGGCCTGTATGGAACGCCCTGGCCTTTGTCTAGTACGCAACGCTTATGTCTCCCTGATCTCGTAATAGACCTTATTAATCATACACGACAGGCCAGTGATAACAAATTGTTCACAAAATGTCAAGTAGTGTACAAGTGAAACTCAAAGGATGGCATCTTTCTAGTAAAAATATAAATAATACAAAATATGCTTCCGACATGCCTCACGAAAACCATGGCAAATACTACAATCTTCGTCAACCAGCATAGGTTTGTGTTAATGAGAAAACATGACAAGATAAAGTCTGGCAGTTGCTACCATTGCAACAAAAAGGCAGGCAGTATGTTACATTTGCCTCTGTCTATTTTGCCTTTTCACTAGGCTGCAGTGAAATATCTATTGACTGCTGTTTCCGTTGACCTTGTGCACTTCCTATGGATAATTTTTTGTAGCATATGCAGACCACATGTAAGGCTTAGAGGTTCCCAGCAATGATCCAATATAATTTTAAGCAACTTTTAAGTACTGCCGTAGAAGTGCATTTCAGATTTTCCAATTATGAAAATGAACCTTTTATAAAAACGAAAAATATAAACAAGTTTGCAAAGAATCTAGCAAACGGTTCTAGCCAACTCGAAAATTTCAGTTGTTCATGATTAACAGATCAACGGACTGACGTGGTGCGATTGGAGATAAATTAATCTCCTTCAAACGACGCCGATTGAAGCAGTGCAACAATGCAGATAAAAGGCATTATTTGACAGTAATTGCCCGATGTCTAATTCACCTGTCAAATTACATCGCAAAATAATGATAAAAGGATAGGCGGCATTTACTATTGGATTTTGATTTTGAATTCAGGTTAACAATATGACCAATTTGTAACAGTTTTGGCGAATGTAGCGAGTGAATTTAAATATCAATTTTATATTCTGAGTACTTTCCATCCTCATTTGTCAAGCCTATCCATGCAACTTTCCACAATCCATGAATAACAGGTCAGCTGGCTTTAGGCCAGCTTCATTACTTTTACATACGTTCACTTTCCGGGCTAATATGTTCCATATTGTGAGACATTTCTTGGCAAACTTAACAAGAGAGACATGATTATAAGACATCGTACAGGATCCGTATATCTTGTAGGTATAAAGAATTTTGTAACAGGTGCGAGTATCGGCACAGCTGATGCCAACACAGGGTGAAATGAGCCTTATAAAGCTAAAGATCCTGTGCACAATTTTTTTTTTTTTTGGGGGGGGGGATCATAAAACAATCATTCCACTTTATTTGTGGTAAGAATTGTTTTGCTTCGTTAACCCCTGTAATATTTTGTACTTATCACTTATTGATGAAGGTGTTGTTTTTAGTGCTGATTAAAAAAAAACACAACGAGGAAATTGTCCAACTGCAAGGCATGTTGTATTTTGCTGGTTCAGTTATTTTTTGTCCTGAGAGAGGCATGGTGCAGGGCACTCCGTCCTGCCCCCGCCCCGTGCCCTCGCTTTTTAACCAATTGCACTGGGTCCAAGTTGCGCAATTTCTGTTATTGACATAAATTCACTAGACACCGTATATCAATCGGATCAAAATCCAATATGCCATCATGAGTGTACGGGACACAAACTTTAGGTCACCTGAGCCTGCAGAGCAAAAATATCTCAGAATGTATTATGCCTGGCACAAAGTACCGAAAACAATGGAGATACCAGGACGGAAGTAAGATAAATAAAAATACCCAATACACGATTACCACAGAGGTGAAGACACCTAGCGGGTAAAGTTGGAACTCCAACTGTTGGTCGCTTCCCGTTTAGTTCGTTCGTTCGTTTATGTTTTGAGACCAACATATTTGAGTGAAGGTGTTCACCGTAAAAACACATTTTTAGCTTTAGAATTGCAATGGGTTGATTGATAATGGCATGTTTCAAAGATTTTGGGCCTTTTGATGGCATAGATTGCTTGTTTTCTTAGTTGTCACCGGGTCACTCTGGCTGAAGCGTTGCATGCTACGAGTGAATCAATCGGTAACGTGAGCTGCGTTTTTTCCTCTTGTGGTTAAGTTATGTCATGTCAACACAAAAAGTCACCAGGATTTGTTTGCAGAGTAAGTACGCAACATAAAACATTTTTGTTCAATAAAAATTGTTTGAGTGTTGGATTAGAGGCTCCTATTCCAAGTCACGATGCGTTATCTGCACGCATGCAAAGTACTACGGCATTCATGTCATCGACTGATCGAACAAAATATGTGTTCCAATAGGTAATAAATGGGAGATTATGAGCCGTATACTCTACACAATACACGATAGACATAAATGTTTTTGTCATAGAGGTTGTACACTGACGATGCAAAGCAAAAACAAGTTGCCGCTGACGCTAGCTTTCCCCCCGCCCACCGTTTCTTTTTATCGGTACATTTATATGAAACTACCACAGGTCAGATGACCAGTAGGCACATGAAGCTATGCTAATGCTATGCTATGCATATACTGTATAATATCTACCCACCCTGGGAATTTCAAAAGGCTGGTTGTTATATTTCTGAGATATGGGCAATCAAAACTGACGCATAACCGATTCCTGTGACAGAAGTCACCAAAACAAACACACACACACACACACACACACACACAAAAGAAAAGAGAAGAAAAGAAAGCACCACACACATGTACAATATATATAGCTTCCAGCAAACGACAAGCCTGTCACAGGATAACTTGCATGCACTCTGGTAACAGGTTCTAATGAACATCTAATTAGACTGCCATTTGTTTAACTAAGGCCATGGTGACACCAAAATCTAATCAGATCAAAAAAAATTGCCGTTCTAGTTTCTGAGATATGTGGTAAAAAAAATTGAGGGTGTTAAATGATCTTTGTTACTTATTTAATGAAAGACAAAAAGTAGCCATATAAAATTATGCCTAAGCACACGTAGTATATGACATCTTCCCACTCTGGAAACTTCGAATGGCTAGCTGGTATATTTTTCATGACATGGGCAATTAAGATTATAGGGACAATTTTGAGGTTGCTTAAAATCTCTGCTAAGAAATTGATGAAGGACTACAACTAAGCACAAAAGTGTCCCTATATACACATGTACTACATAATATGGACCTACCCTGACAATTTGAAAGGGTCAGCTTTTATATTTTTAGAGATATGGGCTGGCCAAAATTGTAAGGAAGATATTGAGGCTGCTTGGCGAACTTTGCTAGTTAATCAATGAAGTAGGAAATTACGTCAAAATCAATGTACCTATGGACACCTACTATATAAGCTGCACCTAGCCTGAAAATTCGAAAGTGCTGGCTCATATATCTTTTGAGATACAGTTGTTTCGGACGGAAGGACGGACCTCATTACTATATCCCCCGCCCCCACTTCGAGGGCGGGTGATAATAAGGTAGTTGTGCTGGCTCATATATCTTTTAAGATTTGGGCCGGACAAAGTTGTTTCGGACGGAAGGACAGAGCTCATTAACATATCCCCCGCCCCCACTTTGAGGGCAGGTGATAATAAAATAGTTGTGCTTGCCTCTTGTCACGGGTGCCATTGAAATGCATGTAGCGGTCATGGCCAGTGGTCATCGATTAACCCACAGTTGAACAGTTCCAAGTCATCAGTCAAAAGTGTCTGCACTAGTGCGGAAAATCCCTCTGCCCCTTTCCCCCATATCTCACAATTTCCCGTGAAAAAGCAATAGATTTAGATGGCATAGCAGTCATAACATAAGATTAAATTACACTTCCTTAGGAAATGCCATGTTCCTACTGGTTGGCTTAGCTTGGATTTTTGTGCAGAAAACCATGCCATTATCCGAATCCGCCACATGAATAAAGGGAACACATGATATATGTGTGTGTGTGTGTGTGTGTGTGTGTGTGTGTTTGTGTGTGTGTGTGTTAATAAACCAGATGTGGTAAACCAAGTCTGCAAATACTTATAAATAATCTGTACAGGGTTTTTAATTCTCCGCAGAGAGTTTATAATTCGGTGGAGAGTTTTTAATTCTCGGGAGGGAGTTCTTAATTATTTCCTGGACGTTTTTGAACTAAACTGTCTGCAGGACTTTTTTTTTTTGTTCTGTGCAGTAAGTTTTTAATCCCATGCACGGATTTTCGTACATAAACACCCTGCATGGTATTCAAAAGTCTGTGCACAGGATTAGAAACTAAAACATCTTGGAGAAACCTTTGTACGAAAGCTCCAAGGCTGCACAAAATCAGAAACTCACTGCAGAGTTTCGTGCAAAAAACTCATTGCAAGAACTGAAAACTATGTGCACAGAACTAAACCTGTGTGCAATGAACACATCGACATTTACAGGAATGGATTGCCATACAAATTCTTCGACATCAGTTTAGCGTCCGATGACCCAAACCACTGCAACAAGTTGTCACTTCCAAGACGGTAGATTCATTGATACGTGGTAGATCTGATACAGACCTTACAGTGCTTTAACACGCCGGCATACTCCTTGAAATGTAGACTGCACCTTTGACAGAGGGTCTGGGCAAGTCTTTGCTCCCTTCCTTCTGCTGTTGTATGAAGTCCCAACTCAATCTGCGTTTTTGTGCTCCAATTGTAGAGATGGTCGCCTTGACAGGGTTATAGGATGCGTGTGCCTGCTACTAAATGGTCCCAACAGACTGTAGATTTGCTATTCTTAGTCCTAAATTGACTAAGAATAGCAAAGCCAGTTGTGATGGTTGAGAGACAAGTTGCCGCGGCTAATACTGAGTAAGTACAGACACCCAGATAACACTGAATTATGTTTGCATAATACACAAGTATAGACCAAATAGGAACGGAGATTTTGGACATAGGAATAACCTGTCGTGAACTTCATAGTAGTGTCACCATTGCGTTTGAGTTGAATCATACACAAAGGTACACCAACTTCAGACAGGCCTTCTCCAAAGTGAATAATTATTAACCCATAAATCCAATCAATGTCAAATGCGTGAAAGGTTTTGTATTATTCGATGAATACGTGATTATCATGATCGTGATAGTCCATTATTTTCTCCAATAATGGAGGGTTGAGTCCCTTCAAGTTGCACTTCAAACCAGATGTTAATGATACCGCATTCTGTGTACACGAGCTCCCTACAATGAACATTCCTCATTATTTCTTCATTGATGCAAGAACCATATTGAACCCAGACAGTTATACTTTCATCTTTGTTGTTAACGCCTGACCATTTAAGCGTATGGACTGAGTCAAGAGGATTTCTAGGCGCACTCTTGAAACACCTGCTGACAGCAGTTATTTTTCTTTCTTTCTTTTATAATAATAATAATAATAATAATAATAATAATAATAATAATAATAATAATAATAATAATAATAATGATGATGATGATGATGATAATAATAATAATAATAATAATAATAATAATAATAATTATTATTATTATTATTATTATTATTATTATTATTATTATTATTATTATTATCATTATTACTTTCTCTTGAGTGCCTAATAGTATACAGAGACTAATCTAGAGGCTCTCCAATACATAACAGGACGCACAGGAATGTATACAATACACGCTGGACGAGAACGGAAGACTAAATTCCAAGCTTGTACAGGAATAATACAATTGATGCCAAATAATGGAGACTTGTAATCAGATCATATACCAAATTAGTGAATAAAACGTCTAGATTCTGATTTGAATGTCTAAACAGCCTCAAAGATGAATACATTATCGGTGTCTGGCAAATCCACACTACCTTTCAACAGAATCTTGAATAAAATATAACTAGAGCACTGAAGTATTAGAATCGGATTTACACCTGGAGCGCGTAAGTGACACAGTGTCCAGTAGACGAACCCTTTGCACAGTGAACTTGGGGCAGAACAAAAGGTAATGTTTCGTATCTTCAGTAGGATGAGAGCGTGAACACGTTGAGGCTGGAAGGATATTGACATGATAGATAGTGGCATTATAAAACAGAGAAGTTAAGACGTACCTGCGTGTGGCATATGTTTAGGAAAGGACTTCCATGTTTAAAGTGTGATGGCTTTTTGTCGACATTTCAGAGTAATACCTTTAATTTAGATTTGAACTGCGGCAGGAAATCAGTGACACGAGCATCAACTGGGAGGTTACTCCATAATTTGATAGCAGACGGGAGAAATGAATCGCCGAAGCGATTGGTGGTTAACCTAATTTGGCGTAATTCAGTACGATTTCTCAATAGACGCCCAGTAGTGAATGCAATGTCGCGAGGAACGCGATTATGTAGGTATTGCGGAGTCGACCTATTATACATTTTAAAGAAAAGAATAAGTTTAAAGTATTTCCTCCGATTTGCCAGAGTTTGCCATTCAAGCTCTTCGAGAAGTAAGACACGTAGAGTGTATCTAGTTGTGACAAGATCCTGGCTGCCTCATTCTGCACAGCTTCAATAGATTGTGGCAGGTTTTCAGTGCAATTGTCAAACAGGACACACCCATATTCGAGGATGGGACGAATCATGCTACTACACAACCGTATGAGAATCTGGCGGGAGAGTTTGTGTTGGAGTCTGCGTATAAGAGGAAGCCGTTGGCTGGCTTTATTAACAATGCGTGTTATACGCTGGTGCCCTGACAAATTGCTTGAAAGTGTAACTCCAAGATGTTGCGTTGAAATCGGTTTGAGAGAAAGCTTTCTATAAATAGTAACACAAGATCTTCAAACCCTAATTGTTTCAGTTTAAAAGGTACACCAGCGTGCCAAGCTCTGTCAAAGGCCTTGGTTATGTTCTGGAAAACCATACCGGCCTCATGGCCCAACTCAAGGCCACTTTAAATGGTATGAAGTATGCTAACAAGTTAATTTATAGTGGAATCGTTTTCCTTAAAACCACAGTTTTTAGCAGAAAATAAATTGTGAGAGGTTAGATACTGATAGACGCTCAAGTACTTTAGAGACATTACAGAGGAGTGAAATTGGCTAGTTTCCCTTTGGCTGTTTGTTACTTTTCTTAAACATGGGGCACACGTTGGATCTCTTCCAGGGATCTGGAAAATATGAGTTGGATAAGCAAAGATTAAATAAATCAGTGAGAGAACGTGAGAATGAAGGGGCTCCGTATTTAAGAAGGGTGTTGCCTATACCGTCAGGACTACGAGCAGAACTACTTTTCAGAGACTTTAAAATATTTTCCGCACCATGTACTTGCACAGGAAACATAGACAGGCGGGCCTCAGTCCGGAAGGCAAAGTCTTGCACTGGTCAGCAAAATACTTGTTGCATGTCACATACTTTTCTATGTCGGAAGAAATATTCCTCCCATTGCCAATCAGAGTTTGAATGTTTTGATAGAGTTTCTGACCGAAAATAGATTTGCTAAGGTTCCACCATCTTTCAGGGTTTATCTCTCTTGAGTCTAGTACAGATCGAAGTTTGGTGAAGTAAAGACATGGAGTTTTTAATAGTGTTGAATGCAAAGATGCGTTTCCGTTTGTAAAACTCGGGGAGGCGTTCAATATTTTGAGTAGTGGGGAGTGTGTGAGGCCGAGGCTTTTGTGTCTGGCATGTATACCTATTCCACGCGAGATTGCGCTGCCTTATTAGCCTCTTGATTCTACAGGTGACCCAAGGGTTTCCCCTGGGTCAAATGCTGACCTAGCGGAACTGAATAAACTGTTTACAAAAAGTCAATAAATTGGTCTGACCAGTATGACACAGTGTCACTCATGGCGTCAAAAAATGTGAAGCCAGTTTCCCAGGGAACATGGTGAAGTACATCGTTCAAGTTGACCAAATCAGTATTCAATCTGGAAAGAGGCTATAAACCTTTACATCATAAAGAAAATGCAATGTTGAAAAACTAGAAAAGAAGATTTGCTTCAAAGCAAACCTGTCTGTGTGCAATCAAAAGTTGTAAATATTAAATGTTACAACTTTCACCCTTTGGTACTTCACATCACATTAAGCTTATGGCTGGATGCAAATTTCAAAGTCAAGATGACCTTGACCTTTGACCTTTACAGGTCACATGTAAATTGCACAGTGTTACAATATCGACAATTTTATCCCAGCATGAACCAAATCAGATGAAAATTGACCAAGTTACGACAGAATGAAACTTTCAAAGGGCCAAATAGCCTTGACCTTTGAACTTTAGAGGTCACATGTAAATTACAAAAATGTGTAGTTACCATTGCTACTATTTAAACCCAACATGATCAAAATTGGATAAAAATCGACCGAGTTATGGCTAGAGTAAATCCACCATCGAAAGTGGCCTTTGACCTTGAGATGACCTTTGGCCTTGAAATGACCCCTACCTGAATGAACCTTTTTGACCTCAAAACTGATATTTTGGCCTAAAATTTTACTTTTGACCATGACATGACCTTGACATTTGAGATGACCTTAACCTTGCGATGATCAAACTCCTATACAGTCGGAACCACAACTACTATAGTATATAAGATATTGAAGATTTAAAACTTTATTAAACCCTCATTTGCATAATTTTCAAAAGCATGACCTCTCATTATTAAAACACCAGACTTTATCTATAGAAGTATTATTGTTCCAAGTTTGGAGTTTGTACGTGAAATACTTTTCAAATGAAATGTCGGACAAATTTGCCTGTAAAGAAAGAAAGAACGAACGAAAGAAAGAAAGAAAGAAAGAAAGAAAGAAAGAAAGAAAGAAAGAAAAAGAACAAGAAAGGAAGATTTGCTTTAAAGCAAATCTGCCTGTGTGCCTTCAAAAGTTGTGAACATTAACGGGACAACTTTTGTGCTTTGGTAACTTACATTCCATTAAGCTTATGGTTGAATGAAAATTTCCAAGTGCATATGACCTTGACCTTTGACCTTTTCCTTTACAGGTTACATGTAAATTGCAAAAATGTACAGTGTTACAATACCCGAAATTTAAATCCAACATGATTAGAATTGGATTGAAATTGGCCAAGTTACGGCTTAGTGAAACTTTCAAAGGTCCAGATGACATTGTCCTTTGACTTTCAGGGGTCACATGCAATTTTCAAAATGTGCAGTGTTGCAATAGCTATAATTTGAGCCCCACATGATCAAAATTGGATAACAATTGACCAAGTTTTGGCTAGAAGAAAGCCACTATCAAAAGTAGCCTTTGACCTTGAAATGACATCTGACCTTGAGAAGACCTCTACCTGACGTGAACCTTGACCTTTAAAATGATATTTTGACCTAAAATTTGCCTTTTATCTTGACATTACCTTGACATTTGAGATGACCTTTGCCTTGCTATGATCGAACTCCTATATACTTGAAACTATATCTACCATAGTATACAAGATATTGAATATTCAAAACTTTAATTAGCCTTCATTTGCAAAATTTTGATAAGGAAGACCTTTCATTATAAAATGGTGGGACTTCAAAAATGTGCAATGTTACAATAGCTACAATTTGAGCCTAATATGGTCCAAATTGGATAAAAATTGACCAAGTTATGGCTAGAAGAAATCCACCATCGTAAGTGGCCTTTGACCTTAAAATCACCTTTAACCTTGAAATGATCTCTACCTGAGGTGGTTCTTGACCATTAAAGTGACATTTTGGCTTTAAAATGTCATTTTGACCCAAAACTGACCTTTGAACTTGACATGACCTTTGATCTTGACATGCCCTTGACATTTGAGATGACTTTTCCCTTGATATGATCGAACTCCAATACACTCGGAACTACATCTACTATGATATATTAGATATTGAAGATTTAAAACCTTAATTAGGCCTCATTTGCATAATTTTGAAAAGCATGACCTCCCATTATAAAAAGGTCAGACTTCATCTACAGACGTATAATTGTGCCAAGTTTGGAGTTTCTACGAATAATATGTTACAAATGAAACATCGGACAAATTTGCCTGTAAAGAAAGAAAGAGGAAAGAAAGAAAGAAAGAAAGAAAGAAAGAAAGAAAGAATTCCTTGAAAAACTATATGTCTGTGTTGGCACACAGACACAAAAAGAAAGACAGAAGAAAGTAAGTTTTCCTTGAAAAAGCGTTAATCAATCTTGACCGAATCACTTTCCAGTGTTCAAATTTTTTCGTGACGTCATTACATTGTTCTAAGCCTTTAATAGTTTCCACGAATGACAAGTTGTCGTGGACGCTGCACACATTATTTGATATAAGTTTCAACTTTCAATCTATTTTAATCGCAATATTTCGTAAAAGTGAATAATGGATTTTAAGTAGATTGGTAACCTGGGAACCACATCGTTTGATCAAAGTAATGGACTTTGGCATCATTATATTCTACAAACGCTGCATTCGTTTGTACTCAACATGATACACTATGTGTAATGGGTCCTTAATAAGGTGGAATAGACCATGATCATGATTGGCTTTTTCTCTTCAGCTGAATGGCACCATAGGACCATGAAGACAAAGCGTGTTTCTTTTCAAAATAACAATAGTACTCACGTCAGTTGATCGATTTTGGCCACGTAAAAGTCAAAACAGTAGACGCTATCGGCGTCGTTTCTGTGCATTGATACGAGGGACCCTTGTCATGCTCCATCCGTTTCCATGACAGATGCAGGCGGTAATTGATATGGTGTTCAGCTTGAGGTGCCATTTTATTGGATGACACAATTTTACGGGATGTGGCACAGGTCCTGGGCACATTTTACTGACTTAAAAGTGCGTCAATTCCATAACTTTGGCCAAATTATCGATTATAGCATCGTGACACAACTTGTCTTCACTTTCAGCTTGTTATATGAGAAAAAACGGAATTGCACATTGAAGCATGTCATGTTAACATAAAGAATTTACGCGATGTACTTATATGTGACGTTAAGCTCGACTTGAGACGTACATTCCATGTTTTGACTTTGCCTCTTTGACCCTGACATGTAAGCAAATCATGTGCATGAACACTGAACGACGTGACTTCTTTATAAACTGTGAATATTTTTGCAAGGTCTCTTTCAGCCCAATGTATCCATTGCACAAGTAGATACCTGAACTAAATAAAATGAAAAATACATGAGCAACGGTTCTTGGGGTCTCCCACGTGTGTCCATCTTGTTCCTTTTGATAGTGACTGCACAATATTACTGTACTGCATACGGTTATCAAACCTACACCGGTCGTCCAATCTTTTATGGTTTTAACCATCAGCAAGTAAATTATAAGCGTTTAGCGAAAATCGTCACACATAACAACTGTTGGGGATGGTGACTCTAGACCCCACTCCATCATTCGCTGAACTCACTGACTCAACAGAGTTCGACGAAGCGTGTGATTGTTATCTGTATGTTTTCGCAAACCCATGAAAATCGTGAATTCAGCAAATTGATCAGTTCATGTTTTCAACACATGTTTAAAATCGATAAAAATGATATTTGCAGTTCTTACTCTGCTTACAGTTACGAAGCAATTGTGCTATGATTTTCCATCATTTACATAAGAAGTGTGAAAACTGGTCCCATAGCGAGGAAGCGTAAATCATTAAAGACAGGCCAAGCATACACGTTTTGAATGTTGTCACTGAAAGTAAAACGTAATGAATTTCAAATATTTGTGTTAACTTTAATGTCTCAAAATTGTTTCAGCCACTTAACCAATAATTCCTTTGTACTTCCTATGTCATTGGGTACCTTCAATTTGTTTCGCCTAATAAAGGTTTCCAGATATTTCTGTGGGTAACACAAAAGCTATGTTTTTTCAGACATATCACGATCAGTGATTTCACAGTACAAATTCTTATCAAACAGGCAGCTAATTAAGAATACCAGCATGCCTATATTTCTAGATAAAAGACAAGATCGATAGCGTTCTTCGGCACTTTTGGGGCGAAATGCTTGCAAAGAGCCCCGAGGAGAGCTGTAGAGCTGTATACTCAGCCTCTGACGTACCAGTGACATGGTTCATATCAGTAACCCAGCGACGGCTGCAAGTAGCCATGAGTCTGAAGTAGGCTTCCGAATAACACTATCGAACAAAAACCAGATGATTAAGGATAAATATGTCAGCTTGTAATCGGTGTTCAGTCGGGAGACTCAAACCATGCAATTGCTCAGCAACTTCAGCAAACCTGCTTTGAAGTGGAAAAGACAAAGTCAGAAACTGTATTGTCATTATCTTGTGTATCTTTGTCGCGAAAAAAAAACTATTAATGTCTTCTCGACCACCAACACTGAGGTATTTTGGATTTAATATCAAAGAATTGGCCCGGCCCTGATTAACGGAATCCATCTTTTGACAACAGTTAGTACATCGATGGGAAGAGGTGGCTTCAGGTTACCCGTACCTCCCCACCCCCTACTGAATGCCATGTTGCTCCGACAACCAAAATTTTTGACGGGTAACAACTAAAAAGGAAGACCGCGTTGGGATATGAAACATTAGATATATCAGTTATTCCATGGTTCCCCGAAAGGTAAAATACTAATTTCCCTCGTTGTCATACGGGAAATAACTATTGAATACCTCTACCAAAACATGTAATAAACAGTATATTCTGCGCAAACATAGTGTTAGTTATATGTAACTTAGGTATGGCCAACGCATCGGTTTCTTATGTAAGCGAACACAATATTATTTCAATTTTACTATTTATTATATTATAAACATACTTATTTATTCATGATCAGCTAATAGCTGTACATAGCTAATCGTCAAGCTCTCCAGACATAAAAAACGCACATAGTATATTTACAACACACACAGGAGAGACAAGCTCGGAAAATGTTACGCAATATAAGAAAAGCAATTAATTATAAATGAACAGGCATCACATATATATGTAGATGTCATATAACAAGTATCTAAAAGTTGAACCGTCTGCTCTCTGCAATGTAATTCTGTACAGCAGTAAATACTGCTTTATCTGATTCAATATCTAGGTCGGGGCTCTCCTTTAACATGACGTTTACAAAGTAATTTCTATATAAGTGGACTAGAAGGGATGGGTGAGCCCCGGATGCCAAAATTGAAGCCAAAGTTTTCCAAAAGAATGTTTCGGAGAGGGTAGTTTTGCGAACACGTTCAAAAGAAATGTTCCGTATCCTCGAGTGGACACCCGCACAAACATGTTTGATCATTGATAATGTTAACCTTGTACAGGTGACATTGCAGAGGGGAAATGAATGAATCATGGATTTGTACAGCTTAATGAGCGCATTTCGAGACAACCTGTATTTAACCGTTTGAGGAGAAACAATCTTTCGTTGCCATTAAGAAAAAGAGAGTTAGACGCATCGACATCACTATTGGTAATTTTCATACTGAAGTCCTTTTAGACAGTAACTTTATCTTCTCAAACCACTTCAACATGAAAAAAAGAACGCCATTTACATTTACTAAAGTCAGCGTGCAGCGATAAAAGAATTCAAGGCGTCAAAAACGACATTCTACAATTCTCCATGAAATGCCAGAATACAGCCTGTTTAACGGCATCAATCGACTTCGGTTCTGACGTTGAGAAATCGAAACACAAGTACCATTAACTGTAAAAAATTGTCTCAAAACAGTTATCGATTGAAACGGTTTAATTCGTAAATCACATTAGAATATGGCTATTTTTTTTTTTTTTTTTTTTGTGCGAATGCGTGAATACTTGTATCATGTAAATTAAGAGCATTTCATTTCACCTGAGCCAAGAGAAATAGTGTTTCGCCTGGTGATAGATACTTTTTCCCGTGAAAGCTGATTGATAAATTTCAGTTGGCAATGCAATAGCAGCCATACCACCCTGTGATATTGCACAGACATCAAGGCTAGCATTAAGAGGTGCCGCCAAGTTGCACAATCCTAGACTTCATTTATTAACACGAGGAATTGTGTCTAATTCTATTTTATTTCAGCAAATTTGGCTTCTTTGCACCCGACCACAACCTTGCCTACGTGTGATGTATCCTACATATTGGTGTATCAGAAAGGCTCCACAATCCCGTAATCAGATCATGATGCATTTAATAGCCTGGAAGCAGTAGCTTTCACTCATGTACTGTTACTTTTCTTGGCTCCAGTTTCGATTGACGTTTGAACTGCAAAAAACGCGACACATAATTGAGCAGACTATCAGGATCATGTTACACTGAGGCTATACCTCCTTGTCTCTTTGCACTGAACCAAACATGCACTCTCTCTCTCTCTCTCTCTCTCTCTCTCTCTCTCTCTCTCTCTCTCTCTCTCTCTCTCTCTCTCTCTCTCTCTCTCTCTCTCTCTCTCTCTCTCTCTCTCTCTCTCTCTCTCTCTCTCTCTCTCTCTCTCTCTCTCTCTCTCTCTCTCTCTCTCTCTCTCTCTCTCTCTCTCTCTCTCTCTCTCTCTCTCTCTCTCTCTCTCTCTCTCTCTCTCTCTCTCTCTCTTATATCAAATGTATGCATTTCAGTTACCGAAAGGGTGAAGCAGATTTGTAGGTACATTTACGTCGTGACTCTCTCTTTAGATGTCAGGAAGTTCACCAGAGTCCGGACAAAACTTACTGCATTGCACTCGACTGCTGCATTTATCAAGTAATTCAGATTTTTCCAGATCTTTTGCTAAACTAATAAGGACATTGACTGCATGCACCTGAGTAGAGTCTAATCAACGTCTCCTTGTGCTATTGGAAAGTCTGGTTTTTCCAGCAGGCAGTCGGAGCTTTATTTCCGTTTCACTGCTTTTAATGTCTATGTGCCAAAACAGGTACTCGTTTCTTCTTCTTTCTTTCTTTCTTTCTTTCTTTCTTTCTTTCTTTCTTTCTTTCTTTCTTTCTTTCTTTCTTTCTTTCTTTCATTCATTCTTTCTTTCTTTACTTCTTTTTCTCTCTCTCTTTATTTATTTATTTATTAATTTATTAATTTATTTACTTATTTAATTTATTTTATTTTATTTATTTAATTTATTTATTTCTCTTCCCTTGATTCCTTCCTTCCTTCCTGCCTTCTTTCTTTCTTTCTTTCTTACCTGAAAAACTTTAGAATTTAAATTAGTGAATGTATGTAATAAATATAAATAATGAGATTGTGTCTCTAATTTTGTCAGCAAAACGTAATTTTCCTATTAAGAGAAGGCTATGTGACATTTATAACATAAAAAGGATATTTATCAATGCAAACAGCTCAACAGGTACAATTAAAGTTTCAAAGAAACCAAATATGAATTTCACAGCCACTTTTTGGAGTGTAGAAAAACTACCCGAAAAGCACCTATAAAAAAGAAGAGTTGCTGGACCAACAGGTATACTAGAAACTGAATATAACCATATTTATGCATGAGTGTGCACATGACTTTAAATTAATCATACAGATTAAACACTGATTATTTCATAACCTTCATGATAAGAAGATTTGTACACTATGGGGTTTAAACTCTACATGAGCTGCAATTTTTCCAAACCTCTTAGCTTCTTGATATTTTAATAACACAGCAATATTCTTTGCATGGACAGATATACATCGCATCCGGGCGTATTTCCATGACACGAGCTGAAACAGTATTTCAAATTATTTGTACAAATAATCAATAATTGTTTCTTAAGCTACCTAAAAAGTAGGCCGTTAAGAAATCGATTTAAACCTTAGCCAGCATGTGTCCAAACCTATCTGCCTTATTGTGTAGCCATATATAGCTGAACAACACAGACATATTCTTTGCAGGGACAAACATAACCCTTGCCCAACTTATTTCCATGACTTATAAAAGTAAGTGAGTTTAAGTTTTTCGGCGCTACATTTTGGACTGAGTAAACAATGCGCTATGTGCACAAAGCTGTTGACCTGGAATATTATATTTTGTGTAACTACAGGCATGCTGGTACTTGAATAAAAGGTCTTTCTACCAGAAATATGAATGTAGCATCCTTATCATAATAAAGATCAGGTCTTTTTACTAAATAGATTTTTGTCCCTGTTGGCACTAAAAGAATTGACACATTTATGAAACTGGTACACAAGAATGCCTTAACTAGGCCTATTGATGCTCGAACCTGTTGGCACTTTGAAGATGATCTGCAACAGACACATTTTTTTTTGATAATGTACACTTTTGATAGCATCACAGGGCAAGAAAAAACACATGATGTTTAGACTATTTACATTTCTGATCTATAAAATTAGTCCTGAAACAAATATGGTGAAGAGCTCTATTGTTAACAAGGGAAAATGTATCTTTCACGTTCAAGCTGTGGACCTGTTATTTAATGCATGCAGAGTGGTAATAATGGCACCCTCGCCAATCATTTGCATATTTTCGACACATCTGCCCTGAGTATGTTTTGACATGAAGAAGTGTTTGCTCACTACATGTTGATGCAGCCCACAGTGAAGGGTGCTTGCTCTCTTCTTATTTACTGATGTGCACACTTTGGAAGGGTAAACTCAGAGCAAAGTATCAATAATAAATTCACTGCAGAAAGTGGGTTTATTCTACAAAAAAATGTCTTCAAATACAGTTGTAACTTCACATTTTTGACTGCTATGTAGGTATCTTTATAGTCGACTTGCAATTTTCCTTTCTCACTCATGGTCGCCTGAATATTTATTCGTGGTACTTCAACATGTGCGGATTGCACCTGGTACCTACATTAAATGTATGCAGGCAAGGAAGCTTGCCTCAAAAAAGTGTATTCTCTAGGCAATGAAGGTAACAAGACAGTTGTGTTCATTGATTCCACTTGTTGGTAAAATCTTGAATTGGGTAGAATAGGCAGTTTATTCGGTCCAACCATGGTTTGCAAGTGCATAAATCAGATACAAATATCCGAAATGATACCTGTGACACCAAATTTCTTAAAGCATACCAGACACACATTGTAGCAGCAGCATCATAATTTGGAAATTAAATATTCTGTTGTCTAGAATATGTTGCATGAAATTACCTGTTTCAAATGTTAATAACGCCAATTCCAAAACTGCTGACAAAGTGCTACATATTGCAAAGTTCACACTTTATACAAATGTTAACTTAGAGGTAAATTGTCATGAAAAAAGAGCTAAATAAATAATTTGTATGGAAGTTGAATTAATTGGCTGGGTTTTTTTTAACCATTGTTATTCTAAGTGGAAGTTAACAGAGTCTAACGAGACCAGCTGCCTCAGATGAAACACGTTGCCACCTCTAGACAAAAGAAAACCACCGAATAGTAGTCAGATGCAACACTACCACAAGTATTCCGTGCGTGAATCAGCCATTGATGTTGAGGTCTACTACACATAATTGGCGAGCTTGCCAGGAATTATTTCTACAATGCAATAATTGTGGACACTGTACATTCGTTGACAAGTTCCTGTGTACTTCCCCTGGTGAAACTTTCTCAAAAGTGTGAATAGATGCCTGTGGAATCAGAAGGTAAAACCTGATAATCCAGTTGAAAATTACCTGAATTGGTTGTGTGTGTACAATTTAGATAAAAGACAAATACCTCAAGACACTCCGACAATGTGAAGCACAAAACAAACCGTCATAGTGAAGAAATGCTACTGAAGAAACAGAATATAAGCGGCACAAAGATACAATCAACATCAAATCAACAGACTTAGATCAGTAGTTATAATATTCAGTATGTGTCCTACCACTGGACTTTCTGCCAATTGAAATGGGCCACAATAGAAAAAAAAGCTTATGCACTGGTATTTTTCATGTCAAGCCTCAAATCCTATATAGAGTGAAGAATGCATAATGTATATTCACTCCTTTTTCTCAAAAAAAAATGAGACACCCTAAGATACAGTCATGTGTATACTCTTAACTCAGTCTGGTACCAAAAGAAAATATATTAAAAGCAGCATGAATATAAGACCTGGTCTATTAGTTACTTATCAGCAAATCTGGAGGTAAATATCTTTGACACAGAGAAGTGGATTGACACTGATGCATTTAGAGATGATTGAATGCATACAAAGCAAGCAAGCTTCTTGGAAGAAGTTAGGAAGCAACAAACAGAGGAATTCATATGTTTGACATGAAATATATCAGGGACTCCTTCATTCAGTTACAATGTCAGCATACAATGTACACTGAAACAAATAATCCCATACTTGTTCTAAAGTGCAAGTACAGGAGCAAAATGACGAAAAACGGCACAAAAATGAAGGTGGCAATTCAGTGCACAAGATAATTTTCCACATTGGGGAGGCACGGCATGAGAAGGGGCATTAAAGAACAATGAAGAAATGCCTCACTTGCCCAGTGCATATGTCAGAGCAGCACACGACACTCACGGGGATAATGCCATATTGCCTTAGACAATAATTACCATGGATTGAGGCACACCGTTTACAATGTCTGAAAATGACCATTTCACACCATTTACGATGTATGAAAATGACCATTTCACTGGTTGGGTAGAAAGTTACTCATTGCCTTCCAAATCACAACACAATGTATAAAAAAAGTTTTAGCAAAAGACTTTTTTCCAAGACATGGATTCCCAGATGTCATTATCAGAGACCAAGGTCAGGAAATACTTAAAAGGAGTAGGAGTAGCCCATAGGAGAACCACACCACACAGCCCCAAAGCAAATGAAAAAGTTCAAAAATTCAACCAAACCTTGGAGAAATTATAGACAGGCTGGCTAACAATGATGCTAAAATTGAGAGGAGCAACTCCCCAATGTGTTGCTCACATGCAGGAACAGTTGGGACAGGTTATATGCAATTCTATCTCATGGGACATGCACCAGACTGCCTTTGACAAAAGTCATGCAGGTTAGTGATGAAACCAGTGCACTTCAAGGCATACTTGCAAAATTGTCTGAAACACTGACCAAACGAAGACAAAACCTGAAAGAATCCAAAGAACGTGAGACATTAGCAGGAACAGCTTAAGAGCAAAGGATGTCAGGTGACTGGAAACACAGTGGAGTAGAGAGCAAGGTTAGAAAAGCAAGCGTGTGTCTACACTACTTGCTTGTCTTCGCAATATTGTATACGAGTATGCCGATAACCAAAGAAAATATTGTTGAAATATCAACTATGCACAATAGATTGTTAATAAATGAGAGATTACCGATGATGATACAGAAAGCCAAATGGAATATTTGTAATCCTGGGGGACAATATATATATGGACATTAATGGAAGACAATTTCAATAAAATTATGAAGGAGATAAAACGACGGAGAAATTGCAATACCAGACCTTCACGACAAAAAGATGTGAATCAACACACTTCAAGCTAAGATGAAACTACCCAGGGGGCCAAAGGCCAGAATAGGGTGAAAAATGAAACTGTCTGCTGTAAAAGGTTGTTGCCCAGACTTTCTATCTACATATGCCTGGGATCACAGCGCAGCTGCACAACCTTGCAGACAAGCTGCTGGAAGCCTGCAAATGGCACTTAAACAACAGGACCATATATGGGGAAAAGTTCACATTCCTGTGGCAATTACTGTTTCATCTACATTTTTTTTCCTGTGAGATACACCAACTACCTATAATCTACAAATAAATACAGACAATCTTTTTTTCATTTAAGACATTTAAGACATTTTGCTTCAATCGAAGATCTAGCCCATTCAAACTGTATACATAATTATATACATGTATATACAAACACTAAATGAGTGTGTTTTGTTCTTCAATAGCATTGCGAAGTTAATTTTGGAAGACCTGAAAAATGAAAACCTGAAATATATTTTATTTGCAGTCTAGTCACATATGGTCACTTTATGTGTATATAGTAGTCTGTTTTACCACATGTAGATAACAAATAAATATCAAATCTGTTTAATGATATGAAATATAAGGGGCCTACCCCTTCCCTACCCTGTAACTCTATCGATACCAAACTGATGAATGGGTCGCACTTTCAAATAGAGTAAGCTCTGTTCTGCAAGAATATCCCCATCGCAGACCAACAATAGGTCCCATAAAGCACATAGCCTCTCGATGTTCATTGATTTGAAATGAACAGCACTATTATAAGGGAGCTCAGAATTGTGGTCTTAGTAGCCAGGTGGTCTTTCATTGCTGTGTCTTTCACAAGAGAGACTACTGTGTTTTGCCTATTCTATTGAGATGTACTTACCTGAATATACATACATTTATTTCTCGTTTTATCATCCAAAAAAAGTTAAATTTTGTAGATACTTGTGATGCATGATTGAGCCACGATACAGATAAATCTATGTGCTTTGTGATGATGCCAAACACATAAAAGTTAAATAGAAACCTCAGTACCATGGAACATCATAAATGTATTTCGATAAAAAATACACTTGGTGTTTATTCAAGTGGATATACTTACCTGTACGCTTAGATATTTCTCATTGCGATGAACTGAAGCATGATGGATGTAAAATGTTTGGTGAAAGGCAGACTTTTAGTAATGAATGCATGCCCTTTGAATCCTTAGTGAGGCAATGTGGCATCTTTATTGGGAAGCGTTTGAAAATTGGCTGGCAGACAAAGACATCAACGAATGGAAAGCTTCTGTGGAATCTGTCCTTAAACATCTGATTGAGAACAAAATTGGTCCCTCAGAACAACTTGCACTCATCAGGAATTTCCAACCACAACTATCTGCCCTTGAGACCCAGCTGGTAGAATTCAGAGATTAACTGAGGCAATATCCAACTGCAGTCTTTGGGATCGACTTTCTAGATATGTCAGATATACTCTAAAGATTTATATATCATCAGCGTGAAGGGAACTGGATGGGCCATTTGTGTGAGGCTGGAAGAATGCTGCAATACCTTACAGCAGCTGGGTACTATAAGTATGGTCAGCAGTCCTTGCCACTTAATTTGGCTGAAATAAAGAAACTACCCCCAAACAGCCCCAGAAGTCCATACAGCTCTCATAAATGGTGCTTTAGTTGGAAGGAGAAGTGATGGCAATCACAATGCAGTCTCCCCTGACAAGCTGCTAGAACAGAGTTACAATGCAGATGCACAGAAAGTGTGAGTGGGTTAGATGGTATAACCATCACTGCTGCCATTTCTGCAGAAACGAAATCGATGCTTAATCTTAATTCTTCCCATCCACATCACGAGTCTGGTCAAGCAAGGATTTTGCAGGATGCAGAACTAGTCTGCAGAGTCATGGCAGCAATTGAAAAATAACCCATGTACATCAGCAGCCTCCAAGTTAGTAAACAAATTGTCTGGTCAATGTGCCGAACTTGCTGTGAAAGATCACCTAACAAGTGGGAAAGAATTGGGTCTCAATGCTCTGTATCTCAGAAGTGAGAAGGGTAAAACAACAGTGGCCAAATTACAAACTTTCCACACACAGAACTTTAAGCCAAAGAAGTGAAAAAGCAAGGCCATTGCTTCCGTAAAAAGTGATGAAGTAAATGCCCTCCTGAGAATGACACACATTGTTGCAAGTGGTGGAAAAGTTAACATTGCTGACTTCATTAGAAATTATGAATGTACCAAAGTACCCCCATCACTGTTTGATGAGCATGGATACATGAGAAGAGCTGGCACAAAGGCAAGTCTTGTCAAGTTTCTGAAGGAGGAGACTGGAGTAAACAGTGTTGCTGATCTGCCACAACTAAATTGAAAGACAGCAATTGTTGTTGATGCAATGTACTCAATACGTCAGTGGTCTTTCCAGAAGGGAGAAACATTTGGAGCAATTGCAAATCGCTACAGGAATTGTCTTTTAAGTAACCTACCAGTATGCACAGAGACAATACACTTTTGTTCTGATAGATATAGTTACCAAAGCCTCAAATCAGTAGAACATCGGCACAGATATGGCACATCAAGCAAGGCAAAAATCTATGAAGTGAGAGAGCAAAGTCAGGCTCCAGATCCCAAAGAGTTCTTCTCACAGCCAGCCAACAAGGCAGGACTCCTCCACTTTCTTCGTGATAAATGGAGCAATGATGCACAGCTGAAGCAGATGCTGGGTTCCTCTCTTCTGTATCTCAGTGGCGGCTTCAAAGAAACCAAAACTGTACTGGTATCAAATGAAACTGTTACAGCAGTAGCTGCTTTGGAGTCAACACAAGAGGTGGCTGACACCAGAGTTCTACTTCATACTGTATTCAGTTTCCAACATGAAGCTGAGGAACGTGTTGTGATCAATGCAAATGATACTGATATCCTTGATATGTGCATATACTATGCTGCAACACTTTTGAAGGACCTTACAAAGCTGTGGGTGAGAACAGCTGCAGAGAGCTATTTGCCAATTCATGAAATTGCAACCAAAATGGGACCTTCAGAATGCCGTGCATTGCCTTTCATCCACAGTCTGAGTGGAAGAGACACAACCAGCTACCCATTTTCACTGGCAAAAAAGTGTGGCTCAGCTGCAGCAAACGTATTGACATATCTGCTCTGGAAGAATTTGAGGAAGATGGGTATTCTCATCACATAACTGATGATGTACAAAATCAGGCACAAGAACTCTTTATACCTGCATACATGACCAAAGCTGATGACTTGACAGACTCTGATCTGAGCAAATTGAGAGCTCATAAATTTCTAAGCAGCCAATCCACATTGCTAAAAGTTTTGCCACCTACTGAGGAGGCATTTGGTCAACATCTGAAACGAGCAGCTTTGGTTACCATCATTGACAAGACAGCACATATTGCTAAACCAAACCTACCCCCAGCAGATCATTATGGGTGGGCTGTCATGGATGGAAAGAGTCCCTCATTCCATCTACCCTGCCCACATGGCCAAATGAAATGGAAAAAGCAATATCTGGTGGCTGCACAAAAGCGTGCACTAGGGGCTGCTCTTGTGCTCGGAAAACTGTTCCCTGTTATATCGGGTGGCAATGCCAAGGATCACCAGATAAATGTAAACATGTGATGTATACAGACCTCCCTTCAGAAAGTGAAAGTAGTTCATCAAACTCTGATGATGATAATTAATGTAAAGACACAAAGACTGTACAGTATTAGACAGTCAGCACATTATGCTTTGTGTTTGAACATTGTCCTTTTCGTTGCATAGAAAAGGTCTGTCGAAGCTATAATTTTATAATATAAAGACATAAACATTGTTCAAATGCACCCATACAAGTATTTATTTTTAAATTCCATACAGCTTCAGCTTATGAAATTAAGTCTTTTTGCACTTGCATAAGTGCACACCTACTCAACCATGTGGTACAAAATCACCGTCGGTCAATTTTTGTTAGGGGTAGGGGAATTAATTAAACCATATTATTTCCTTAAGTGTTGGTTTTTCAATTATATGTACTTTTTTACCATTGATGGTTGTTATTTAAGTTATTTCCAAAGCACTGGTCCTCTCGTGCCTAAAAAAATTCATCTTGGATGGAAATACTCCATCATATCGAAAAAGTTAAAAATTGTCTCTAAAGTTCTTATATAGTTATTTTGTAATCTGATCAAAGGTTTAGAGCTTTAATTTCTTTTGGATAAATATTTTACTTTTGTAACACCAAGCAGTCATAAAAAGGAGCCAAAGAAATAATGTTTTATGTGTTAAGGTATTCCTAATATGTTGTTTTAATTCCATTTGAATGATAATATTGGATTCTGGTGATGCGAAAAAACGGCGTATTTTTGCCGAGATGTCATATCCATAATGAGTCAACTACTGATTTTGAGTAGCTTGCTCACAAGGTTGTGCACCAGGAAAAGTGGCCTGGGGTTATGTAAATATAATTTCTGGATCCCAACCTTTTACAGCAGACCGTCATAGGTGGGACCCTCTGGCCACTGGGTAAACTGATAAAGGATGCCAAAGGTAACAATACATCAATTATAAAATAATCGATAGTGGAGAGAGGAATGATCAATTTCATCAGACATAGACCAACAACTTCTTTGGATTGGTCACCATTTAAAGACTTGACGATGTCAAGAAAATAGTTGGATTGATCTGGAGAGAACAATGCATCACTGTTCATTAGGTGGATGAGCTGATGACTGTTTTCAACCACACTTAAGACAAGACTGAAGATCAAAGCAGATATATTAATCCCATGGCTCATGCTTTGGATGAAGAGAAAGTTCATTTTGTGACATTACAGGGCACTAAATTGTCCTCTATTTTTTAGAATTTTGTACGTTTTGAGGGACATACAGAAGCTGTCAACCACATCTTTGATCACTTTGTTGACAATCATCTCCATGTAAGAGGCTTGTTCGACAGATAAAAGACTGTTTGGAGCTTGGATGTCTGACCAAGGAACTTCTTCCTCAGAAACTGTTAATTGCTACATTAGAGAGAGGCATTTCTCCTAAAACAAAATCTACTACCAATGCATGCAGGGAATCATATGCAGTAGCTGTGCAGGTTAGATTCTAAAGCCATGGCGGTTTTCTGAGCCAAATACCACTTGTGAGTGACTATCAGATGTTTACCTCACAAAGCAGGCCTCAATCACATGACCCTAACAGGATTTGCCATGCAGGTGGTCGTAGACAGTCAAGGCACTGATAAGTTAAGGCACAATGCCTCTTGACTTGCAAGAAATAGTTCTGAAAGGGACCACCCTGAAGGAATTAAAAAGATAAGAACTGAAGACATTGAAGTCTCTATCTCGACTTATTTGTTTACCAATTGAACTAGATCCTGAAAATTGATTGGAAGGTTTATGGAAGTTATTTATCATGGGGTTTGTTGTTTATGCTGGTACTTTATTCCTAAGTGGTACGCACAATCCTTTTTGTGACGTGTGAAAGGCGGCTAGAGATAAAAGCACGATTTAGAAAGAGAAGAAATGAACACAAAAGTGAAAATGAGAAAGAAAACGTAATACTTTTCAATGTTTTCTGCATCATTGGACAACATTGCAAATTTAGGGAGCTGAGGAAGAAACTACATCAACAAAATCTGTACACAGTATTGAAGTTTATTAATGCAGTAGTTGTTCAATAATGACAATGCCGAATGACACCTATAAGAGTTGGTCATTGTCATTCTTGACTCGTGCATATATGTTTTTGTCTTGTGAGCTAGTGATGTCGATGCTTGTTGCACATTGACATGGTCAATATGTATACATGGTTGGTAAAGTGATTGTATTAACTTAACTGCACTCTATTACTAGGCTAAATGATTAAGGTACTGGCACCTTGCTGTAAACATTGGGATGATAAGTTTGCTTCCTGGAAATCAGGATCCTGGCTGTGACTGATATTGTCATTGGCATTGTGGGAAGCAAGTTTTTATTTATTTTTTTTATTTATTTTACCTTCCATTTGAGGCCACTAGGCACTTCCATCTTAAAGAAATCGTTTAAATGGATTGATCTTTGGTGCCTTCCTTTTCAGTTATGATGATTTAACTAGAAGAGGAAAAGTGTTAATAATAATAATAATAATAATAATAATAATAATAATAATAATAATAATAATAATAATAATAATAATAATAATAATAATAATAATAATAATAATAATAATAACAATAACAATAACAATAACAATAACAATAATAATAATAATAAATCAAGAGATATGTTACCAGACTTTGGTTCACCAATCACAAATCACAAATCATTGATGTTCAGAATTAGTTTTTGAGAGGTCCAGGAATGCATTTGTGCAGTTTCTGACCAGTCGTTTGTCAAATGACTTCTCATTCTGCAGCTCTGTTGTTCCAATCTGTGTCCAAATATCGTTATAGAGAGTAGTATTTATTCATCTGAATATTATACCTGCATTACCTAGAATCATGCGTGCGATTGTCACGATTACGTGACAAAAGGGTGAACTAAGATTTCGTTAGGCTCCTATTAGTACCGAAATAATTCTGAGAACGGCAACCGCCGCTCAATTTTAGAGGCGCTAAAGGGGTCTACAGAATCCTTTCAAATGCTTTCTTTCTGCCTCTCTTGTCATTATTGTACGGACTTCATCTTGTTGAATGGAACAAGTGACATAGGTATTATATTTCCATTTGAAGCTTCATTTGTACTACTAATTGAAGAAGTCACTTTCTACATGTATCAAATTTTTTTTCTTTCGTGTTTTGTGTTGCTTGTTACCAGGGTGATATAAAAATCTGGCAAGATTATGTGGACGCCTCATAAATCATTTTGTCTGGTGGTTTTACGTCCAGATGAATGCTTTTAACGAAGCAAAGAACAAAACTAAAGTAAAAACATAAAGAAGCAACAAAGAGCAAAACGAACCTATATTTTCGAATTTATTGATTAGAGTAGCAGCCACTTTTCACACAGTATACAATATGGAAATAAGATAATTGTGGGGCAGGTGTGAATTACCTGGGCTCCGTGGTATAATAAATCACAAAGAACACTTTGTGCTGATCATTTTATGACACATCCATTACTGGAAGCGTATCAAGTTTACTTTCTTACTGATTAAGCAAATACTACTCAACTGAAGAAGAGCAACGTCATTCACATGAGAAAACGAACTCTCTCTTGTAGCATATTACGGCAATTTGTGGAGACGGTGCTGAATATGTGAGTCCCCGACTGGCGAGAATTTCCACACACGAGTTGTGAAAGACTTATTTCCCAAGAAAGAATGCAGAGGTGCATGCGAGGTACTTTCAAGTGAACGACAGCAATCACACCCCGACTGTTGGACAACGTCGAACTCAAATCTCAATCCTTTGGTCTCAGGCGCCAGAGAGCCTTTTAGAATGCCCGCCGATTCATTTCCTTTGTTATAAATGCGCTTTTTATTGAAGAGTTGTCCTCCGGACTCATTTCTAGGACCCCTCCTGGCATTTTTTTTCACTCTTCGTCGGTTTATTTCCTTTGTTATAAGTGCGCTTGCCTTCAGATTCGTTATACGTGCTCTTTTACAAGAATCATCCGCACTTTCAATCCCGCTGGGGCACTTGGGATCTCTGATCCATTTAGATAGAGTTGACCTTAGCAGGTTTTCAACTTAACTCTCTTACACTTGTGTGAGAAACATATACTCCTGTTTGAGAGAGAGAGAGAGAGAGAGAGAGAGAGAGAGAGAGAGAGAGAGAGAGAGAGAGAGAGAGAGAGAGAGAGAGAGAGAGAGAGAGAGAGAGAGAGAGAGAGAGAGAGAGAGAGAGAGAGAGAGAGAGAGAGAGAGAGAGGTTCCGTAGATTTAACTTGGAGCATGATAAATAAAATGTTTTACATGGAATTGAATCCATCACTTTCGTTTTATGCAATATTGCAAAGGAACACCAGTTCATACTTGATCAGGTGAAATGTAAAAGATTATCCTGGAAATGTGATATAGTTCAGAATTTGGCCATCATTTTGTGTGGCAACCGTGTTCACAGGGGCCTTAGACTGAGGTGACTGCCAACATATCGATGTAATTTGAAGCCAACATGCCCCTACGTGCAGATTACTGGAAGCAGACAAAAAAAAACAAAATTCCTTTTCAGCACCACCACACTACCCCCCCCCCTCCCAAAAAAGTGGTTTAATCACGCGCGAACACACACACACACTGGGGTGTACTAATTTTAGCCGATGATTGGATGCCATTGTGTGATCTAGGAATCTCCAGTTCAGCATTTTAACTACCTTGAGACCACGGATAATGCAGAGTTATCAAGGGAAAGTTATAATTTTACCACAAGTTGTAAGTATACATGTTACCACTTTATACTGACATGCTTACTATACAAGCAATTCATGAATAACGAAGATGAGATTGTGTTCTTTCTTTAAGTCTGGATGCCCAAACAGCCAAATCGTTTTGCCCTGGATTGTTTATTTCTTTTTCTTTCCATGGCACACAAATTTGTCCGGAATAATTCCTGGACACTGTTATTCGGAAAAAAACACACTAAATATGCGATGGTGTCTGACCTGCAGGTGAAATTGTGCATATAGTTTGGAAAAGTCATTATGTTTAAAATTATGCAAATTAGGGGCAATTAAAATGTTAAAAGCTCCACATCTTCCAATAAATTGTATACAGACACAAAATTTCAATGTGCATGTATGGGTTTGTAGAATTTTAATTTATGCAAATAAGGCAAATGAACAAAATCTAAATCTTGAGTAGCTTCAAAACTCTTATACATAGAGGTACCTTTGCACCTTCAATTTGTAGGGTTCTCACTAACTCACATCCAATGAACCATGAACCGAAGTAGCAAGATTTTTATTCACGCAAATTAGTCAAATACACAAAGTTAAGATCTTGAATAGCTTCAAAACTATTAGAGATTGCGGTGTCATTCAAACATCAGTTTATAGCTTTGTGACATGGCCACATCCAATGAACCAAGAACCAAAGTTGTAGCACTTTAATTCATGCAAATTAGGCTAATACACAATTTTTATATTGCGCAATAGCAGCATGCAGCACTTCAAACTGTTCACACTTTGAAAGCACCTAGACAGATTTGCTTTGAAGCAAATCTTCTTTTGTGGCTCTTTCATTCTTTGTTTTTTCTTTAGGCCCAATTTTGTCCAGAGTTTTTCTCGGACACTATTATGCCGAAAGCCACCAAACTTGCCATGGCGATTGAACTACTAGTGAAATTGTGCATATCGTTTGGAATAGTCCTGATGTTGAAAATAATGCAAATTACTGACAATTAAAGATTTAAAAGCTCTATATCTTCAAAAAAAGATAGACTCAAAGTTCTAACTTACAGATGTAGGTTTGAGATATCTGTCAATCTAATGGACAGTGAACAAAAGTTGTAGAAATTTAAATTATGCTTATTAGGAGCAGTTGCACACTTTCAAAGTTTTATACCTCTAAAACTATAATAGATGAAAGTGTCATTGCAACCTGAGTTTTGCTTTGTGACATAGCTGTATCCAATGAACCATGACCCAAAGTTCTGACCTTTTAGTTCATGCGAATTAGGTGAATACACAAGATTTAGTTTTTGAATATCGCAAAACCTATCGTAGATAGAGGTGCCATTTCCATTTCAGTTCGTAGATTTGGGACAAAGCTGCATAAAATGAACCATAAACGAGAATGGTAGTATCTTAATTTATGCAAATGAGGTGAATGCACAACATTTAAACCTTGAATAGTTTTAACTGTTCTCATTTTGAAGGTACCCAGATTTGCTGTGAAGCAAATCTTCTTTTACAGTTTACATACTGCATTTGTTTTTTTTGTTTGTTTGTTTTTTGATTTTGGTTTTTTGTTTTTTTTTTTTTTTTTTGTTTTTGTTTTTGTTTTTGTTTTTTTTTTTTTGTTTGTCTTTTTTTGGGGGGGGGTCTATTTCACTCTCTAAAATATTATTTGGTGAATGTTATTAATGACGCAGCAGGTAAAAGATATTTAAAGTAAAACCTGAGCCTTGGAAGACTAATGAAATAATAGAGCACGTCCAAGAGCGTGACAATCTGCTGTTTTTATCAAAAAAACTGTCACATTCCTCTGATAAAAAGAGTAAAGCTGAATTTAATAAAGGTTATTGTCATATGACAAACAAACTTCACAAGAAATAAAAAAGGCTAAGTCGGAATATTTTTTAATAAAATTGAAAAAAATATATATATACAAAACAACTCCAAGAAGTTGTGGCGATAACTGAAGTCTTTAGGTTACAAGCAAAAATCTCAACTCCAGTCAAATATTATTTTGAATATAGATGGCGAATTTTGTTTTGATCTAACCAAGATGGCTTCTCATGTAAACAATTATTACACTACGATAACTTAGAAACTTTTTTTCAAAATAACCCACTCCTTCAGTTGAATTTAATACCGCGTCTTAAGCTTTTTTAAAAGTATTATTCTTATTCAGAGATTGTACTTTCAAAATTCAATTTGGAAACTGTAACTGAGGAATTTGTCTTTAAAGAACTAAATACTTTGAATCTCCATCAGAGTACCGGTTTCGATGACATACCTGTAAAAATTTTCTGAAAGATGGTACAATTGTTCTCAAAATAACAATCACCAAAATAGCTTATTTGTCAGCCATGACTAATTCTGTCCCAGACAATTTCAAATCGGCTAGAGTTAAACCATCGTACAAAAACGAAAATAAACTGAAAGCCGGAAACTACAGTTCTTACAGCTCCCTCTAAAATACTGGAGAGAGCGGAGTACATACAAGTGGAGTTTCATATTCACAAAAACAATATACTTTTTGATTTTCAATCAGGTTTCAGAAGCTCACACTCCACGGATACCTGTTTGATATATTTAAGATATTTTATTCAGACGGGGATGTCCAAAGGGAATTATGTAGGACTTGTATTATTGCATATTCAAAACACTTTTGAGACAGTTGAGCACTCAATCCTTTTGCGGAAACGCATGACAAGGGCCGTTGAATCCATTGGCTAGTTCGAATCTTATCCGAATGACAGGAAACAGGTGGGGGTCGATACGTCTAGTTGAGTTGCAGCCCAAAACAGTACAATGCGATGTCCCCAAGGGAGGTATTTTCGGATCGCTGTTGTTTCTGTGTTATATTAACGATAAGCATGCAATCTAAGCTACTCCCATATACCGATGATAGTGCTGTCTTAGTCTCAGGGAAGTACCCCTTTGCCATTGCCCTAAGCCTCGGCAGAGAACAAGAATCTTGTAAAACATGGCTAGTGGATAACGAACTGTCATTACATCTCGGCAAAACAGAGACTGTACTGCTTGGTTCAAAGAGAAAAGGAAACAAGGTCAAAGATTTCACAGTGTCATGTAATGACAGGGATATAAAACGTATTGACTCATTCAAACATTCGAGTGTCATCTTAAACAGTTCCTTGTCCGGAGAGTCCATGATCAATGTTATTATAAATAAATCAAATTTTAGATAAAAATTAGCATTAATACAATGTCTATTTGACTAATGCTGTTCCTCCTGCTACTCCTGTTTGTCTAAAATTCACCAAAAAAGGTTTGGCTTCGTATCACGCAAAACAAAACAATCCATTTCATTATGAACATGGGCCCCTGGGATCACATTGGACAAAACGGAGCTGAACACAATCGGTACGCTTAATATCGAACGCCGGGTAAAACAACTGAAACTGCATTATGTTTTTAGTATACATAACACCACTGTACCAGTGTACACCATTACTTTCATAAGGCAAATGATCAACAACAATATTTTGCCAGGTTCAACCAAAACAAGACTATGTTTCCCCAACAAGTGTCAAAACTACTGCTGATTCTTCCTATTTCACTGCCGTCAAAATTTAGAACGAATTACCAATGCAATTAAAATCGATATTAGACAAAAGGAATTTCAAACTTCAAATAAAAGCAAACTTTTCAGAAAAAAAGCCAAACTGAAGGAAAATAGTGATTGCGTATATTATTTACGTCCATTGTGATGGTGCTGTACGCAGCTTGTACTAAATGTTGTAGAAATACTGTGATATATTATTCATTTTTATTCGAAATTACCCTTGTTTACTTTTTAACTTGTTGCTAAATGTGTTTACATGTATTCACTTTTTAGTTTTTTGTTCCTATTTTTTATCCCCAGGACCCCAATGGAAAAAAAAACGAGTCAATCAAGCCTGCTTCCTTGGGTTATCCTTGTGCCGGTCTTTTCATAAGGTCCTATAATCATTTGATTTTATTTTACATGCGTACTTTTAATTCGTTTACTCCATGATGCGACTTCCTAAGCTTACTGTGATACATCCTGTGTTTTTTCATATGATACATGTACCTTGTGGTACTTTATGTTTGTAAAGTATTATTTTATGTACAAATTAATGTAATATGTCTTAACATATTGTCAAATTTTAGTTTTGATCCTGCCTCTTAAATTTGAGTAAATGTCTGTATTCAGGTTTGTTTATTGTTTATATTTATTTATAATGTGACAGGCACCGAATAAATAAAATCAAATCAACTTCTGTATTGGAATGGGCGGAATATAAATCGGTATACGAATTTACATTTGCTGTCTCGATAAAAGCATTATCTTGACAAGGTGTAAAGTCTTCCTCACTGGCTGCATCGGTGATGTCGCTATCTTTATCAGGGGTGCTGTGGTAGCTTGAATGAATGTTCTTTTCCTTTCATAAACTGATGGTTTTACTTTGGACAAGAAGAGACCCCCTTTTCTCCCCCACATGAAACAATGCAATGGAAGCGGTAAAACGACGCACTATCCACGACAAAGAGGGACGAGCCACGGCATATCACAAGTTTCATAAAAAACACGAAAGAATCCTTTTCAGTGGAAACATTGGGTGTATAGCATTATTTCTTTTTCGTATGTTTTTGTGCATATGCAGATTCAAGAAAAGTGCTGGAGAAGAAAAAATTGCAATAATGTGTCACGTTTGGTTCTGTTTTGGCGCACCCACAGATGTAAAAATACTGGAACATGCAATTTTTAGCCGTTTAAAGACTTCGCATCGTTACTTGCACCCGCAGTATAACTCACTACATTGTGCTACGTCGAATGTGATAAGTATCACCTTTACTATTTCTCTTAGAATGCCTAAAATGATTAACCCTCAAGCAACCAAGCTATTTTAGTGACTTAAATGACTGAGTGGGGTCATTTGTGACCCCATTATACTTTATAAAGAAATACGTTGTTTTTACGTTTCATTTCTTTATATATGATAGCCTTAGTACTTCCTGTATTTATGGATAATATAATAAAATGTTCCAATGTATACATATTATGATTTTATAAGACATATTATGATTTAATGTGCAAAGTGATTCTCAAACACATATCCCATAAGTACAACAATATGTTTGACAATACTTGTCTGTTACATCTTGCAAACACTCCTTGTTTGTAAGTGTTAAATGTAATAAACTGAAAACAAGCTGAGTAGATTACAAAGTATTGAAAATTTGTGAACATTTGCAAAGTATTTGAAAATTTGTGTCAAGACTAGATGGCTTAGGCACGGCAAGTTACTGGAAAGTCACAGCAGTGAGGTGAATTGCACATTTAATCAAAGTCTTTGAGGTCGAGTGGTGCACCACGTGACAAGGTACATTTTAGGCACAGTTTTTGAGATCCAGTGGAACACCACCACCAGAGGTACTTCCTAAGTGCATTCTTCACACACAATCTGTTGGTGGCTGTGTTCTGGACACACTGGCTTGAGACATGTAGCACATATACGGGATACTTTTCAGGGCACAACGAGCAGCGTTTGCATTTGAACGCACCACAGCAACTCTGGGCTCGCCTGTAGGGGGATCAGGTCATACACCAATGCTTGCCATTGCTTCTCTGGTAGCTGAATGGAGATTTGGAATCTGTGAACATCTCTCAATAAGTTCCTTGACCAACTCATACCCAAGCTCTCTGAGGAAGATGCAACGAGGGTGGGTACTTTCTAAAGATTTCCTACCAGGGAAGCTTTCCAAACAAGATGATGAAAGCAGCGATTCCTGCAATGTCAACCATATTGAAGAACAACACCATTGGCCATCTGTTGATCTTGCGTCGAGAGATGTGGACTGTTGTCAAGTAGTGAAGGTTGTCTACCCCATTCTTGGTGTTATTGTAATGCAGGATGATATCTGGCTTTCGCTGATCACCACTAACACTATTGTCATGGTGCATGGTTGAGAGTGCCAGTACTGCTTTACCATGGGCTGGTACATAAGAAACAAGAGTAAGCTGGTCACAGAATCCAAACATGGAGCTGTAGTTTACTTTTCTGTTTTCAGCTTTCATTACATCTGGTATGTGTGGCTTGTTTGATCTAATAGTGCCAACATAAGTGAGGCTGTCATTCAAGGGCTCCTCAGCAAGAGGGACTGAGGTGAAGAAATTGTCTGCAGTGACATTTCTTCCACTTCTTCGCCAGGAAGATGTGAGATCTTTGACAACTTTTGCTCCTTGGCCAACCTCCTGCTTTTCATCTGGTTGCCTACCTAAATACACATCTCTTTTCAGTGGGTAACATGTTTCAGCATCGCAATTCCACCAGATCTTGATGCCATACTTAGCTGGTTTATCGAGAATGTATTGCCTAAAGCCACACTTGCCTCTGAAAGTGACCAACTGTTGATCTACACAGAGATCAGCACCAGGAATGTAGTATTGGGGCAACTCGGCTAAAAACATGGTCCAAACATCTTTGAAAGCAGCAAGCTTATCTGTGGCCTGCCAGTGTGCCCTTGTTGCTTGATTGTCAAACCACGTGTGCTTTAGGATCTCCCAAAACCTTGTTCAGGACATTGTTGCGGTGAAAACTGGTCTTCCCTTCTACTTGTGACCAAAGGGAAGCTTGCGGTTCATGATTGCTTTTGTACAATCCTGCAGTAATACAAAGCCCAATAACAGCTCTGATTTATGTACTGTCTACTGGTTTCCACCCTTTGTTTTGATTTGGATGATTCTCATTCTACTCTCTAATTTTTTGTCTAGTCTCTCTGTTGGTTTCTAGAGCAATGAGGTCCACTATCTCTGGTATAACAAAGAATGGAAATGCTAACTGGATGTTGTCTAATTAACAGGATGTTGTCTTAACTAATGAGGCAAGATGTTGTTACATCTTACCTCATTAGTTATACCAGGTTGATTCCGAATGATATGCTGTTCAAGACGCCGGCCTCTGGATGGGGGATTTCTTTCCCAGACTGTCCCATTTTTGCCTGTGTATGGTCTATCCTGATCTAAAGGCTCATTGTATCCCACACACTATTCATCTATTTGGCCAGCTTGGCGCAGATATTGGCCATGACTGCTTCACCTGCCTAAGCATCTTGAGCACTCACTTGAGGAGCTGCAGGTATGTGATGGGTCATTTGATCTGATTGTATGTCAGAATGGTCTGACATTTCAGAAATGTGATCCCCATTTTCTGATCCGGACTCATCTCCATCGATAGAGCTTTTTTTGTTATCACTCTGGGCATCAAGGATCTGCCTCAACACATCTGCAACAGTCAGTGTAGCTAGCCAACGTCTATTAGCCATGTGTCACTGCAAAACTGTAAAATATGAACATTTGAAGTTGAAATTGACAATAATACCTATACTATATCTATGGTTTAAAGGTTCAATTGTATTAATTGTATATACATATATATATATATATATATATATATATATATATATATATATATATATATATATATATATGTGTGTGTGTGTGTGTGTGTGTGTGTGTGTGTGTGTGTGTGTGTGTGTGTGTGTGTGTGTGAGTATGTGTCTGTGTTAACAAACACAGAGCCGACATAGTAAAAGTAAAAGTAGCCCCCCTCCCCCAATACAAAGTTGCCACCCACAGAAGACAACCAGAAACACTATTATATGTGTAACACATTTGCTGTTTATTTTGGAAATGGGCCAGTATTGTTGACATGAATTTTCCGGATCCTAGACATCTTGGCTATAAAAAGGCCGTAACTTATGGCCCGATTATCCCCAGAACTTTGAAATGATTTCATGTGCCATTGAGATCACTGTGGATCTATTTGTCAATGGTGCCTGCAAAATCATCCCTGTGCAACTGTGTGATGCTGTTTCGACAGAAAACGAAGTGACAAAATTGGAACCTGCCGTAATCCTGCCAATCCAGTTAACAATGCAGAGGCTTTAGATAACGAAAGGATACATGATACAAGATCTCTCCCACTCAAAGCGGCCTGCAGCGACCGGTCATTTCAAATATCGTCTGCTTCATCCATTTTTGGAAAGCTGTTGCCTCGTTTTCAATCACTTTCCATATCCCTTTTCTCATAATATGACCTTTCAAATGTACAGCATCCTTATCTCAACAACATACTTCTTATTTTGCAGCAAATAATATTTCTTGTAGAGACAATGCTTGTGTTGAACAGCAGTGATATAATTTTGTGGTCATATGTCCGTTTCAGGGGTTCATAATGCAAAAAAAAAAAAAAAAAAACGCTTAGAACTGTGATATGCTACTTTACCTGTCCACCTTGTACATGTTGTACTGGAACTGTTTACCTTAGCTTGTAGCATTCGTGAAATTAAGATGAAAACTCTACTTTTAACAACTACATGCACAGGCAGCAAATACTATTACATGGCTCGTAGAAAACCTTGTTTGGCAAAGATATAGACATAACTGACGCATAAATCCGTGACTGCATATATAACGTCCATCCATTCAAACGCCACTTCTTGTGATAGTTGTTTGGTTTGCAGCTACAGTGTCTGCCTGTCATAACAGCTGTGCTATACATTATCAGCCTTATGTACATTTTTGGACTGTAGGATAACTCAAAATTTGTCATCAAGATCTTTCTCTAAACCCAAGAGTGATGTATACCGTTTATGGGGTGTTGTACAGTGAATACGATACCAACATGCAATCGAAAATAGCTCATTAATGTGATATCTATGTACTCATGCAAAGAACACGGCACACACTCATATATATATTTATTATTATAATATTATAATAAGCATGATTATTTATTATATTTATTATATTATTATTAGTTATTATATATATATATATATATATATATATATATATATATATATATATATATATATATATATATATATATATGTTTTTCTGACATGTGTGGGGATCGCTGTCATAGGCAATGTCGTATGTAATTAAGCTGAAGTTTTGGTTGGATTCTAAAAAGCTAAAGGTTAATATTTTTTCCAGAAATAAAACAGAATTACAGCAGTTTTGAAGTTTGAAGGTCACAACTAAGGTGAAATAATATGACCGATTCACAGGCATCATAAGCTTACCCATAAACTCATTTTGCCCAAATATGACATACCAGTTTTTTCTCTGACAGCAATGAAATACAATATGTACGTTGTTTTATCTTTATTAGGATAGGGCAGGCCCAATATGACCTGGTGGGTTGGTTATGACAAAAAATAGTTAAGCGGTATACTGGTGTCCTGGAAGATATGAAAAAAAATGTGTTTTCACGATATTTTACCAAAAACGGAATTCTCTTAAATTCGTTTCTCGAATTCTACTTTTGATTGTTTCATATTCTATTCATTAGTTGCATATGTTTTTACCGTTTCAAATTCTACTTCGGACAGTATCTTCAATATAAAGATGACGCTACAGCTTTGGTAGCGAGATTGATTATGTAAACCGTTTGGGGGGGAGTGGGAGGTGGGGGGGGGGGCTGGTTATTCTTTATATCTGACGATAGACGAACAAGCAATTGTTCGTCCCACACAGACTTCAGATATCAAGTTTTTACAAACTTCAAACGAATGACGGCTCTTGTTTAAACAAGAAAACGTACCCATGTGAAAAACATGAGGCAGTTACAGTCATTAAAAATTCAAGTTCACGTTTTTGTATCTTATAATGTGCCAATAATGGTTAAACATTTAGTGAAGTAGATTTAGACGCGATGAAATATACAGATCGATTGATGCGGCAAGTGTCATCGCATGTTGACATTTGAACTTTTGTGTTGCTATATAAAACTGTTTTAGCATTAAATGTAATATTACATTGTTTTATAACAATGGTACGTTTCGAGGAATACTATGATTCAAGCCACCACTAGTCTAGCGTGACATGTATTAATTCCGTTGATTTGTAATTCGATAAAGTGTAACAAAAGTGAAAGACGGAAAAGTGAAATGTTTAAATGAATTAATAAATTTATTCTTTTTCTTTTAATGTGTAAGACTGTGATTGGCTTGGAGATCAAGACCATGTACATTCCCAATCCGTCTAAAGGGGATCCAACTTACGACTTGGGACAAAAAACTTAAGAGAAATAAAAATGCCCAAAAATGCTTTAGAAAGCGAAAAATAATTGCAGCGCCACCTGTTAAAAATGAGGGTTAGTGGTCCCCGAACGTCCCCATGCATTTTGAAAGCAAATCGATTTTTGGCAGTTTCGGAGAAGATTTTTTTAAAAGATTTTTCAGAAAGAAAAACAGGAGAATTTGTTTAAAAATATAATGCCTGGAAGAGACCCGCTATGGCACATCACCACCCTGTTACAAGTGTGTTTAGCAGATTCTGAGAAAAACGACAATGTGAATTATAAACCCCATTGACGTGCATGGTAATCTGTAGGAATGCATGCCTGAACCGACAGGTACCCGATATCTTTTTTAAAAGTCGTTAACAATCAGGGATCCAGAGTACCGCCACCTACTGAATACTTTTTGTTCAACCTCCCCACAAGCTACTATTCCGCTGACTTTCAGCACAATCTGAAAGAAGGTTTTGGAGATAAGGTCAAAGTAGCGAAAACACACAAAAAATGTAAATAAAAAGAAATCGCAAAACCACCTGTTGAACAAATTAAGTCTGGGTGTCCCCTGAAATGTCCCTATCTAATTTCAGAGCAATTGGCAGATGGGTCGCAGAGAAGATTTTTTAAAAAAGATTTTGCCGAAAATGAACCGAAGAAATCACAAAAAATACAAAATTCAATAAGGCGTGGCCATTTGTACAACGTATCAGATACCCAGCCAAGGTATATTGCTACTAAGTTCGAAATGGATCTGGTTGACAGTTTTTGAGAAGTCGAAAATGTGAAATGTGAGTGGACAACGGGGTCCGACCATCCTACACACTCAGCCGACTGACAAGTCAGCTTAACTCAAAATCGCAAATGTGTGTTGTATGTTTGTTGTCACACATTTTTTTTTTTTTTGACTCACATATTTTGCTAGGTATTGTGAATGCTGAAGTGCCAAGATGTGTAATCGAGTAGCTCAGAGGATTGAAACACCGAAGTATGCGACAACGCTTCATTTGCATATTGCTGGGTGAATACTTCTCTAGGAAAACCAAATTTCCCAATGCACTTAATGTTTACAATAGCAAAATTAGTTGTGTTAATTGTGGCAACGATAAAAACCATGATCAGCAAACGGTTACATTTTCTGTTGTGAAAAGGATGCTTTGGAGACTTCAACTGGTCTGCTGATGCGGAGTCACCACTCATTTGCAAACGATGCTTTACAAAGTGACACAAGGCTTACAGAATTTCTTTCTAATCCTTTCGTGCTGATGATAAAAGGCCGAGCAAACAAAGTCCTCATACTCCACCAGGACAAGAAACTGAATTGCCGAGGAGCACTCCAGAGACTTGAACGGTACATTTAAAGACATGCATCCAATTTCCCATAACAACAGGATATCTACTAGACCTCATAATGCGTGCGCCGTCGGTATATGTGCATAACATATTGCATTTGTCTGTTCTACGTTTAGAGTTACATGGAGTGCTCTCTAACAAATATTCATCAAAGTTGCCAAAGTTGAAGAGAAACTCCGACTTGAGTACAGGATTCATATTTGCTCTATGACTAGTCTGAAGCACAGAAAGTTCACATGCCACCCGCGTTCTCTTTATTCTTGACCAGGCTGCCACCAGGTCGTTTTGTATATTATTGACACCAACGACTACACGCTAGACTGCCTTGCATTGCTAACATGGGGGACCCTTTGACTCTGAAAGAAAAAAAATATAAACCATGTGAAGCGCGCTGACGTTTTGTTCTGAGCTTCATAAAGACAATGAAACAACTGGTCACACTGGAAGACTTCTTTGCACTCTTTGCCCCGTCCGAAAAGAGAGGATCTTGATGGGGAAAGACATAGTATGAATTTCTTCAGTGTATTCATCTCGCTGTCAGAGCAAAATGATTCATCATAAGATCAGACAATTGGAAACTATTCCTTGAAAGCATGGTAATTTTACCATGATTGAAAGTTTTGCACTTTCAAATGCTTTCGGGGATACAGTATCGGTATGTTTGCCTGGGATGCACAAAGGATTGTTACTTTTTTCGGTAAAGGATATTTCATGGTTCAAAATTCACAAGTCGGAATACATCCACAGGTATATTGATGTAAGTCGTTTTCTTAGAAAGTTAAATGAACATTTAGTAATGTTGATATAAAAATGAATATTGGAACTTCCTTTATACAAGTCCGTTAATGTATAAGGAATGATCTCGGTTGTAGTACATAGAGTTTCATAATTGTATGATTCCTACCTTAAAATGTACTAATCTCATTTGGCCAATGGAAAAGTATTGCTATAATTAAAAATGGTATTATATATTTATCATAAACATTATTTAAGTCGCGAATATATACATTCTTTGTGTTTACCTGTTCCACAAATTAGATATATTTATTATCCTTTACCTCATGTGATGCTGAAAAAATCGAGAGCACGTTTAACTTGGTGATTACGCAAATTCAATCTGAAACATTTTCATACACAGGGACAATTTTCATACATTTATGCTCCTGAGACAATGTTCTCTCCCAGAATGTGTAAAGTATATGAGTTCCATCAACTTGTATGAATTTTCCTGACCTCCTGCAGCAGACTATGAGACATTATTGCACAGGGAAGTGAACTGTTTATATTCTGTGATGCGCTGATAATTACGAGCACCAAGGTTTCCATGTGTGCAGTAATTTAAGTGATGTATGGCTGTCGTGTTTTCTGACCATTTTCCTGTACATTTTGTATAAATAAACATAGAAGATTAATTGGCCCTTCCCCAAATCAAAAACATTTCGACCAGCAGTTAGGGTATTGAAGTTATTCAATCCAACCGTTTTCATAATCTTGACTTTTTGTTAATTGTGAAAAATAGCAGACATAAACTTATGGTACATGCCTGTATTTACTTTTACATATACAGATGCTACCTTATCACACAGCCAAGAAAAATTTAGTTCCAAGATATGAAAATCATGAAGATAAATTCATCAAGCCTGACAGGTATTTAGAGAGCAAGGTTCATTGTGATGTTTTATGTGTCAATTATTGAATTCACTCAGCAGGAAATTGACCAACTGGCTTTAAATGATAAAAGGAACGCTCCCAACTGGCATTTCAGCATTTACTTTCATGAAGCAAAATGTCCCTGAGGGCTCTCAGAAACTTCAGGATGGTCATTTAGGAAATACAAACGGGAATTTTATAGCACTAGGATGATGCAAACTCTGACTTGCATTCTAAAAATGATAGAAATGCAAGGCTGATGCCGAATTAATGCTTTGATTAATTGACGAATATTTTACTATTTTTCGGTACAGTTTCGAGTGTATATATATAAATAAATATATATATATATATATATATATATGTGTGTGTGTGTGTGTGTGTGTGTGTGTGTGTGTGTGTGTGTGTGTGTGTGTGTGTGTGTGTGTGTAGGTTTCAACATACAAAACAGTGGCGACATAATGGAAGGTTACTATCACCGACAGATTACATGTAAGAAGTATATTAAAAGATTAACTCAAATGAGCCTAATTAAAAAAGTACCAGCCACTTACATGTATGAGTCTATGTGTAGTGACAAGATTAAAAGAAAACATGGTATTCTTAAGGTTAATATACTTGGGCGGGATCGTGTGAGAGTCAGGTCAAGGAAAGAGTGCTTTAGGTTCCCTAGTTAATGTTGAAAGACTAAAACTCACTAAAAACATTATGTTAAAGTTCCCGGTTGGCACATTTTCCTGACAAACTTTGATCGTTGTAGAACAACTGGGCTTTCCAACGTCCCCGACAGGTCTGTTCTCTTGTGCATCAAAATGATCAGGGAACAGTCAAGTTCAACTTATGAGTCTATAATTTTCCCTTTTGTTTTTATTTTGTCTTGTTCACTTTATATGTACGCATCAGCGTCTTTATATTGAGATGTGTTTGCAGCTTTGCCTACAATTGCATTAATGACAAGGCTGCTCACATACATTCGGATGCTACTTAGCTGATTTATACAATCAGTTTATTATAACGCACCATATGTGAATAAAAGGAGCGATAAAAGGTTTTCTGTCATTAAAAACGTGGAGTTAAAGGTATCATAACTTACACGCAACTGAACTTTCATCAGCATGCTATCATGGTTTTGATCGTGTAGAAAAGTGATTTCTACTTACAGAAATTCACATTTCTTTATTTGTGGTAATTCAAGTTTTACTGGGCTTTCAGTAAAGGTTATTGGTGTTATCTCGGGACATGCAATGCATCACTTTGCCATACAGTTAAGTGAGAATTGCTAAAATTAGTATGCACCATCTGTTTAGTTTTACATTGTGAAAAGCAACACTTGATTCAAGAGTGCACTGCATGTACCTCTCAACAAACCGTCAAAAAGATAAAAGTACCATTTACTTTAACATTGGAAGTAAAGTCGCTTCCAATTTCCAAACAATAAGAATGCTTTGCTTTCAAGAGCAGCAATGTACACGATATCACTTGTTGGGTATAAACGTGGTAAATGAGTCCATAAAAAACTGCATATTTATTAAGCATATCAAGGTAAGGAACTGTAATAAGTAAGTCGGGAGTATTTTTTGCACCTGTATTTGCTCAATACCATGGCAGAGATGACAGAAAATTAGCCACACAAAGACGAACTCTCTATGGGAGAGATGCGCGCTCGGGGATAACATCTCGACTGACATACTCTGATGCTCATTTCTAGATATAATGATGTATAATCATAATAGTGATTTAAATCATTAATTATATGACAAACGTGATGGTTTTTAATTTAACATAGTAAATTATCCTCACACAATAATATTCCACTTGGATCAGCTTATGGTGTCTATGTGCCAAGATTATTGCCTTTGCTAGAGTATGCATCGATTAGGACAACGTTGACTGACTCCCGTCGTTTATTTCTATTGTAAAAACTTGTAAAACCGGTATTTTCAAAAATGAAATTAAAGCGACCATTTTTTTAAGTTTCTGGGTACAAATGAAAATTTATTATCTAAATATCAGGTCGATTTATTGTATAGTATAAATGGTATTAAATTGGAAACCTAACAATTATAGCTAACATTCATACAATGTGTGTAGAAGGCAAGTTTTTTTTTTTTTTTTTTTTTTTTTTGATTTTGAGAGTTGCTAGTATTAAATCGATTTAAACCACTGCTGACTTTAGTTGGTACCTGCCTCAAGTCAAGAGACAGATGTTTTCCTTCATACTGCATTTCATTTTCAAAAAGGACACAAAAAGTAGTTGCTGTGTCTACCTTGGACGCCCTGATTTCGACTTTGCTTGCTTGATGGCTGACAGGTTTTGACTGAATGTTCTTGTTTGCTTTGATTGTTGGTGCAGTTTCTCTGGCATTGTTGAAAACTCTCGCCCGCTTCTAATTTCCATGATGACACTTATAATTTCACGTTATTAATGTGGCATCCTATCATTTTTAGATATTCCGTGAATAATGTATTCTTTGGTGGATATTCAATTTTTGCAGTTACATCTGGTGATGTTCTTGTTGGTGGGCTTGTCAAGTTTTGGACGGCTTTCAACTTGGACTAAATTTAGAACCACGCTGTCGACATATACTGGTCTCACTTCGGTCACGTGGTATACATACTCTATCAGCCTTTTACAGTCCAGGAGATCTACACAAGCCTGCACTTTTCAGCGAGGACTTTTATTACTAGTAAGTTACATTTGTCAAAAGCAAAGAAAGTGTATGCTTGTGGCAAGTATATAAATGAAACATATTCTAGATTTGAAAGAAATATCCAGACTTCTATTAAATGGTGCAACCTGATGAGCATAGAGTATTCTTTTCATCTGTCGCCGAGAGACCTTTCGGCTGTCGTCAAATCTAATTACCGCCAGGTAACATAAGTGATTACATTAAAAGTCACCCGTGGTATTTCAGACCTTATTGAAAGTTAGTCTTAGAATAATAATTGTATTTGAATCTGTAATTACAGCCGCACGTAAAATTCTTGAAATATACCTTTGTGAATCAGAGGGTATGATGTGAAATAGTTTTTAAGTGATTAAAAAACCACCAAGTCCCTTTTTCCACTTGCGCTGTACATGGGCCTCAAACATCAGTTATATACACGTATAATAATATTATGAGCTCTAGTGCCCACTTGCCAATTTTGCATCCCATACACACTACATGTACTTTTGAATAACATACGTTGAACCACATGTTTGGAGCGACACATTTTGGTAAATGGGAAAATAAGTACATCAGTCACACAAAAATCAACATAATAGAAAAAATCAGATATTCTACCTTCACAGAAAAAACATTCATTCAGAATCAGAACCAGTTTCAGTAGTGGTGCTTTGCGACACAACATCTGCTGTTGCAATGATTCAGTTTGTTGAAATGTATAATCTATAAACGTGCAAGGTCAGGGAATACTCTTTCTTCCCTTGGTACATTCCCTTGCTGCAAGGGAATTTCTACCTATCCGCTATCGTAGGAACTATTCATTTTCTGTGCCTTTCGCTCATACCAACGTCAAATGGTGCAACCGGGGTCTGTCTCGTCTATCATGCTGGATATTAATCATTTTCATGCCAGGAGGTTGGCGTGCAGTGAAGCCCTTGATGCGTAGAGGGTCGCATCGGAGGGACAAATGGTAAATATATATCTGGTGAGGGTGGGCATATCTGTTTAGTTGCCTTGGGCTATTCAGAAAGGCACAGAAACGTACCTAGACCTTCCAGATGACGATCATCCTGATTGTTTCAAAATCTTAAATGTGCACTTTATAAATATGAAAAAGTTAACAGTAACCTTAGCTTGAAATTGTACCTGTGGAATAAGTGTGTGGGTGGGTGGGGGTCGGGAGGGGATGGGGGGTGTTAGCTTACTTGATCCGTTATTTACAAATAAGCGCCGGTAGGTTTTCCTTTTAAATACATTAATGTGAAACTAGAAAGAAATTTGCTTTAAAGGCAAATCTGTTTGTGTGCTTCCAAGTCTCAATTGGGTGCTGGTGTAGCACAAATCTATTTTTTTTTGGAATGACCGACACGTCTAGTTCATTTAAATTGTTCAAGTGCCCCTAATTGGCAAAATTTAAATTCTTCAACTTTTATTTGTGGACTATTGGATGCGCTTATAACACAAACTCAGAATAATCTGTGAATTCAAGTTGGAATCGTGCTGCCACCTTTAATAGTTTTCAGGAATATTGAACCTTTAAAGTTTCAACTGGCCTAATTTGCATGATTTTCAACATGTTGACTCTTCCAAACACGGTGCTTAATTTCATTGTTGTATCCATGATTGTGCAAGATTTGGTATTTATGGGTGATATGGTGGCCAGGAAACCCCGGATAAAGTTGGCTGTGAAGAATAGATAGATAGATAGATAGATAGATAGATAGATAGATAGATAGATAGATAGATAGATAGATAGATAGATAGACAGACAGACAGACATATAGATAGATAGATAGATAGATAGATAGATAGATAGATAGATAGATAGATAGATAGATAGATAGATAGATAGATAGATAATCCTTGGGAAAACGATATGTTTGTGTTAGCACACAGATATAAATATTATCTTACGTTCATTTACAATGTAATTTTAAGGCAACTAGACAATTCAATATATTGAAATCATTGCTATATCGGCTGAATCGCACTTCATGAATTCTATCTGGACTCGTTGAAATCGAACCTGGTACATATTTACAGCGAAATTGACTCCTTGTTATTCATAGTTTTTGTTTAATCTATAGCCCACTATCTGTCTCGTCTATTTTTTTCTCTTCCCTTTTCCGTGTATAATAAATAGCAGATAGGTAGTGTGCCCTAACTTTTGTTTTGCATGAGCAATGGCACACTCCCTCTTTGAATACGTTGTAATGCGTTGTCCAGTGCGCTTGTCTCCGCTGCGACAAGAATTTGTGTAGGGCATCGCCCTTTCTCTGATTGCTGATAAATATGTTTAAAGCCAAAAATGGAATAAAATAAAAAACAAACAAACAAACAAAAAAACTTGAAAAAATTAACTCGGATGTATTGGTACGCAACTTTTTACACCATATTTAAAAATCTCCGGTAAAATATGAGCCACGCCTCCTCAAACTTGGACACATATTCTGGCCTCCAAACACGCTTTGCTATCTGTATATGACCAAATCCATAATGCCACGACCCGAATATAACTGACTACGCTTGTTTTTCATATTTTCAGGTTTCAAATCTACCCAAAATCGATCATTTTTTTTTACATGCACACGTCACGTCTGACAACGACACACATTCTTCACATACCGAAGTGATTTGACGTTGAGGGGAGTAAATGAAAATTTCTCACAGCCAAGTGACCACCCTACCGAATAGTGAAATGGCAAATCTATCAGACTATTTTCGTGAAACTGGCTTTAAAGACTAATTTATGTAAGTTTTATCGCTTTTCGCAACATTCCTTTAACCCGGCCGCCTGTCAATCATTGAACTTCCGGTTAGCAGGATAGCTTTGCAAACAGTGTGACGGCCGCACACACACACTGCATGCCCGGAGACGAGATTTAGCGAGGGGAAGGTTTGGTTTTCTAAGCTGGTGTAAATTTAGTGGAATTTTGCCATTTTGCCAAAGAGTAACAGGGATGCAGGGCGAAGGAAGGCAAGGGGGGGGGGGGAGGTCTTCTAGAGGAGGGGGGCAGATAGTGGGGAGACAGGTCGAGTTGGGGCGGGAGCGGACAGGAGGGGAGGATGAGCGCTGGGTAGAACTGGACGTGGGGGGGGGAGGGGGAAGGTGAGTGGAACGACCACATACAGTGTGAGGGGCGCTGTTTGTGGGTCGAGTTCAGTGCTACATGACTAGCCTGCTCTCTGGACGAGGCGAGGGAGGAAAGTTTCCAATTTATGTGTTGGAAGTGCAGGAGGGTGGAATTTCAAAGTGTTAACCATGATGATCTTAATGATTATTCGTCAGTTGCACCATGAAATAATGGATTGGGCACTTTTGACGATATTGATGACAAAACATCATATTGGTTTTATTTTCAGTACGAATCTACTTTTTAGGAATTATTACATGTCGTGACGTCACCATCCATCCAAGCTAGGACAAACTATGGATGAAATCAAAAATTAAGAAACTCAAAAGGAAAAAAATACAACCGTAGCAACGTTACAAAAGGACAGCGAGAGAGTGTCACATCTCTCCAAGTTTACAAGAAATATTGCAACCTTGGAGTTGCTGCCAACCACAAACCTATTTGCATTTATTTTCGGAAGGTGCGATAACAGATTGGCCAACATAATATAAATCGTAAAAATGGAAGTCTATAACAAAATCTATCCTTGACTATGGGGCTATGCTGTTTCCCTGAACAACCTATGGCAGCTATGCCATACTCAGCCTATGCTCTATCCCCGGGCCAAGTTAACCCTCCGTTCCAGACAAGTTGAAATAAAATGCCATGTTTGATTTGACTTGACTCCAAAATAAAGGCACACAACGGCTACTTTCTCCATAATAACTTTCCGCCAGGGTCGAACATTTTTTATCAAGGAAGGGTGGCTTGAAACTTTTTTTTTTTTTTTTAATTATTTAATGTTTCATATTTAGGGTCGGGACTTGGGCCTTTTCAGTGGGGTAGGTCGGGTTACCGGAACCACACATATATTTTTGTTAGGCCTTCGGTAACTTGGACATTTGTTGAAACCTGTTTAAAATGGGTGTTCTTTCCCAATTTACACATTACTTCCTTTGACGTCAGCTTAATTTGTTACCAGGGCACAGCCGGAGGCACTTGTGTCCATTAAAACTTCTAGAAATGGTCCGGTGCCACCAATATAGCAATACATGTAAGAATGCTTTTTGTCAACAAAAATTATATACGATCCGTCGAAGGCATACCCTGGACCCATCACCCCCGTGCTGCACCCCGTAAGCTGTTGCGTCAGTTATCGAAGGGAACACAGTCGATCAACATGGTGCCAATATCCAGATATATACAGGCAAACGTGCTCGTATATTAAGCTCGTTGTGTCACCGGAGATCGAAAGTATTGCATTATTATACTTTTAAAAGCGTTGTGTGATTTGAAAATATATCAGTTGCTTGCGTCCATTGAGCATTAAATAATTCTGAATTTGGTGACAAATGTCAATTTAAAAAGCGTGTTTTGCACAATTGGTAAAGTAAACCATGGTTGATGTTGCAGTGCACATGGAACAGCGGGTTTATGTTCAGTGCAATGGATTAACATTTCGGGAGGTACGCGGGGGCCCCCATGCAAGAACTCCGTGTGAAACTTTAACTAAACAACTACTGACATAGGATTTTAGCAGCTTTATCGTTGTTGTTTTTTCGGGAGGGGGGGGGCGAAGTTTTATTTGTTTGTTTCTATTTTTTTTTTTCTTTTTTGGCATTTTAGTTTGGTTTTTTTTTACATCGTTTTTTGTTTTTTACCAATATGAACGGGGGATACGTTTCGTTTGGGTGTTCGGATTTTAAAAACTTTGTGCTCCAATTAATCAAACAGTGGTCCATATATTTTATTGCAGTGCTTCATGCGTTTTAAGGTGTGGTAATTATTTGCTTATTTATATTCGATAGTCGAATCCCAACACATAATACACGAAGGCATTATATCGAAATTTTTACTAATTTACTCCGAGGTTTCCTCTATATCGTCAAAATCATTTGGCTTGCTCGTACCATAGGTCAGTACTGTCTCAATAATAGCTCTTAAATAAAAGTTTAAAACGTATCTGCTATAACAAAAATTAATGACCCGAGAAAACAGCTGTCTTCGAAACACCGTGTGCACCTAAAAGTTGAGGCTGAAAATTACTTATGGCAGGGCTTGACGGCGACCACTGCATCTTAAAACAGCGTGTTAACTATGTTAATGACTGGTTTGATCCACGCAAAAGCATTGACAGCTTGTGTCGAGCGCTGTAGTCATGGACCTATAAATTTTATAAACTGCCTATATTTTTTTATTCGTCTTGATACTTCTTCACAAGAAGTTAAAAAGAAACGTGTGGTATTTTTCCTGGTGCTTTAATGTTCCTTTCTCCGTCGCAATATTGGACAGTTATTAACCATAATGTAGTTTTACGTGAAATCAGCAACAGTCTCAGACTAATTAGTGTACGACTTGGTCAAGAGCCATACAAAGCCAAGACATTACAATTAGTGATACTGCAGAAGACGTGGAAAAAGTGGCATTTATAATGCCAACATAACAGGTGACGCAAGGAAAAAATACAGGAATTTGGCCTCTGGTGAGTATCTGGTGGAGCGATGTGACGCAGTAGAGCAGACATTTTTTTTATTCTAAATTGTAAATGACAAAATATCGTGCTATATTTTGTCATGAGCAGCATATTATTTTCATCAGTAACAGCATTGTTCTAGTCAATAGATGATATGTAGAGATGGATTTTGTTGCTGCCCTGTGGGAGGGCAGTATTAAAATTGCTGAATGAGATGAGTGGCATGCTGTCAAGTAAGAGTATAAAAGCCCTCTCATCTTTCTGCATATGATGGCCTTGTGCACCCACTATAGGCAGGTGACGCAAGGGAAGCGTACATGAGCCCGGCATCGAGTGAAAACCTGGTGGAACAATGTGCCTTATATAAAGTGGTGGTATTACAATCAACAATACCGGTTACGGTTTGAAAAGCTATATTCTATTATTGTGCTGACTCGGGAGGGGGTTAATAACTGGCAAAAGAACCGTGTATGGTGACATTTGTTTCTTACTAAATTAACTGATAACAAAGCTTTCTATTTGCAAAGCATTTTGATGTAATTCGATTTCATAAGGATGGAAGCCTACTGAGACCCCCAAAATTATTTTTAAAGCTCGAAGTTACTGGTTCTTTCTTGTAATAACATGTTTTTAAAACTTAAAAGTACGAGTTTTTATTTTTCTAGTAAATGATAATGTTTAATACTTGAAACTAAGAGTGTTTTTCTCTTTTGGAAAATTCGAAATTACGACTTTTTTCTTGCAATGACGAGATTTTAAAACTAAAGCATTATGAGGTTTTTTTCGTAATTAAGAGTTTTTAAAACTCTAAATTATCAGTTTTTTCTCTTAATCACGAGTTATTAAAACTCAAAATAGCGATTTTTTTCTAGTAATTCGAGTTTTGTCTCGTTATTACGTCTTTTTCTCGTAAAAATCTTTTTTATTAAACTTAAAATTACGACTTTCTTCGTGTGATTATGAGTTCGTAAATCTTATTAATATGAGTTTTTCTCGAACAACGAGTTTTTAAAACTCAAAATTACAAGTTTTTAAAACTCGGAATTGTGAGTTTTTTGCGTGATTACGACTTTTAAAAACTCGAAACTACGATTTTTTTTCTCCTAATTACGAGTTGTTTTTTTTTATCGTAATAACTATTTTAAACTCAAAATTACGAGGTTTTTTCTTTTTCTTGTAATAAAGAGTTTTTAGCTTGGAAATATCACAAACCAAAAAAGTTTGGTTTCTGTCATAAGATTAGTCCCAGCTGATTATCACAAGTGTCTGCTTCGGGTACATTTAACAGTCCAACATTCTGCTCTGAAATTTAAAAAGTCAGTGGTGAAATAGACATTACACTCTTGTTTGGAAACTACAAGGAATTTATAACAAGCCTAAGTAGAGACCCCCCCCCCCCACCCACACACACACACACACAAATATGGTACCTGTGAGAGGGACCAGCCCAAACTCCATATTCCTGTATTGTAGGTATGCCCAATCAAGTGCATACCTAGCTAGGGATACTTGTGCAAACCCAGGGTGTTGAGTGATGCACCTGATGTTCATCCCATCGTCTACCTCCTGATAGACTGGCTCCCTCATTATCTGCTCCAATTCGTCCACTCGTGGGAACAAGAGGATTCGTCCTCAGTGGGCATAGGTTGACAAACCTCACACAGGGATCTGCATACATATATACATGTATGAAAGTTTAAGTCATCCAACTCCTACATGTACCATGAGATACAAATGGTCTCTTTGTTTTTTCTCAGAGATAAGAGATATAAGAAAGAAACTGATTCATGTCACCTGGTCTGCAGTACATGTATATACATGGAAGTTCATTTCATAAAATGGATACATGTGCCACAAGATAGAAAGGGCGTGAATGTGTTTTTTTTTTTTTTTTTGCTCACAGATACAACACACATGAAAGAAATCACGTGTGCACATGCCATAAACTTGCATGTCTGCTTTCCTGCAAAATAAATACACATACATGTATAGTGTGTTCTGGCTACATTTTCCACAAATTTGCATGTCTGTTTGGGGGGAAAACCAAAATCAACTGAGGGCCAGAATTCTATACAACAAGATATGTTTGTAAAACATATATGCCCCGCACCCTCATTACCCTTGCCCTCGCTACCCTATTGATAGTGGTAGATGGGGCACTCGTGACCTTACAAAATTAGTGAAGGTTGATCATACATAAATATCACATATCTTTAAGCTTTAACCTGGCCCTTAAAAAAGACTAAAAACCTGGACAATATGAAAGTTATAGCTGAAAAATAAGTCATCATTTGGAAACCATATTCAGCAAAGTGGCTTTATGACCTTGGAAATTAGGGCAAGGTCACTCATTTTTACTTGACCTTCTTCAGTTATTGTGCAAAAACAGCAGGAAGTCTACTGTCTGTGTGTGTCCCTCAAAACTGGGTCAAGGTCACCGATCTACAAACTCAAACTAGCCCTTATAGGCCACCATAAAGCTGTGCAATATAAAAGTGCTACCTCTAAAATGCAAGTTATCATGCAGAAACAGTATTCAACCAAATGGCTCCGTGACCTTTAATATTAGGTCAAGGTCTCCAATCTTCAAACTTGTCATAGCCCCGAATACGGACAATTATCCAGTGCAATATTAAAGTCTTGGTTTAAAAACCTCTTCAGTTATCATGTGGAAACCAAAGTTAACTCAGGTACCAACGTGACCTTGGAAATTAAATCAAGGTCAACAAACTTTTAAACTTCTTCTAGCCCTTAGCAAGAACTATAGACCTGTAAAGTATCCCAGTCCTAACTTAAAAATTTCTTGAGTCATTGTGCAGAAACCACAGGAATTCTGCAATCTCTCTGTGACCCTGAAAACTGGGTCAAGGTCACCCATCTTTAAACTCAACCTAGTCCTTACAGAGAACCATAAAGCTGTGCAATATAAAAGTTCTAGCTTCATGGTATAAGTTATCATGCAGAAAGCATGAAATCATATTCAGTAAAGTCGCTCTGTGACCTTTAAAATGAGGTCAAGGTCATTTATCTTCAAACTTCGCCTAGCTCCAAAGATGGACTATAATCCTGTGCAATATAAAAGTCCTAGCTTAAAAACCTCTCCAGTTATTGTGCGGAAACCAAAGTTAACTCAGGTACCACTGTGACCTTGGAAATTAAATCAAGGTCACTCATCTTCGAACTTTGCCTAGCTTTCGACTAGAATAATACACCTGTACAGTATCAAAATCCTGGCTTAAAAACTTCTTGAGTTATTGTTCAGAAACCACAGTCTACCGACCGACAGACCGACATGTGCAAAGCTATATGCCCCACCTTCTTCGAAGGGGGGCATAATAAATAGTTATAAACACATTATGCACTGTACCCATTAAATTTGCTTTCATTAGTGCAGTAAACATGCCATATGACCAGATGGCACATCATTTACAAAAAGGGCCAATGTAGGGAGAAAATATTGTGGTGCCATCAAGGAAGAGAAGTACTAATCTCCCAAAGTTACGTATACAACTGTCAGACTTGTATCTGCAGTAGGTCTACAGCAGTTACAAACTCTTGATTATAACCAACCCTCCTGCCTTGAAATGGTCACATCTGGCAGCTGATCATTTATATATGCACATACGTGCATTTACAAATATTCAACAACACATATGTTTTGTATTAACATGTCTCAAAGAGGTAAATATCTTGACCACTAGGCCTATAACTCTTGTACACACAAAAACACACAAGATTGTGTTGTGTTACGTTTTGTAACCCAAGACAGCACTGAGTTTATCTAAAAACTGTAATAATGAGAAAGAGCTGAAGTCAGAAGCATAATTTAAAAAAATTACAGAGTGTTTTAGTGCATCTATGTTTTCAGTAACTCTGCCTTGGGTACAGATGGATGGCATCCGTATTTCCTTCAGCCTCAAGATGCCCCCATCAGTGTATATTTCTGTTGACTGGCATTTCAGTACCCCCATGGACATCATGGTTGATTACCCATGTTGCTTGTGATTTTATTCCTTATTTTACATACAACCTGTTGCCAATTAAAAGCGGAAAAAGTTGCCGGCACTTTCCACATGTGCCCATTTACTAAGCTGTATAAATCCTGACGAAAGCTTTACTATTTAAGCCCATCATCAGATTCAACCTTTCGCAAAAATATCGTGTTTCTCAGTAAGTTTCGTTGTCCACAGGGCTGGCAGATCATATAAACAATCTTGCCATTCTGGGCTGAAGTCCTGCCATAATCATTATTTTTACTCGTCTTGTATTATATAGATATGTATACATATGAAAAAAGTGTGTGAAGTACCAGTTAATTACTCACAATTTCCTGTTATTGTGATACAACATCACATATCTGATGTTTATACTCAGGATGGGCCTGAATGAATATTTTTCTTCTTTTTTTTAAAATAAGTTTATCAAAGAATTTAGGGGTTGTTATACAAAACAGTGGCATTGACTTTTTTGTAAATAGTTTCTATTTCAAATGTACAAAAAAGTAAATGACAGCATTACTATCTGACAAGAATGGAGATGACAAAATGTGATTGGATCAATTATGTCTGAATCAAAAAAAATGTTCATTTTTAAAAAGGGATACCAGTTACCACAGACTTGTTGTAATACCATAGATATAATTCAAAATTGAAATGGTATAAGGAGTCTTGTTGGTTTAGAGGGTATAGTTGTTTTAAAGTAGTTGATTTAAAGTAGTTGATTTAAAACTCAGAACCCATGTCTTATTTGAAATTGCAATGGTGAATCCATCAAAGTTTCAGCTGCACACATACATATTCACCAAGCAGAAATTAGTAGTGAAGGTCAGTGTTTTTGATGCACAGTGAATCTAAGATATTACTAGGAAGCCAAAAATGCTGTAAAATGTTTAGGCAAAGAATACATCTGAATGTTACTACAGCACACTCCTACCACCACTCCATACATGCAGTAGGCTGTAATTGTACTCACACCAGTTCAGAAATAGGCATTAACATTCTATCATCAGGTCATCGGGAATCCAAAACCTGTCGAGAAATGTAAACAATAAAACTGAATTGGTAGGATATCAATTCTGAGCCAGGAGCCAGGGACAATGGCCAACAATTGAACGGCTTAACGTTACAGGGCCTAGGGCTAGGCCTACTCTGAGTATTCAGCCTACAACTGCCGACTGCAGCAAAACAGACATCTTGGACTATTGTACTTCTTCATTGAGTCTGACTGCCTAAATCCTCTCCGATCGTCTCATTCATCTACTCTTTTACTTCGTGGATTTATTAAGCAGGGATCTTTCCAAGCTCAATTGAGCTGTCAGGTTATCCACGACGCCCACGACCAAGATGAGCATTGCAATGTGTTACTGACATAGGCCTACTGCCACTTATTCTGTTCCGGGTTTCTTATTTGAATAGCAACAACCGCACAAAAGTCTCAATTTCAAGTGCTGGTCTCAGGTAGCCATGAATATAATTCATATAATCACTTTTAAACAATGACATTGACTTGTACATTTATAGTCGTGTGATGCGAAACTGTTTCGTTTACCAATCTGTGTTCCCCACGCGTCGCGGCGGTGCTTCACCCTAATGTTGCCCCCCAACCTCCATGGCTTCTGGATCGGCAGTCCTCTCCACTGGCTCATGCCGCCACTCAAATAGTGGCAGGTTAACAGATTCCTCAGAATCTGTTTCCCTCGCACTATCATACAGGCCCAGATCCTCTCCAGACACAAGGGAGTCTGAGAACTCGGATTTGCTGCCACTGTCAGACATGATATCTCGCTTTTCGTCTTCCAAAGTGTCACCCGTGACGTCACGAGTGTGCAACCCAATCATCGGCCGTTTCTGTGAACCTGCCTCTTTCGCCCAATAGAGAACCATCACCCAGTGACATTTGGCGCGAAAAAATATACACGTGGTATCTGAGTACGATGATTGACAAAACTGAAACTTTAAAGTTATTTTGAGACCTGCCAGCAGGGTCACAAATGTGAAATTGGTACGATATTGATGATTGAGCCTGCTGGCTGAACTGATGAGACTTGGGAAAACCTGGTTCGCTCCATAATTCATGAAGTCATTTATGCAGAAGGTTTAAAGTGGATAAAAGGAATAAATTTATTTTGATATGTTAAAAGGTTTGGTTTGTTTGATAGTATTATTTTACATTAACAATTACATAACACAATTGAGGTCATCATGCTTCACACTTGTGCAGACAGAGAGGGGTGGTGTATCCAATAATTTTGGAGTCAATGTATTAATAGACGCCTCGGGATTTTAAAGGTTTTAAAGCATGGTACCGGAGATTTAGGGCAAAATGTGGCAACTGTGTCTGCCACAATAACATTTTACGCAGGCAAATGGCAGCATTGTTTCATTGCGAGGTGTGTAGTTCATTTGTCTTGATGCTACATCTTTATAATTTTCAGTTTGAACAAATGGCCATTGAAACGTTTATGTTTTTTAAATATGCACATAAGAAACATGAAACGCAATGGCCACATGAGCAAAAGGTATGAAATATGTTGATTAATGAACTCACTAACAATTTTTATGCCATTTTAATGGCCATTTGATACATATACATAAGATGTGACGGCGCACATTGCAAGATTTATTTCACATGTCCTACAGCAGAAGCCCGAGAGAGGAATTGAATGGTGCGGTCGACGTTTCTTTTTTATCCTTTCCCTATGTACCCACAGTAATTGTGTTTGGAGTGACATATGCCCTAGATTAAATACAATAAAATACATTTTTATCTCAAATCAAAGTTAATACTGATTATTTGCGGGATGAAACTGTAAACGTTTTGGAATGTGGACGCCTGGCGGGTCCACCAGTGTTTGAAACAGAAAAGTACTTTGAACATCGGCAGTGCGTTCTTTAACACAGCAGTATTTTGACAGAGTTCACAAGGCAATTATTCATATCTTCAAACTGTTACAACCTAAAGTATTCTGATTTCAGTTTTGTTTTTCCTTATTCTTATTAATTAATATGTTCTAAATTACCTTTTGTTCCAGTGAAATGTGTAAAAACTCTATAGCAAACTGAAAGCAAATAAGTTTTTCCGCATGCACAGTGACACTGAATTAATGTAATTTTTGTATAATCATTTTAGTTTATAAGAAGTTTTAATGTTGCCAAAATAATGAATACAGGATTCTTTACTGAAACCAAACAGGTTTTTCCACATGCACAATGACAATTAATTCAATTTGTACATAATTATTTTACGTTCTAAAAATGTTGGGTGTTTTAAATATAACGAACATACTTGGCGTATACATTACAAGAAATTAATTATCTAAATTCAAATTTCGGGACCACTTTGTATAACTTCGGCTGTTGATATGCATTTTCTGCTTCTATATTTTCAAGTAATCTTTTCATTGACTCAAGAAATCGATGTATATCATCAGTATTTAGTGGTCAAAAAACTTCACCAATGATGGCATATTCTTCAAAATTAGTCACATCCTCTTGTACTTCAACACAAATAGCCTCACACCATGCACCATGATTCATTCATGGATAAGGCTGCCCTTTGGATAAACTTAACGTTGTCCTTAATCATGATCGTAACGCCTCCTCCTTTATGGTCAGATCGTACCTGCTTCACATGGTTGTAACATGCTAGGTTGTACAAAACAGAGTTGTCGAGCGTCAACCAAGTTTCACACATGCCTATCATTTCAAAATCATGACAAAAATTATCTAAATAAATCTCACAATTCCCCATATTTGTTTGCATACTCTGGATATTTAGGTGCAACAATTTAAAGGATGTTAATAATTCAGGCTTTCAATCAACTGCTTATCTCCAATGTGTTATCGACTGTCTGACAGGGGGCATTTTCCGTCCAGGTTCCTGAAAAATGGTAATCAAGATTATACTCAAAGAGAGGATAGTTATTTCCATCATAATTTGCTTGAATAAGTGCCAAAGCTCTACTGTTAAGTTTCCCGAAATCGACACTTTGTGAGAACCAAAGTTGGAGAGATTTGTGAGGTAATCATACTAGTCTTCAACGTGATTATAAGGAAATATATCTGATAAAGAATTGCCACATATCCATTGATCCTTATTAACATTGTTAAATTCTGCCCTGGTTACTGGCAAATTGACGGACCTGTATCCACTACCGGTCCAACCTTCTCCATTAAGCTCCATCTTTGACCCAGCAGAGGCGCTTGGCGCGTCCGCCCAGTCCTGCTACTTAATTTACAACCGGGGAGCAACTTCAGCGTCGAATACAATATTCATATTCTGGGGCCCACTGCCGCCCACAGCTGGTAACTTCTAGGCATTGTATTTACGTCGTTATTACGAGACAAACGTGGAACTACGAGCTTCTAAAAATATTATCGGTGGTCTCATTAGGCTTCCGTACAAGTGAAATGTACTAATGCAGCGTGTGATCGTTAGCTGAGCTTTCTGCATTTGCGTTTTATGTATCTACATTTCTGCCGTCCATCCGTTCATTTGCCACACTCTTTCGACAATTGCACGTCACATGAATATGCTTGACCTTTGATTCTTACTTTTACCTTTTAGGGCAGATTTGGCCATCATAAAAATCTGTAAAACATGCAGTCGCATTTCAGTTTGAATTTTCACTCAAATTTTATCACTTTTATATGATCTGTATATCCCTCTGTGGGTGTGACCAGTCGTTAGGTACTCCATGTTGTCACCAAGCCAAGAAAACAATATGCAATTAAATCTTCTGAGTGTTGAAATGATTGTCCAAATGCCCGATATGTTTGCTTGTATTCGACACTAAAAGTTGTATCATTAAACGAAATGTGATTTTAAAAAGTTGATACATCGGCGCTGATTGTTTTATATATTATTCGGTCCACACTTCATGACATCTAATAGAAGCCATTCAAAGAGCATTCTTAATTTCACATTAATCCCTTACGTGTGGTTTAAATTGCTATAAGATCTTCAAGAGGAGATTGGGTGCGTATATGGGGCGTGCCAGTCGGTCCCAGTGGACATGAACCACAATAAAGCTTTATTTTTAGGTTGGAGCACATCTGTTTTACAAGTGAGACGACTCATCAATGATGCAGATGAGGCCCAGCCGGCAAGTGATAGCTTAATTATATTGAACGCTTTGCCAATATTTACGAATCTCACGGGGAATGAGACTTAACAATAAACGTCAAACTTCAGGATCCTTCCCTTCAGTGCTTCTATTGATTTCATCAGTATTTGTTATAAACCAGTGTATTACGTAAACATTTTCCTCTCGCAAACTGAAATTGAAAGGGAGTATTAACCATTTACTATGGTCGAACGGATAGAACAAATTTCTTCGATCGACTATAGGGAACCCTAACCTGCAAGAAGCTGTGGAGCAGTGGCATGTCATCGATAAGTATTTCTCTCAAATTTTCAACTAAGAAAAAGAAACATAACCCAGGGGACAGTTGAAGTATATCACAACTTTCCATAGGCCAGTTTGAACGAGAACCTCCAGAAGTATTAAGAAGATAGAAGATAATAAATTTGCTCTTACTTTCCTGGAGTTTTTCGCTCATCTCAAGGGATACAGTCCTTTGCAACAACATATTCATTAACACTTCATAAATGAATAAGTCAAATCAACAATTACGCATTTCATTGAGACAAATATTGAAACTGGCTTTTTGTGTACTTCTCTTTGAAAAACAAAAAATTCTGCATCTTGAATTTGGTACAGGAAAGACATTTTTATCAGATTTTGACTTATATCCACCACTCTTTGACTTCTTATAAGGCTAGTAGATTGGGAGGCAAATGAGAAGAAGAAAACGAAACTAACAACTGAAACGAAGTATAATAACAGCAAGAAAATGCAGCAGACAAAAAAAACAGAAAAAGAAAAACAAAACAGAATTATCAATAAAGAGTGAAAATGCACGCAAAAAAAAAAAGACTAAAGCAAACTAAAGGCAAACAAAGAAGAGAATAATTTGTACATGAACAACAAAGCAGCAGATACCAAAATGGAAGTGACAAGACTTGTAACGAATCCGACATTACGCTTGAATCCTTAAAGCTTGTCCGGACTGCCATAAACAGAGAATATCCTTACAGGCATGTAAATATTGTAACTCTGTTATCGATATTCCAAATCTATATATATGCAACATGGGTCACGTACCTGTCTGAATTAGTGACGCCGAGAAAGGCATTCTTACAATTCAAAATTGCTTTCATTTATCATGAACAGGAAGCTTAATGGTGCACACATATGGAGCTGTTACCCTGTGGAACCAAGTAATATGCATCATAAACGCTCAAAAATGTTCTGTCGATGGAAATGCTTTTTACAAGCCTGTGAATTCTTGTATGTCCAAATGCGAAGAAAGTGCTTTTGGTGCTGCTACGTGATAATGGTAACAAATAACAAGATTATGTGACTACTGTATATGTCCAGAATGGGATGTAGAAGAGATGGTTGATATTCAAGTTTCCACCAAGCTATACATTTATGATGATTAAACAAAACTTTCCCCGGTTATGTTTTCTCATTTACTTGTGTGCTTCTGCTGCGAGGTTGCCTGATCTAATGACGCAGGCCTATATTTCAATAAGGGATCTTAACATTCATGTTTTCTTAATTGTATTAAGTGTCACGATTTTATGCCTACTGTGTTCTACAAATAATACATGGGAACTATATCTATTAGAAAGAGGACAAGTGCTTAACCAATGTCTTTATTGAACTGGGTTTCCAACATAAACTTCCGGCGTAAAAATTCAAGTAACCCAAATATGAATAGGCTGATGCCTTATCAGACATCAGAGCCTGCCCGAGCATACATTTGAAACCGAACCGGTTACTCGGTACTCGGTCCACATATCCGATCCCGAACCGAGCACCGTTCGGGTTCGGTGTATGCAAACATGAAAATGTTCGACAGGTGTTAATAGCTGCTACCCTTTTGCACACGGGCATTAGTATTGTTAATGTAATTAAGGTGATTAATGCAACCCATGTGACACATGTAATTGCAAAGTATCGTTTGTTGCATTGTTTAAAGTGTATACAAGTACAAATAGTAACCTCGTTGACCTTTTTATTTAACTTTATTACCAATATTGACAGTGATAACAGGACCCGAACGTTGAGTGAAGGTAAAAGCCGAACCCGAGCCGGGCTTCATCCTGAAACCCGGTAAGCTCGGGTTCGGTTGTTCGGGTTCGGTCAGGCTCTATCAGACATATACCCAATTCCAACAAAGACACCTTTAAATTGATGTAGATTTTCGCGGCGTCTGCGGCGGATGCATTCTTTACGCACCCTGGCAGTGGGTGACCGATCAATGAGCCAAGAGTGCCTTAACATGTATGTGGTATACACTTGTCACTTATGCATGAAGGTAAATCCAGTTGAACCTTAAAATACAAATACAAATTATGTATGCTGTGGCAAAAACAGGACAAAAGAAGAACAGATCCTTTGCCGTTGCTCTGAGGGAAGACATTAGATTTTAAATTTCACCCTTAACGAGATCCATGTCAAATTATATGTTTTGGAAGCACAGAACGGCCGGCTATGGAGCCAGCAACCTTAAGCACCAATCACGTCGCCAAAAATGCGAAATATACATACCAACTGCACCAAATTCCCATTTCTAAAATTGAAAAAAATGGAGGCAGGTATGCGTGAATGCCTTAGTCAGCAAGGCCCAGTTGGTTGTATTTAATCCAGTACAAGTACAGTTATATTCGGAGGTGTTCCACATCGGGGACGGTACATATATAAATACATCAGCTTCAGTGGAGCACCAAAACTATAAATGATTTTTACCACAGACCGTAGAGTATATATATATATAATATTATATATATATATATATATATATATATATATATATATATATATATATATATATATATATATATATATATATATATATATATATATATATGTGTGTGCTTTTTTTGGTTTGTTTGTTAATTTGTTGGGTTGTTTGGGGGATTTTTCCCCCTTCGTTCTTGTTTTTTGTGTGTGTTTTTGTTTTTGTTTTGACCTCGGAACGACGAGGTCTTGTACCAAGGACCTTCGGGATCCACTACGTAGCCAACAAATGGAAAACACACACACACATATACATTGTACCAAGTCCTCAATCTTACAAACATATACATTGCACGAAGTCCTCAATCTGAAAAGAGTGGTTCATTGGAAGAAGTATACGTGAATACTATTATCGACCTTGGCCTGTCCATTTTACTTCGTGCAGCACAATTACTGTATCCAAAGTTGTCCCAGATTGGGGCTGAACGTATCGCCCATGTGATTCCACTTGTTGATTGTTACCCGTCTGTAATGGTTTCAGTAACTTGTGTTATGCTATTTTGTCTAATATGCATAATTAATTTGATATGATGTATATAGTATGCATTCTCCTTACTTCTCATGTCTCTCGCGTTTCGTTCCTTTCAGAAGGCCTGTTTACATAGTATGTTTGGGCCTTTAAATTTTTTACATAGTATAAGACGCTAATAATTTATTTATCTATCATCCATCTATCTATCTATCTATCTATCTATCTATCTATCTATCTATCTATCTATCTATCTATCTATCTATCTATCTATCTATCTATCTATCTATCTATCTATCTGTCTATCTGTCTATCTATCTATCTATCTATGCTGCCTGTCTGTCTAGCGGAGACTACCATTCACACCCTTTTTAGCAAAACCCTTTTTCCACACCTTAAAATGGGACTTGCATATTACACGCATAGTAACAAGCCACCAGACGCCTCTCACTGAGAAAAAAAACTTTATCAAATACCATTGTCTAGAAAGGTCTCGCTACATGAACTACCCTGTTTTGGAGCGTGGCTCTGCTTCCCTCTAGATCTCCACCTAAGAGCCATCCATCTATATTCCCAGCATTTGTCTTATTCACCCACCATAGAGCCAAATTGATTCCATAAGCCAAAGAGTCCAATACCAATATAAGAGTTATTGTCCATTTTTTGGGGGGGGGTTCGTTTTTGTTTTTGTTTTTGTTTTTGTTTTTGTTTTGTTTTGTTTTGTTTTTGTCATCATATATGCATTTTACCCATTTATCTCCAGAAACCTCCTGTTCCATTTCTTTCCATCAGAAATTGAATACTATATTCATACTGGGCATCCCCCTGTGAACTAGACATGACTTAAAAGACCACCCCATTTGGCTTCACGGGTCCTTGCCCCAAGACTGGTACCCACAAAAACACGCCTGAGCAGATAGGCAACATAATCATCTGAGCCTTTTTCATTGCTTTGTAAAACCAAAGATAGTTGTTGTATTTTCTTGTCCAAAATTTCAAGCTATATGAAAATTTTGAGCCCGGATATTCTAGACATTCCTCTCCAAACGGACTCTACCTACATTTCCGTTGAAGCACAAGGTGGCAATAGTGGTCTTTAACTGGAACCCTATATCTGGCAGACAAAACTAAAACATGATTTTGATAAACAAATGGTCATCCCAGGATTAAGGGATTCGCTATTCACGATTCAAGTGGATACGAAGCCTCCATCTGCAGACCAAACAAATCTCGAATCAGTTCTTGACAGAAGGGGCCACGTACAATAGGTTCAACTCTTTTAGTGCCAATCACGGCTTTAGTCGATCTACTCAAGTCAGAAAAGTCTGAATTGATATTAAGATCGCAGATTCGTATTCCGCATAAAAGACCTCTCATTCAAGTTCTAGTATGTCTGTTGACTTAGTGCAATATTTGGCACTTAAAAGAGTTAAACGACTGCACAACCCATCTTGTAAACGTAAAACAAATTGTAGAAAAGTGGCCAGAAGAAACCACAGTACAGTGACAATTTTGTGTACAAAAAGACTCCAACGCCACCCGCCCACCCACCCCAAAAAAGACACACACATCAAAAATATTATTTTTGGTAATGACAAAACATGCCAAATTCGACTCCTCAGTGCATAATATATATATATATATATGAAGCAATCTAATACTACCTTGACTTGAAACAGGGTGTTAGCCTATGAAGATCAAGAGTGCTTTGAATCAGTCATGCCACTTTTGAAATAGTCTTCATCCCTACAGAAATTTGATAGGCCCAAGTCAGACACTGTGAGTCACTTTTTTTATAAAAGTATCAGCCGGGGTTTTCATCTACAACTTACTCTTTGTGTGACCCTAATGAAACTGAACCACATCAAAGTCAGTACAGCACTCTAGCTATGGCATTGGAGAACAGATATAAAGTACAAGGTAAGAAAGAGTGGCCAGAAACTGAAGGACGGTAATATTATAATAAAAAAGTACAATCTCCAAAAGTACCCCCCAAAACACCAAAAATACAATTCTCGTGATGACGCACTTACTGCACGCCAAACGAAATTCCTCTGTGCATGATACGTGTATGGAGAAATCTATTCCATCTCTGACTTGAGATAACTGTCGATTGATAAAGATTAATTGTCCTTTATATCGCTGCTTCACATTTGAAAAAAAAAACATAATTGCAAAAAATTCATGAACCTGAATAACAAAAAACGCTGAAACTTTATTATTATTATTATAAGTAGTAGTAGTAGTAGTAGTAGTAGTAGTAGTAGTAGTAGTAGTAGTAGTAGTAGTAGTAGTAGTAGTAGTAGTAGTAGTAAAATGGTGAGCTGAGGGCAATCCCCATTGTTGAATTATGCATGATTGAATTTTACCCTAAGACATAGCAGTTAATGATTTTGCCTTGGCAGATTTTTTTCTTTTCAGTGCATTCTTTCGTGGAATCAGTTAAAATGGTGATATCAACCCACTATATACCGAATGTCAATATACAGGCACCCAAGGGAGGAATTAGGCTAAGTAAGGCCAGCACACATATTCAGTGGTTGTTTCCAGAGGCCTGGACACCAATCTAATGATAAACAAGATTCTCTGTTTTTTGGCCTCAGAAAGGGCCTAAACGTCCACCTGATTCCACAGGTCGCGTGTCCCATGGTACAGTGAAGCGGTTTGGACATCTCTGGTGCATACCTTGATGATTTTTTACTTGAAGTCTGCTATTTTCCCACTTTAATAAGAGTGTGTGATGTTTCATTGATCTCCCCATACGTCTAGAGTTTTGCATGACACATAGGAAAATAATTCGACCAACAACCCGTCTTGAAATTAACTTGGATATTCAAATTGGTAGCACAACTATAGAGATCAACTTACCCCAATAAAGCTTTTGCTGTCACAGTCTCGGGTATTACTTAGGGTACCTGGGCGATCTTGATGCCCCTATTCCATTAGAGCTTTTAATTTACCTTCTGTATATATGCGCCCACAAAATTATGCATTTTCCTATTTTGTACAATTTTGTAGTTTACGTTACATTAATATATCATATTAAAATACAATTTTTAATTTATTCTTGAAACGTGCAAGGGACATATTGATCTAAGTGTCTCGCTTTAATTTCGAAACAAGTGCATTCCAAAAGTATTTAGTGAAAGAAGCTTGATAATTTGTGAAACAATATTTTATACTATAACGTAGTGGTGATAGTTTTTGGTTTTCTTAAAATATAGTCATCTGTGTTTTTACGAAAGTTCCCCATGCTTGTATCCTAACCGTCACAACGTCTCCATTTCAAGTGCAAAGGTCATTAAAGCTCTATAACTTTGTAGTAACATTGGTCACTGAGGTGGGGCCAGCAATTGAATGTTTTGGTGTATCAAAACACCCTCTGAACATTTATACGAAACAGATGGCTGTATCATGGGTACTATTCAAACAGCGCCGTTGATGATAATATTATCAAGCACAAAAATATTTACCGAAAGTCTCCACACTTTCTGGGCACAGTGTCCTCATTTCTAAACAACTTGCTAAAACGAAAGATCACCAGTGTATCTTCTTAAAGATGGTGAAAGGCTTGTTTTTAGAAATGTGATGTTCAAGGCAATTTCAAGTATGCTTGTACTTTATGTCTTTCAACATACACAGGCACATCCCTTGCTGGGAAACTTAACTGGGCATACAAGCCAGCACATGGACAGTATGAGTCACACAGAAATCAGAGTGAAAGCAGCTTATCACAATATACTGCTACCTCCACAAAGGCCGACATAGAGTAGCAAGACCAACTTATTTTCCTATTTTAAGGGGGATCGATGATTTTAGGGGGAAAAATCAGTTACACATTTCCACAGACGCGTGCAACGTGGTGAGGAGGCATATTTGGTACAGGCTGGTTATACGTTAATTGGCAACTTGTCCGCCCACAGGTAGCTGATTATCGTGTCACCTATTAGGAGTTGCAGTGATATTTATGCAGCCAGGAAATAGGTTACCATGTGGGCAGGGAAACATGTCAGAGTGTACACATACAGTCTGTGGCATGGGGCATCATTAACAAAGGTAGAGGTAGGAAGCCCACTGTGATCGCAGCCACAAGGGAGACACTTTAGCTGTCTACTTGCTTGAAGCGCCAAATAACTACCAAGCACCTGACAGGGCTCTATAATTACAGCACAGATCGGGTCTATATATTAACTGAAGTCAGAAACACAGGGCACTTGGACATGTGTATATATCCAACAAATCATGGAAAACGCAACCACCCCACCCCAGCCACCACCACTACCACAATGCCGTCCATATGCTTTGCCTCCAGACTACTGCCTACTGGCAACAGAAGAGGCACCAGATTGAGAGTCATTCGGAAACTTGAAAAAATAGTGAATAGTGGTATTCTCCATCATTTGATGAGGCGCTATGGGTTCCTCTGCGCTGTGGTCATTGCCCCAACTTTGAAATTATATTAAAGGTGTGTTAACTCATACGTGTCTAAGGAAATGCTCTGTTGTACAAGACACACCCACCATAACATTACATGTACTATGGGGCTTCGGTCAACCTTTTTCCGGGTTGTCCCCATAGTTCAGAAGCTCGCGTGTTGGACTTTACATTTGGCTAGGCAATGGTGGCAAGGGTCGAGGGTTCAATTTCAAAGTAGGGTGACAAAAATATGGTATTTTTCATTCTTTGATAATAATCTGTTGGGTTTTTTGTGCTGTGAAGCAATTGCTCCGATTTTGAAATTATACTACAGGTGTATTCACAGATACGGTATAAATACCGTCAGTCAATGGGCATGCCTCCCCCCTCCCTGTGTCAATGTACAAGCCACACCTGCCATAATATCACCCTGGGTCTTCAGTCAACCTTGTATGGGTTGTCCCAATGGCTTAAAGGTTAAAGTGTTGAATGTTACATTAAGTTTGGCGATTGTTCCACAAGTCGAGGATTCAGATGTCACAATTACGTCTTTCTTTTTTTTTTTTTTTTTTTTTTTTATTATTTTTTATTTTTTATTATTATTTGTACTGTGACCTAGCTTGCCAAGGGTGTACGAAACCTATTTACTGTACCCAAGGGCACTCTTGTTTGATATATTGTCTTTGCCATTGGGTATGAACCCATACAGGTTAACAAAGTGGCACTTATGATTTAAATTATATTTCTAGCTCGGTCATAAGTTTTCCAAGTGTCAGAGTATGCGAATATGAGTTGTTATATATAAAGTGTGCCATCTCTAGTCTACTTCAGCATAACTAGGTACTCGAAACCCGTATGCCGGCCATTAAGCGAAAGAAGCGCACAGCGGTGATTCAGAAGTGTTCTGTGTCTCCAGAAATCCTATATCGGTAACCTCGTTATCTAAACACTGCTGAATGCCAGCATCAGGGCCACTTCACTAGTTACATGTATGTCGTCTGTGTTCCTACACACATATTCTTTTTTTTCTGTGAATTCTCTATTTCATTTTTTTCGTTTCTCTCTCTCTCTCTCTCTCTCTCTCTCTCTCTCTCTCTCTCTCTCTCTCTCTCTCTCTCTCTCTCTCACTCTCTCTCTCTCTCTCTCTCTCGTTAGGTCAACATTGATGAACTCGCCAAGTTTTTCTCAAAATTATGTAATATGTTTGTGTTACCTTTATTTATGCCCATGATGTTCCTTTTGCGAGAAGGAAACATTTCGACAGAGAATCAACCCCAGATAGCACTACAAACATGTCTAACAACGTTTTAGAAACAGCTGCGGCAGATTCACACCTGATCAAATGAGAAGAGGTGCACAGTATATCGGGGCTGAGATCATTTTGGGGACTAATTTTACAAGGGAATTGCTACTAGTACAAAAAAGGGGCAAAATTGTTTAAAAATGTAAAACAACATATGTATGAAAGAACATCACTTTTATCTAACTATGAAAAGAGTATTTAAACTAGAAAGGAAGATTTGCTTCACAGCAAATCTGTCTGTGTGCCTTCCAAAGTTGTAAATATTAAATGGTACAACTTTTGTGCTTTGGTACTTCACATTCCATTAAGCTTATGGCTGGATGAAAATTTCCAAGTCCAAATGACCTTGACCTTTGACCTTTAACCTTCACAGGTTACATATAAATTGCAAAATTGTACAGTGTTACAATACCTACAATTTAAGCCCAACATGATTAGAATTGGATGGAAATTGGCCGAGTGATGGCTGAGTGAAACATTCAAAGGTCCAGATGGCATTGACCTTTGACCTTTAGGGTCACATTTAATTTTCAAAATGTGCAGTGTTGCAATAGCTACAATTTGAGCCCAACATGATCAAAATTGGACAAAAACTGACCAAGTTATGGCTAAAAGAAAGCCACCATCGAAAGTGGCCTTTGACCTTGAAATGACCGTTGACGTTGAAATGACCTTACCTGAAGTGATCATTGACATTTAAAATGACATTTTGGCTTTAAAATGACGTTTTGACCTAAAACTAACCTTTGAGCTTGACATGACCTTTGACCTTGACATGCCCTTGACATTTGAGATGACCTTTATCTTGCTATGATCGAACTCCCATACACTCGGAACCACATCTACTATAGTATATGAGATATTGAAGATTTAAAACTTTAATTAGCCCTCATTTGCATAATTTTGAAAAGCATGACCTCTCATTATAAAAAGGCCAGACTTTATCTATAAAAGTATAATTGTGCTAAGTTTGGAGTTTTTACGTGTAATACTTTTCAAATGAAATGTCGGACAAATTTGCCTGTAAAGAAAGAAAGAAAGAAAGAAAGAAAGAAGGAAAGAAAGAAAGAAAGAAAGAAAGAAAGAAAGAAAGAAAGAAAGAAAGAAAGAAAGAAAGAAAGAAAGAAAGAAAGAAAGAAAGAAAGAAAGAAAGCAGAATTCCTAGAAAAACAATATGTCTGTGTTGGCACACAGACATGAATAGGGAGTAACAATCATAAGATATGTATGATATGTAGTATTAGCGAAAGCCAATTCCAAGGGGCATGCACGTCTCAGCACAATATTTTACATAATATGCGTTTTGTAAGCCAGTAAGAACTGGCTGTTGTCATGCCATATCATCCAATAAGCATAGTGGCTATACCCAATGGGACTACTTGCTGTAATGAATCTAAACCAATCGACTTTTCTTCAACGTCATGCATGAAACACATAAAATATAGCTCTGACTCCATGCCTTACGTCTGAAACATATAAAATGCAACCATAAATGATTTATTTTACAGAAGCACATAGGCAGTCCTGCCACGGACGTTACCGACAGCATCAAATGCAAGCCGTATATAATATTGGGCTATTTTACAACAGCACATAGGTAGTCGTGACACATGCTCGCAGCAACCAGTTTCACTAAGAGTGATCATTTCTCTCACACTGTATTATCTAAGATTAACCGCCTGAATGCTAACCCTGACAAAAGACACACTTATCTGGATTATTTTAACGATCCCACCGTTAAGCCCCTAAATGGAAAGGCCACTCACTATCGTTGAAGTACCGGCAAGGCTTGTGTAAAATTTGTGGCTCTTGTGGAAACTGATGGCACAAAACCATGAAAATAAAAACTGATGAAATAGAATCTTAACATAGATTTAATATGCACTATGTTCATATTAAATCTATGTTAAGATTAGTAGTGAAATTAAATCTTAATCAAATGCCTAAGGTACAAAAACCGCATAAATATATACACGTGAAAATGAGCACACATAGTACTTAAATGTGTTCTAGCTCAGTTTATATTATTTTTGTGGCAATTTTTCACTACTACCTTGTTGTGAGAACATATTTGCAAAGAAAGCGGGCTTTGTAGATATAAATATCTAATGAGTGACTGTTGTGCCTCGAAGCTCATGCAGCGGACCTCCCTCTTATCATATCTCAGAAGACGTCATGATTACGATGGGCATCCGGTGGCTAATAGCGCGTTATCATTGTAAAATCATATCGGTAACATTTCAACAAAATGTAGTTTTAAAAAGCAAGATGATTATTCTTATTAGTGAATACACATAATAAGTTCATCAGACAACAGCAAGGCCTACCGCGAAAATTAAGGCGAGACGAAACCGTCTTACCTTCCTGCTGAGGACACATAAAGTCAAAATACTTTTGCAGCACGTCAATTATTTTGACGTATTTTCCTCGTAAAAATCATGATATCCCCTGTTACCAAGCCTTCTGGGCATGGCAGTCTTATCAAGGAGCCTAGACTCCTTGGTCTTATTTAACGATGTGGCCGACAAATTTCCATGGTAGTATGCTCTAACAGTAACCTATGTGCGAATTATTAAGACTTGACATGTTACTCTATGACATTGACAACGTCCCGTATAGGAAATTAATATGCGATTCCTTTGGGACCATTTCGGTATGGTTTTGTGTCTTTAATATGCGACTTCCAAGAAGGATTGGCCTGAAATTGTGGGAGCCACTAGCGATTCACCATAAGTGTTTAACTTCCTTGTTGTCACACACACACACACCCGCTCGCCATGCCCATCCTGTTGAAAGTTCATATGGTTGATGTGCATGGAGAACTAGGGGTGGGTGGGTGGGAGGAAGGGGGCCATATTTGCTTGCGTTCTGCCGGAAACCAAAAGCTTTTTTATTTTGATAATTATGTTGGACTTTACCCTCGCTTGATATATGTGTATATATATATATATATATATATATATATATCAAATTATGTCTGGTTGCGAATTCAGACATTTTGTTTTTCCAAGTATTCTTTTTTCTTTCTTGCCTGCTTTCTCTCTTTCTTCTTTACGACCAAATTTGTTAGGAGTTTTTCTCGGACACTATTATTCCGAAAACCCCGAAACTAATCATAATAACTGACCTACCAGTGGAATCGGCATAGCATTAGGAATAGTCATGATGTTTAAAATTATGCAAACAAGGGTTAATTAAAATTCTAAAGCTTCGTATTTTCAACCTATTGCAGATAGATACAAATTGCAATGTACATGTAAAGGGTTGTGACCTGCCAATATAATGGGCAGCACACGAAAGTTTTAGAATTTTGAATTATGCCAATTAGGGGCGCTGGAATTTGGAAAGTTTGTAATCCCCAAAACTCTTATACATAGAAATTTTTTCTAGTTCTTTGCTTTTGCTCTTTTTTTTTCTTTTCTTTTTGTCTTTTATCATTTCACCTCTCTCTGTATTTTATGCCTGACAACATTGTGGGCCGCGAGGTAAGCAACAGCTAGTCTGAGGGCTGATTGATGTTTAGCATTACTTCCCTCATTCATCTGCCTCCAAAATGTCCCATCCGTTTCAGCAGGATGTCCTGCACAATGACAGGAAAATTAAACTATTGAAGTGGAATGTTCGGTCAAAGCAACTTCTGTCAATGTGTTGTGATAAATGCTACAATTAACAATTTCTCTCCAACACATCAACACGCAGAAGAAAAGCGCTCAGCTTGAAAAATATTTTATGGATTTTTTTTAGTAACAAAAGCTCTCAGCCACACTTTATATCCTGTATTTTGCATCATCGTATTGAATCAGTGGAAATAAAAAGAAACCGCTTTGGTGACGGGCCATTATGTGGGATGCATGATCAAAGGTATTTATTTACCCGTTGCTTTATTACAAGTACATGCAGACAGCCTCTGTTGTCAGGAGACTTTCATTATTAGCTAGATACGATGTCCTTCATGAATTGATGTTCACCCGAATCACTGGATTTCAACCAACAGTCTAATCACTCGAGTTGACCGTTGACAGTAGAACATTTAATGGACAATTTAACTGTCACGTTTTGAGTTGTACAATGTCAGAGTGCAGACTGCATTTACATAGAGGAAGCCATTAAATCGTCGGCGAATCCTTTGTCTTCCCTAAGGATCCAGAACCGGTTCACGAAGACATGTTCAAGTTGTTCCATCAATCGACAGATTTAAACAAATTACAAATTATAAATTTTCGGCAACCTGAAGAACCCGTTATTTGTTTTTTGACATAGTCACGTGCCGCCTATCTTCTGTGTTTATGCAACTGGACAGGAGATACAGCACAAACATTTTACAATAACTAGAACCTAAAAAGGCTCATAAATTGAAAAGTGTTAACTCAAACATTTAAAAAGTCTACATCTATTTTTTTTAAAGATACGATTCCAAATTTGTACATCTAAAATTTTAACTGAATGACCTATTTTTCGACCTGCTGAATAGACTGCTTCCTGCTTTCATCCCCCTGCTAAATGCATCGGTCAAGGGAAAGACTTCCTTTGTAGTTGTACTGTCTATTAATAACATATTATATCGTGTACAGGCAGGGGAGACTATTAGTGTAACGTATGGAAAGGAACAAGGAGCCCAGAATGCCAAGGGGTCAAGGTAATTGTTAGATACATATTGAAATTTAAACCATAAAGGTATCATTCGTATGATACCTCTACGTTTAAGCCAAGTTTGAAATGCCATCTACCTACACAAATATCGAAGTACCTGTTGACAAGTTTAACAAAATTGTGAATTTTTTAAACTAACATCAAGGAGCCTGGAGTGGGAAAGAAGAGAGCGTCCTGTTTTGTACTTACCATTCAGCAGCCAAAGTGTAAACAGTGACAAGAGGACAACACGCCCGAGCTTTGTTGCACTTTCTCCTTCTTGAAAAATGCAAAGAACTGCAATGTCACAAGTGCAAGGAAAATTTTATTTCGCCCAATCATTGATCATTCATGATTATATATTAAAAAAGAGCGAAAAAAATAAATTATTCTGTTTTTGTCCGAGAAAATGGCTAGCTCGTTTTGCTTTAAATGGACATGATAGTATTGCATACAACCGGAACTTAAAAGATCACAAAATTTTAAGAATAGAAATATCTATTAGATTCATGTCCGGTAAGCGCATTGAAAGATTTTGACATTTTTTCGTGAATTTCACTTTTCATCCACATTACGACTCGCAAACATGCCTGAAGTATCAATGATTGATGTACTTGTGTTTACTCGAGGAGAAGAATTTGAATTAGCCATAGGCTATTTTTCTAAACCTATCGAAAAAAATAAAGTATATTTATCAAGCCAGTCTCGATCAGGCAAAAACTGTCGGTATTCAAAATAACATTTTAATTGGAGACCTTGATGCCGACTTTTCTACAACACCAGGCAAAAAGCTTGACCACCTCTGTCAAACTAACATCTCGTCCCTCACATTCACGAACCAACTCGTATTACTGACAACACTTCGCGTTGCTGGGATCAAATAATCTCAAACTTTCCTACCATATTGTTGAGCCACGTGTTCTACCGCCGATCCCTCATTGTGATCATAGCGCGGTCACTGCCAATATCTTATTTCGGAGAAAATTTGAGCCTGCTTACAAAGGATTAAAACGAGAGTACGGCGAGGCCAACTTTTAACTATTTTCGTAATTATCTCAGTGAAATCGACTAGGACAACCTTGTCCCCTCAAACAATGTAAATGAGTGTTGTCTCTTATGGACTGAATGCTTTCTGCGAGCTATTTAAGTTTGCATACTTAATAAAGGAGTAACTATTCGCCCAGACGACCTACCATGGTACACCTCAGCTTTGCGCTGTGAAAGGCGCCATGTAATGTGCGCCTATTCAAAAGCTAAAATTGGTAATAATGGATCGCGGAGCCATGGACTTTTTATAATTATAAAAGGCTCCGCAACCTGTATGAGGGGGATCTCCGCCAAGCCGAAGAGTGTCATAATAACAAATAAAGCAGTTATCTTAAAATTCCCAACAAGAAACACAAAGCGGGTGGAGAACCGTCAAATATTTTCTGAACAGGAATCAACACCAATCTGTATCCTCGATTCTATGTGATGGCAGGCTTCTCACTGACAAAACATCAAAAGCGGAAAATTTTAACTTTTTTTTTTCTCAAGTCAGAGTTATTTAGTCACATCCACCCCTCAAAATCCATTGCCGCCTGACCACACTGTTACATACTCTCTGCAATCTAACTATTTCTGAAAATGAAGTGTTGGATATCCTCAAAGATCTTGACACCACCCAAACAAATGGTCCCGATGGCATAAGCACATTACTCTTGATAGAAGCTGCATCTATTATTTGCAAACCTCTTACAAAATTATTTGACTTGTCTTTAGAACAAAAAACAATTCCCATCCATCTGGAAAAAAGCCAATATTACTCTTTTGTTTACAAAAAAGGCGACGAGAATCAATGTAATAACTATGGTCCCATATCTCTGTTAAGTTGAAACCGTAAATGGTGCAAAGGACATAATTTGGTTCTGAAGTGTATTTCTCTGAGTTGTATAAAAGGACACTTGCAACAATAATGAAAAACATCTTCATTTCCGTTTCCACAGGCACACTGAGGGGAGTCTATCAGACCCTTTTTGAACAGATTTGAGTTTAGCTTGCTGCATCCCATACGCAACCGTGCGTGGGAAACAGCAAGCCTTCTGTCACCTCTGTAGTATAGCTTGTTTGCACCTTTTTTCCCTTGGTCTATTTTTTTCTTAAAAGATGTAAGGTCTTCGGAATTACGCACATCAGTAGGCAAGTTATTCCACAATCGTACAACCGATGGAAAGAAAGAAGTGTGAAATCGGTTTGTTCGTGATCGAAAAACTGAGAGATTCGTACCAGATCTGACATTGTACCTGTTTCTTTCATTGACCAGGTCAGGAATGAGGTTGCATAAGTATGAAGGAGCTACACCGTGCATGATCTTGTAAAATAAGATCAGCTTGCTTTTTTCACGGCGCCGAGATAATGTTTCAAATCCTGTTTCTTCTTAAATTAAATCATGACTAGTCCTAGAAGTGGCCCCAGTAATAACTCTGGCTGCTGCCAATTGGACGTTTTCAAGTTGTTGCGACTCTTGCAGCGTGCAGTTGTCCCATACCACAGACCCATACTCCAAGAGAGGTCTGATAAATGAGAGATAAAGAATTTCCAAGGATTTCCTATTGACACGAAACTGTAGATATTTAAGAATATTCACCATTTTCATTCCCTTGGTTGTTATATTTTTGATATGGTTAGACCAGGACAGATCACTGCGAATTGTTAAGCGTAAATGCTTGTGATCAGAAACGTCGGGTAGCTTTTCATTCATAAAAACTAAATCGGGGTAATTTAAAGGTTTCCTCTTCTTGGAGATGACCATACTGGTAGATTTCGCAGGGTTGAATGAAACAAGCCATTGCCGCGACCAACACTCAACTGCCTGCAAGTCAGTATTCAGAGCATTGGTCGCAGCAAAGGCGTCATCCACTTTGATGAACAGAGTTGTGTCATCGGCAAAGAGCCGAATGGATGAATGAACTATATCTTCTATATCATTTATATAAATCAGGAACAGAAGTGGTCCTAATACAGAACCTTGGGGGACGCCTGCTTTCACTCATCCCCAATGCGAAGTCGCACCCTGGACAACAACTCTTTGCTCACGTCCGTCTAGGTAATCACTGAACCACAGCAGCAGTGTGCCGCTTATTCCCGCTTTTTCTAATTTATGTATAAGTCCCGGGTGATAGACGCGATCAAAAGCTTTCGTTATATCACGAAATATAACCCTTACATCTTTCTGAAAATCTACTGCTTCACAAAAATGATGATACAAAAATACAAGTTGATTGACAGCACTGTCACCCGGTATGAATCCGGACTGTGATTCCGATATGGCCATGTTGTCTCGGAAAAAAGTTAAATACGTATTTAAATACTACTCTCTCGAAAACTTTGCTTACGGAACTTAATAATGATATTGGTCTATAATTATTACGGTGGTTCGTTGATCCCTTTTTAAAAATTGGTACTATATTAGCCTCCTTCCATTCTCCTGGGAATTTACTGTTAATCAAAGAAATGTTGAAGAGCTTTGCCAGGGAATCTGTAATAGCGGGGGCACCCTACCTGAGTAAGCGTGCACTTATGCCATCTGGACCATTGGCTTTTGAAATATCCAAACTTTTCAGAACCCCAAACACGTCGTTGCTACTTATTGAAATAGTTTTTAATGTAACCGGATTATTTGCTTGGCACGTTGGGGGCGTAAAATTTGTATCATTGACTTTGGTTTGGTCAAGAAACAAATCGTTTAGAATTTGGGCTTTAGCTTCGTTGTCAGTAAACGTTTTATTTTCATGGAGCAGTGCTGGGATATCAGACGCCTCATTTTTGTGTAAAAGGAATTTAACTGTACGCCACCAACTTTTCCCTCTTTTGTTTGCATTGTCAATAGAATCTCCCAGGCGCTCTTAATAGTGTTCTTCAGCGAGTCTCAAATCTTCAATATATTTATTTCTTAGTTGCCTAAAGTATGGCCAGAGTTGCGGTCTGAGTTTGGCACGCTTATGGATACGCTCTACCTTTCGCTTGGTGGTGCGGAGGGCTGACGTGTACCAGGGCGCGTCACCTGGACGTATGATAACAGTGCGACAGGGTATGCAGTCCTTAGCTGCTGAAAGGAAGGTATTTGACCATTTGTCACAGGTTATATCAATGTCGTCGGAGTCAAAGCAGGCGTCCCAATTACATGACAATAATTTTTCTCTGAAGGTGTCAAAATCAGCTTTTTCATAGTCCCACACTAATCTCGAGAAAGCAGGAGTTTTCTTACGTCTGAAAAGAAGACTTGCGCTCACAAGGCATTGATCACAGTTCGCTATTATTATTATTATTATTATTATTATTATTATTATTATTATTATTATTATTATTATTATTATTATTATTATTATTATTATTATTATTGTTATTATCATTATCATTATTATTATTATTATAATAATAATTATTATTATTATTATTATTATTATTATTATTATTATTATTATTATTATTATTATTATTATTATTATTATTATTATTATTATTATTATTATTATTATTATTATTATTATTATTATTATTATTTTAGATATTAGTTCTGACATTTCCGATTTTATAACAAAGAAAAACACCAGGGAAAGTTTTAGTCACATAGGTGCACAGTTTTTCTGTGCAAATTAATAAATAGTTTGAACCTATGCAAAGTTACCTCCAAATTTTTTCATGGCCATGGGATATTTCACATGCCTGCATCGAATCTAAATGTTTATTAACCGTTCACAGATTCCAATTTTAGAATTGAAAACTTTGGATTGTGCCCTTGTATAAAGTATATACTTTTGAAATGTTTGCATTAATGCTTTCCAGCCAGGAAAACCCTTGATGTATCAGCTTTCCTTAAGAGCCCGCAGAATTTGAAAGATAGGATTCCACTTGAATGGCAAATAACTTTATGTAATTTAACAATGCATACATTGACCAAGCCTTCACAGAGCAAAATATCGAATTGAACATGGTTTTGATTCGGTGCATCAAAGTTGTATCATGGGCTGAAGGTATACAGCGCACCTGTTTTTCTGCTATCGGGCTAGGTATGGCATTTATCTGTTAAGGATATATGTTAGGTAACCAGTGATTTTAGTGCTGACTAAGACATTTCTGTATATAACTCTCTAAAATCAAAAATAAATTGATATTAAGTACACATTTTTGGAAAGCATACACACTAATTATCAATGCTATGGCACTGTGATAATGTTTCTTGAGAGGAACGTTTACACAGGTTCAGCTATTATCAAAGTGAACAAAAGTGATCGTTATTCTTTGATATTTAAATTCAACCTCCACATTTTGATAGATGTCGACATCCAATTTGTGGCAACCTGTAGAACACAAAACAAACTAAAAAAGCGTGTCGCAATTATATATATATATATATATATATATATATATATATATATATATATATATATATATATATATATATATGTTGTTGTTCCTGAGATATGGGTGTCTGAATGTCGAAGCAAATCTGTGTGTGTGCGCCTCCAAAACTTGCACACATTTGAATGCTGCAACTTTGTTTGTGGTTTATCAGATGTGCCTTCAGCACAAATTTATGGATTACACTGGGAATGGCACGTCTACTGGCGTTAATTTTGAAGATATTCAAAATTTATAACGCTACAAGTGGCCCGAATGAGCATAAATTAAAAATTTTGTTTGTGGTTCATTGCATGCGCCTACAACAAAAACATATGAACTGAAGTTGGAAAGGCAACTGTACCAATAACAGTTTTGAAGACATTCAGCATTTACATTTTCAAATTGCACCTAATTAGCATCAATGAATATTCTTCAAATTTTGTTTGTGGTTCATTACATGCATCTACAGCACAAACCTATAAATAGCAGTTGAAAAAAGACACCTCTATCTATAAAAGTATAGAAGATATTCAACATTTAAACTTTTTAAGTGCCCCTAATTAACACAAGTTACAACTTTCGACTTTTGCTTCTTTGTTCTTTGGATGCGCCTGCCGCACAACCTAAAAATCGAAGTTAAAATGACACCTCTACCTATGATCCATTTGGAGATATTCAAAGATTTTAACTTTCATATATATGGCCCTAATTTACATAATTTTCAAAATGTTCGGTTCTTTAATAAAAATTGAAGAACTTATGTATATCATGTCACGTTTGAAGTTTCTCGGCGTAAAAGTGTCCGAAAAAATGTCGGCCAACATTGCTGATTGCAGGAAGAAAGAAAGAAAGAAAGAAAGAAAGAAAGAAAGAAAGAAGAAGAAAGAAAGAAAGAAAGAAAGAAAGAAAGAAAGAAAGAAAGAAAGAAAGAAAGAAAGAAAGAAAGAAAGAAAGAAAGAAAGAAAGAAGAAGAAATTGTGCTATTGTGAAGCGGCACATCTACATTATTTCTGGGTAATTCAAGTAATGCGATGGGGACCGAGTCAGGAGCTCTCCAAGGGCGCGTGTCACCAAACGTGCTGAACATTATGACAACGGGCCATTTCTGGTAGTTCTCAATGGGAATTGTTCGTATGTCGATAAGCCTGCGTCAGGTCCGTGAGGGTTGAAGATTGCACAGGCTGAAATGGGGTGGTGAGTTTCAAACTTTTCCACATTAATTTGGTTAAGGCATAATTTATTGTCCATAGACTTCTGTGGACCACCGGGGAATAGGCTAGATGATACACACATTAAGTACTATGGCCTAATTAAAAGTATAATGTTTTGGTATCCAATGTAATGGGCTGAAATCTCTCTGTGGTGTGATTTGACTCTTTCAGTGCCAACACTGACTAACAATGAAACGGACTGCTGTCAATTATAAGCAGGGTGTCAGATTCATGTTCCTTGTTAAAAGACCCTTATTCAAGTACCAGCCTGCGTGTAGTTACAGAGAAAATAATAGTTCAGGTCAACAGCTTTGCTCGTCCAAAGCACACCGAAGAAAGCTGTTGACTCAGTCCAAAATGTGGCACTGAAAGAGTTAAATGATTATACCTCCATAGTAACCGTTGCATACTTGATGCTAACCCAGCTGCCTGAAATAACCTGAACATCAAACAAGTGCTTTGATAGTCTTTAGCCTTCTCGCTCAAATTATCCTTCTTGTAGAAAGCTGAAATAAAAAACAGTTAACAAATTTTGAATAAAAAGATTATGGATGTTCACGTGTGATTAACCGTGTAAAAATAGTATATAAACCATCTATACTTAAAGTTAATTGTGAATGGGATGTTATTTCCATTCCAATATGGAGAGTTCCTAAAGGTATGAAAGATATATCTATATTTTCACTGTGTCATTATGTTGGTTGCATAGAGGATTGAACATTTGCTGGAGGCTGTCAATGAATTAATAAGAGAAATAAAACAAATGGATAAACTAGGAAAGATGATTTGCTGTATAGCAAATCAGTGTGTGTGTCTTCAAAGCATATTGGTATGGCAATGTACAACTATTCCATTACACAGGAGTAGAAGTTGGAATGGCATCTCTATCTAATATAACTTTGAAGTTATTCAAGATTTAAAATTTCTAATGGTGCTATTTAGCATAATTTAAATTCTTACAGCTGTTGTTTTAGATTCACTACATGCGCAATGGTCAACAACCCCCTAGTAGAAGTTGAAATGACATCTCTATCTATAATAGTTTTGAAGATATTCAAGCTTTAAAATTTCCAATGCTGCTAATTAGCATAATTTAAATTGGTACAACTTTTGTTTTAAATTCATAAGATGTGCAATGGTCAATAACCCCCTAATAGAAGTTGGAATGACACCTCTGTCTAATATACTTTTGAAGATATTGAAGATTTAAAATTTCAAATGCCCCTAATTTGCATAATTTTAAACATCTTCATTCCTTTTTACAAAACGGTCAAAATCCTTGTATAGAGGTACAATCATGCCAAGTTTGGAGTTTCAGTGTACAATAGTGTCCGAGAAAAGTGTCGGACAAATTTGCTGGTAAAGAAGAAAAGAAAGAAAGAAAGAAAGAAAGAAAGAAAGAAAGAAAGAAAGAAAGAAAGAAAGAAAGAAAGAAAGAAAGAAGGAAGGAAGGAAGGAAGGAAGGAAGGAAGGAAGAAAGAAAGAAAGAAAGAAAGAAAGAAAGAAAGAAAGAAAGAAAGAAAGAAAGAAAGAAAGAAAGAAAGAAAGAAAGAAAGAAAGAAAGAAAGAAAGAAAGAAAGAAAGAAAGAAAGAAAGAAAGAAAGAGAAGAGATCGAGGAAAAACATGAAAGTGTATGCTGACACACACACTTTAATGAATGTTGCATACAAGTATATGTTGCTTTGCTATCACGGCCCAACACACAGTCTCTCAACAAGGATGGAGACAAAAAGGTATGAATGTTGTACACAAACGTATGTGTTGCTGTCTTACCGGGCACCAACAAACGGTATGTCAACAGGAATCAACACAGTAAATCTAACGAAAATTGTAAAAAATACTCTATTTCTGAACTTTATACAATATAAATTATACAACTCATAGTATCACGATTTCGTCAATAGAAATGTGACACATTTGCATTAACTTAGCAAACAAATGCAAAAAATGTTTTTTATATACAGATAGAATTAACAGTCCATTAATTTTTGTAAATATACGTATCTGTGTTTACTTTCTATTTATGGCATAGTGGTCACGACATCATTAATATAAGGTATTCTTCTGTTTTGTGGCCAGATGGGTACAGGAAAAGGTGTACCTCAGTGCCGTCGACTTAAAACAATAAATTAATGGCCAGCTATATTTGCTACAACTTCAAGTCCCCATGATGCTTCCTTATGATAATGTTGCTCTTCTTCCGGGCGTTTTGCTGATTAATACAACATGTACATGACAAACCGTCCTATAAACTGACACAGCACAGTGAATTAAGTGTAAATTGTATTGACTGAAGAAATTGTTGCTTTAATGGTACATTTGTTCCTTCTTTTACACACCTCTTCTATGAGCAACTATCTCAATTATAATTGATCTCTTTTCTGTTCTAAATGACAAAAGAAGCTACAAATACAATTAAATTCTGGTGGCTTGACAAATATTACCTGACAAGTCACACATTGATACTTGAAAAATAATCATAACAGAAGTTAATAGACTCGCTTTTTTCCATTATAATTAATTACCACACAAAGCCAATGAGAAAAAATACAAGTTCGACTAGATTTAATTTATTTTAAGATTAATCTTTCTGTTTGATGGTAAAGCTCTTGGTCATACTCCCCCATCGTAATTAAGATAATTTTCTGGGAGAATGGGGATAGCTGAGCGAGTAACGCTAATACCGCGGTGCTAATTACCACAACTAAACACACGCAGGCTTCCCCGTTCAAATTACCCGAAAGTGACCGGATGTGAAATATCTGCCTAATGATTTCCATTAATATTTATTTATAGTTTACAGCAATATTTTGAGTGACAAAAGAAAGTAGGGAAGCTGTTTTATCAGGATAGCATGTCATGGGACAACAGTTTTCCTTAAGCTCAACCTGCGGTTGGCTCAATCAGAGCCAGAAAAAGAAGACGGTTAAATCGCACAAAAGTCATTACGAAAAACATAAATGTGTGTCACCGTCCCGTCTTTGTATACGTAATGGCTATTAATTTCTTTCTTTCAAAGGCAGGCTGTTATTTCAACAAAAAGGGAGAATATCTGCACAGCTAAAGAGCAACACAAAGATACATCATTTGCAGGAAAAAAATCCGCTTGAAACGTAGACAACTGGATAGATGATGTAGGTGAAATACGTAATGTAAATAAAACTAAGATGATATGTCTAGTTTTCATTCATCATGGAGGGAATCAACACGCAGAAAGTATCTTTCTACACTTCTGACAGATGTCTAATGCCAGAATCATGGTGTTGAGATGGAATCTGTGTGTGTACTATACATAACGAATCATGACATCGCTGTTGAGAATCTGGGAGATAACGTATGTTAGTATCATTCTCCATGGCATCAATATCAATAGGGGTCCGTCTTGTTGGCGTTTCTCGCCTTGAACAAACGGGAGTTCCAATTTTGTAAACTGGCAGGGGCTGATGTAGTCCATTAGAAGTTGCTCTTGCCACTGAATTGAACTGGGATCCGGTCATGGATATGTTAACACCACTCATTTTATGATCTGCATAGGAGCCTCTCTCTGAACTCTCAGAGCTTGGAGAATTATTTTCAATTGCACTATCATTATTCGGCGAAGGAGTCCTTATTCGAGACTTTGTGCCTGGATCATAAGTAATATTTACCCTCCTAAGAATGGACTCCGGACTTTCATGCCCATCAGAAGTTATTGGAGATCGTACTGAAGTTTTTGGTGTTTTGCATACTTTTTCGTGCTGATTAAAAGAACGAGATAAGCTTCCCACTGAAAGCTCCTCAACATCAAATTCTTGTCTGATTGGCGTTGATGGCCCATAGTTGTCAAGATCACAAAAGTTATCACTGATATGTGAAGGCCGAATATGTAGGCTCCCATGGTATCTGGGAAAATTTCGGTACTGCACCATAAAATCTTCAACACTATCACGAGTTCTCGTCTCAGGGGGCTGAGATCTTGTGCGAGAAGCGTGCTTTCTCCGCATAGCATACAATATGTTCGAAGCTTTTGGGCTTGTCAAGTATTCCTGAAACTTTTCAGTGCCGTAGTAGAGTCTATCCGTCAATTCCCTGATGGTAAAATCTTTCTACAATTGAATAATTCAAAGCGCATATTACCATTATTGGTTTTGCAAATTGCCTAGCTGATACTAATTAAGTGTACAAGCCAGTGCTACGTGGAATTATTAAAACAAAATGTACACAGTAATTTAGGTTATTTTTTCAATTTCTCCTTGACCTAAAATAGGAAATATCAAGTGTCTTGTAATATACATACATGCACCTTAGCGGTGCGTTTATGCCTACGAGAAATATGCAGTTTCAATGGAAGCCACATGGATGTCAATAACAGTATAAAATCGATACTACGCGATCTTATGCGCTTTATTGGGTGGGTTTTGCTTTCAATTGACGGACTCTAATAACGTTGTTTGCCCAGTACCCACGAGGTGTTCTTTTCATAAAAGTAATGGTCCTGCCGTCTGTGCAAACATGTAATAGAACAAATAGGCGTCGTCTGGGACAAAGGACTCCATCCGACAGCGGTACTCCTATCAGGTTTTCGCTTCATCTTTTACGATTTACCTCTCGATTAATTGGTAAGCGTGAAAACTGGAAACTAAACCAGGCTAGCCATGTAAGTAAAACTACTTGAATTACCATCCTAAACTGTTGCCTTTATGAAACAAGAAATCAAAGAAGGCCAGTTTCTCAAAGTACTGCGTATAGCTTCAGAGGTGCGACATCCGTTTGGTAAGAACGGTTTTTTGAAAAAAAAAAAAAAAAAGAATACCTAATGTCTTTGAGGCAACTCTCAAACATAAAACATACACAGATGCATTATGCTGTTTCTTACCTCTTTTATAGTTCTGTTGAGTGTTTCTATTTCTGTGGTAAGAATCTCTTGGGCATACGGGTCTTCATCACGATCCCCGAGAGAGAGGCAGGGGAAACAATTACTTTTGTCTTGCTGAGTTCGCTGCATGGACTCCGTGAAATGAAGCTTCCCGGCATCCATGCTGTCGTTAGATTTTTGTTTCCAAACTAAGTAAATCTGAAAATAGGTGGATGCTCAGTAAACATTGCAACTACATTATATATCTTCCCGTCTTATAACGAAAGGCATGTCGACAGTGACTTTCACTACCTGTCCAATATAATCACAAATTTACCTGTGGAGTGCGCACGGGAGACCTGGTCTCATTTGCTTCACTCGCACTGCAGTACTCTGTTTCTATACAAGTGATTTCCATGATTTCATGCAAATATGCATAAGCAAATAAAAAATATTTTTGGCTGTTATTATTGAAGTTTTACCATACAAGATAAAGGCTACCTGTAAACTAAAAATGTGTCGCACATGCTTCGAATTGTGTATGGCTTGATTGCAAGGACATCTTGTTTGTACCAATTGTGCCAGCTTACATGCTTTTTTGGGTGACAAGTTGGCAAAGTCTAGCATAAAAGAGTGTAAAGATATTTGATTGAAATTCAGTTGTTTGGAATATATTGATGACTCATTTTGTGACTTTTACGATTTAGGTCGTTAATGTTGTAACCTTAGTTTTGTGAAAGGAATCTGATTTTTTCAACTGTCAAAAAGAGACACATCAAAAGCGCTTTCTCAGTGAATTAACTTTGCCGTATGATGCCGTGCGCCAGTCATTTAATCGCTGTGGTGGTATCATGAAGCCACATACGCCAATTTCATAATGATTTTAAGTCCACCTTCAGGCAATACTTCTCTCAGTTTCATTTTGAAAAGTACCAGATGTAATTTATAGATCTCATTTCAGGTTACTGTCAAATAATCATTACCACTTTTCACGTTTTCGGCATTCTAATCTATAAGTTCTCCACATCAATTCTAATTTACAGTGCATGTTTAAAATGAGCTTCGATTATTTTGCCGAGAAGATGCAGTTGTAAAGGAATACCGTCAACAGAAATTGTTTGGTTTTAAAAATCTTTTGATTATTTTTACTATAAATGGGTCCAAATTACAGGTAATGAAGCATATTTTTCCATCTCCTAGTAGTCGATACAACATTTAATTAGCATGCATCTACTTGCCAGAAAAGAAGACACTTCATTCTTAAAACTCTTTTATAGACCCTACATAATAGAGTATGCTGTGCATCTGCCTACCTTCGGTATAAAGGACAACGTCAGTGTTGCCGTGACAACAAAGAAGATAATGAGAGCTCCAACTGCAAACTTCAATCGCATACTGACATTGGTTATCAGCAGAATTGGCAAGCCTATGATGCTCAGCAGCACAACGGTGTATATCACTATGTAAATGTGTTTGGAATCTTTAAGGGATGGAATGGTCACACGTCGAGTCCTCCAAGTGACCCAAAGTCCCATGAACATGAGGACCACCTTGGATAAGTACACCAAAGTTATCCATAGAAACTGCAGTTTCGAGCTGCAAATGTCGATTTGCCAGACAATATCTGTCATTGTTGCCTCCTGGTGTGAAATTAGGAAAGAAAAGATAATTCAGTTTTCTGGAAATGTGGATTGCGTCACACAATCGCACTTTGATTAGCACTGCATGTTAAACATCAAAACATGATAAGTAGCTCCTTAATTTTAATTAGAAAATTGCTTTACTTAATCAGTCAATTTGTACCTTGGACTAAGAAACAATCGCAGGTGTACTTGAATATTTAGGTTACTTTACAGGTCAGGCTATCCATGAAGAAAACGTACCATCATTTACTTTGTTTTTTACCATGGTCACAACACTTGCATATTTCATGATGCAAATAATATGAGCATGCGTACATACGTAAACTGTTTCTTCAGGCTAAATAACCCACTTAGCATCCAAAGAATCATCGAAGTGCCTCATGCCGATATAATTATTGGAGTCAGGGGGTGTTTAGATTATTACTTCTGTAAATATATGCCTGAAAATAAGATTATACTTTGATAATTCGATTTCTTTCGTAGTGCAAATAATGTATCCGTTTTCTCAAATTCGGCTAAAGCGTACCCGCCGTCCTTGTGCTCTTTAGTTTGCCTTGCTTCAGCTGATAAAATGCCAAACAATTTCAAAATAAAATGTCTCAAAATATAATTGGGTCTTCAAAATACCTCAAATGTAGTTGTTTGATTAGCCCTGTGACACGTGATAGGGTCTGCGAACGTCCACACGAGTAGCAAGATTATATCCAACAGAAGCAGTAGCAGGACTCCTATTAACAGATGTTCATCCCGGGTCATCTGTAACACATGAATCAATCTGAAGTTCTCCCTCACAGCAGTCAACTGTGAACAATCCTAGGCATCTTTTTGGTCACTACTCCTTTGACTCAGTTTTGCTATGATTGGTGAAAAATTGTTCCACACAAGATTTTACAATATGCGTCACAACGATGGTGACTAAATCAAATTTACATGTTTTTAATTATAGGTTCCAATGGCTATTCCGCTTCCCGTACCATCAAGAAAATTATCGAAATAAGGACTGATCTCTTCTGACTTACCTTACCATTGAAGTTCAGGTTTCTGAAAATAAGGTAAACTCTCCATGCTTTCGAAAATGTTGACCCATAGACGAAAGTAAACGATATAGTCAGTATGTACGCACTCGCCTACAACAATGAACATTATTCACAGTGAGCACTTAAATGCATAGTTTTATGAATAAGACCCATGTGTTCGAGTTCAAAACAACAACAACAACAACATATTTTTTACAGAAAAAAGAATCCAGGCTGAAGGTACAAATTATGTATTCCCAGGAAGTAAGCGACTGCACTTAAGATTGATTCATGCATTTTCTTATCAAGCCACCAGTATGCAAACTATTGAACCTTACATCATTTCCCGACAGGCTGTTTAAGGATATAATTAGCAGGTTAGATAATTATGGTAGGTAGTGAAGCTGAAAGTGTTTAAATGAGGCTGAAAGTGTGTTAGCAAGCGCCAAAGTACCTCACGTTACCACGTGCGAATAATCACAATTGGGAATCTAAATTTGTTTACAACTTAACACAAAGTTGTAGATTGACTTGTATCAGTTGTTTTATTCTCCCTTGTGTTTCTGATGGTACAAATTCGTAGAAATAAAGGCATTCAAAAATTATGTCTTAGCTTTAATTTAACAAAAACATTGTCTGAAATCAGGAGTGCATAGGTTCATTATAACACCTACAATATTCTTTAATCCAATCGAATTACATACACAGAGAGACATATTTCCATGCTTCAATGGATAAAAGGATATATAGTTCAAACTAATATATAATATTCTTCATCACTGTCCCTAAGCAATACACATGATTTAGTTATGGACCTTGTACCATTCAACTGTACGTGGACTTTATGCTTTTATACTTTACAATCATAAGGACCCCTTCCACACTTTTTAAAACGATTCATTTAACTTGTTGAAAGAGACCCCAACATCAACAGAACATTGATGTCGAACCACAGACACCAGACTACATGTCATGAGATGCACGGGGACGTATTGATGTGTGTAATTTAGTTGCAAAACGAATGCTAAACTACTGGAGTATATTAGTTTCTAACATCATCCGAAATTAGTTTTTTTTTTTTTCATAGACTGTCCAAAATACTGCACAAAAAATGGTACCAATCGCTGGATGGATAAAATCAAAACAAGTTCACGTTTTGGCCACTGTTGGTATGCATAGATCAAGTTGAAGAAAAATTAAAATAAAGAATGGTTTTCCCGATGCCCTCAAATATGGATGATATAAATATTAATTAAAAGTAAACATCTCAAAACTGTTATGAAGAGTAACGCCTGTATTAATTACAGAATATTTGAACAATGTTTTGGAGTACACATATATGCAATTGATCTGGAGTGAAGTGACAACATTACTATTACTTAATCTATATGCCTCCACCATAAATTATCTGTTGTACTTAGACGATACCAGGGTATTGTTAGAGCTTAAAACATTATCTGAGCAGGCCCCAAAGGACGAATATCATTATATAAAGCACTTACCCAGAAATTGGCAGGATCTACTCAGCTATTACAAACTCGATTAGTTCTTTTGAAAAATATACTGGGAGTTGACAACTAAATAGAGTTTGATTTCTGGGAGACTTTCACTGGAGTAGGTGTCATCTTGGAGTTTGTTTTACATTTCTGGTGCTGTGTGTCCATTGTTACAGTACTTGTTGGGAATTCCCCAGATTTATACAGGTGTCTGGCTATAAATGTTAAATATATATAGCTCCAATTTGCTTCTACCTCTACACTGGCAGGTAGTTACACTAATGTGTCCAATCCAGCTAGAAAAGGTACATACTAGTACAGGGCTAAGCCAAATTATTTTTATCTAAACTTGTTCTATACTATTTATTGATTATGTTTGGTTTAATAGGTATTCTGTATTCATATTCATAATATATATACATATATATATATATATATATATATATATATATATATATATATATATATATATGTATATGTATATGTATATATATTTGCAAGCAGAACTTCTGTTATTTAGCGAATTCGTCATTGACAAGTTCATATTTATTCATTATTTCATGCGTTGTCTTTACTGAATATTAAGCTTTGACAAGGAGCCGCTACTCAGAGAAACATGTTCGGAATAGTTACCCGCTGAATACCCTTAATTTATTTGCGCTAATACAGCCTAAGTCAAAATCCTAGAGACGAACGTGACAATAGTACCTCCGTGTGTATAGAGGTTAGACCGTGACAGGTTAGTGACTACCAGGAAGTGGTTCTGGACGAAAAGACACGAATACAATACTGCAATATAAGGCCTTTAACAAAAAATTATAATGATATCGATAAAACCATTATTTGATATTAATTAACCTAAATTTGAATAGCTGTTAAATAATCGTCAGTTTTACCAGAGAAGAAAGCCTATTCTACCAGAGATGAAAGCCTATTTTATTTGTTAGTATTATCATGCTCCACTTTATATTCTGGAGGAGCCAGTGTTCCGATTCGTTAATTTGATGGAAGCTCTGTTTTGTTTTTGTTTTTTTTTTTTCTTTTTTTGTTGTTGTTGTTGTTTTGCTTTTATTTGGGTGTGTGTGTGTGTGACCTGTGCCTGGACTTCAATTTATTACTTATTTCACTTTTTGTCATGATTTACTACATATCCACTATTTGTCAATTCGTAAACATTTTCACCAACTACCTATTATTTGTACACTGTAATTCAATGCCATCTACAAACTGTTCTATCCACAGTGCCATCAGTTATATTTTACAAATTGTCATGTTTTTCACATGCGCGTAATGGATACCTATGAGAACATAGAATCACCGCCCTTGTCATTTTCATCGCCACTTTAAGATGAACGTGTCTTCTTGCGGGAACCAGGTATGAATATGGCCTGTTTACCATTTCCATGAACAAGTCGCGATCGCCTCCCCTTCTATAAAACCATATTATCACCAGTGATGACGCCTGAGCAACATGTACGTTTCTGACTCTTCATTCTCTCCTCTCCTCTCTTCTTCTACCCTATGCTACCCCATCCCACTCCACCCATTATATTTGACTTGTTCCGTCCCATTTTATTCTACTTTTTCTTTTTTAATTTTGCTATGTGGTATGTTTCTGTATCACATGTTTGTTCATTTTAAAGCACCCTATTTCTTTATTTCTGGAGCCGAATCTATACTATTTCAAATAACAGTGAAGAATTGTCTTTTGTGGACCTTTCTTTAATTTTACTTTCTGTTTAGTTTTCACATTTCATTAAAAACAAAAAAAAAAAAACGAATAAAAACAAGAACAGAAACAAAATAAAAACTAGAAAAAAATTTGCTTCACAACAAAAATGTCTGGGTGCCTTAAAAATAAGAACAGTTGGAATTACTACATTTTGACTTTGTTCAACATAATCTCAATTTTGTGTATTAGGTTAATTTGCATTAAATTAGAATGCTACAATTTTGGTTCTTGGTTCATTGGATTTGACCATGTCACAAACTTACAAAGTGAGGTTTGAATAACACTACTATCTATAATAGTTTTGAAGGTATTCAATATTTTAATTTGAGATATTTACCTAATTTGCATAAATTAAAAGCCTACAACTTTGGTTTATTGTTCATGGCATGGGACTATGTCACATACTTACAAATTGAAGTTGGAATGGCACCTCTATGTTTAACAGTTTTGAAGTTATTCAAGACTGAAATGTTGTGTATTCTTGTTATTTGCATCAATTAAAATTGTACAATTTTGGATCATGCTTCATTGGTGGTGGTTTTGTGACAAACCCATAAATTGAAGTTGGTATGGCACCTCTATCTATAATAATTTTGAAGCTATTCAAGATTTAAATTTTGCATACTCACCTAATTGCATAAATTAAATCCTACAACTTTGGTTCATGGTTCATTCGACATGGCCGTGCCACAAAGCCATAAATTTGAAGTTGGAATGGCATCTCTATCTATTATAGTTTTGGAGATATTCAAATTTCAGACATTAGACATAACAAAAATAAAACACGCACAAAAGTTGTGTATATCCGGTAAGAAGAATATACATGCCGCGGCAGCTGCTATCCATGGCAGACTCCCTGCTATCCATGGCAGACTCCGAGCATAAAGACCTCGAACACCGCAAGATACACTTATCTTGATACCTTGAGAGATAAGATTGACAAGCAGATGCGAGCACGAATTCGAACAAGATGGTTTGTTACCATCTCACCCCAGTGTAATGCGATAGTGGCAAAACCCTGCAAGGAGTTCACAGGACAAGCCAAGGGCACACTCGATGTTGTCACTCAAAATTACAGACTGTTTGCAAATAAAACCAGGCGTTGGAGTTTGTCAAAAACATATCAGCATTGACCCACAGTGGGATGTCGAGGAATGTAAACGCTACATAAGGTGACTACATTAACCCTTTCCCAAACATATTGATATGATTTGAAAAGCTCCCCGACCGGGGAAATTATGTGTGTAAAGATGGGGACCACCAAGGAAAGGTGTGGGGTGTCCAAACATTCTTGTACATAAAGTTTGTGAAAATAAAATACAATGTAGTACAGTCAAGTTGATTAGGTGGCATTAAACTACAAGTTGCTTTATTGACTAACTCAAGTCCAAAGGTTTAATACATGAGCGCTCAAATTGGTCGCGTCTGACTTGTGACATAAACTGTCATCGGCTGTTTGTCCTTCCCCTGCCTTTGACACAAGCTCTGTATCACAATGAGAGGAAGCGTGACAAATTAACTCTTCCGGTGCTACGTCGTCAACAGCTTTCCTCGGCGCCCTTTGGGTACAATGTGCCCAAAGTGCGCAGAGGAAAGCTGTTAACCCTGGCTATTATACTCCATGTAACTATAGGCATGCTGGTACTAGAATGAAAGGTCTTTTACAAGGAACATGACTCTATAACCTCCCTATTATAATTCAGAACAGTTCTTGTGACTTTAGTTCGACCTTAGTCGCAGTTGGCACTGAAAGAGTGTAAGTTTTAGTTAGAGTATGGCTTTACATAGGACCTAAGATGCGCCGTATAAATTAAGCTGTTTGGATCAGTTTTATCACAGCCGATAAGGGTTAATTAGTAGGTTGCTTTCATGTATCTCCGGTAAAGTGTGTCCGCTGCATGAACTCCGTCGACGCGTATTCCCCTCGTGAATTGCATGGCGGTCTCACCATACTTAAATTATTAGTGGTAAATTTAGCGGTATCAATAGTTCCAGAACTCTCCAGATGCTACTGATACATCAATAGTTACTGCACCTCATGCTATACTTTTTTACCTTTCACATCCCACCCCCATCCCCGCATGTATACTGCTTTTACTGTTTGATTTATCGTGATTGTAATTGGGATTCATATAATTATGTAGGGTCATTATGACGGCTAACTGGCTGTCTATCTGGAGACCTCATTTTCTGGCAACAATATCTGTGGCTGTTGCTTACATCGAATGAATCAGCATGAAAAATACAGAACTCCCGACTTCTAGCATTTTTTTTTTCACAGTCTACTCTCTACCTTGTTCTATAAGTATAAGTTGGCGCAAAGGCAATGATATTGCTTCCAAGTGTGCATTGTACTTTAAAATCTGAAAAATAACCCATACATATCACACATTCGGATTGTAATGTGTAACTTTTCATCAGAGCTGAAAATAGTTCCTGTTGGATTCACTAGACGGCACCACCTTCATCATCACGTCTTGAAGCCTTGACCATAAAACCATGCTGCAAAACTTCAGGTATCTGCGTGTAATGCTTCCCGAGTATTTAAAGTAAAGAACTTCTGCAAAACCTAACTTTTCAGTACCCGTTCTATACATGTGTATCCCAAGTCTATGTGTATACCATCTACAGAACAAAATGTATGTTTAGTCCTGATATTGAACCAATCATGCTGATGATCAAGGTAACTTAAAACGGAAATTGCGAGTTTTGCATCCGTCAAAAACAATATCGTTCTATCACAAAAATCAGAGCCAATAGTTGTTTGGTGCTATGTCATCCTGTTTTCATACGTGTTTGCCGTAGTAAATGTAAACTGTATGATAAATTATTATACCTGACAAGTTTCTTTAGGAAAGACAGAAAGCCCATTGCATTAAATTGCTAGTTTCTTTTTATGGAACACTTTGTGTATTAAGAAAAAAAAGTTATTTTGCTTTCTTTCCCTTTTTTATTTTTGTTTCTCTAAAGACGCAGAGCATCCTTCGTCCTGTATAGTAAACATCATTTAATGGTGTTAATATCATTTTTATACCAAATATCACCCTAATTTCGGTGGTTAAAAAAGCCATATGCCCGTTCGGTATAACCTGCCGACTACTTCCACCTCCACTCCCACCCCAAAAAGGTGTACTGTGGTATATATCTGTCGATTTGAAAGAAGAATTTAGGCCTACGTCACGGTATTGACCAAGCTGTTATGGTAGACGAATTAAGAAAAGGTTCGGCTTGCATGATTTTTTTTTTACTTTTTTTTTTTTCTTTTTTTTTCAGTGCGATTTGAGGTACGGTCCATAATGTTTTGACAGCAGAGTATTCGAGGAACTAGTGCTGCACGCGTATTTGGCCAGGGTTTGTTAATGTCTCATTGAAAACAGATACTATGTTATTAACACTTTAGGAGGTAATATCCGGACTGAGTCAACATATTTCCTCTGCGCACTTTGAGTGATGTGCGCAGAAGAGTGCCTTGACAAAGACCACGAATTTTCTCATGAATCCCCCAGCCGTGCTGGTTCTTGAATGATAGGTCTATGCATGAGGTATGTGGAGGTGGAATTAACATATAACTCAGTTGAGTGTAATTTTTGACGCAATTGGCACTCGGAGAGTTAAAATTGGAGCCCAATACCAAAAAGAACTAAAATACTCAGCTGGTGTCTGATTATCAAGCAGAGGGTCGGCTGTTTTCTGATTTTTAAAGATCAATTCAAGAAACAAGGTGGGTGGATAGTTTTACAATCGAGGGAAATCGAAATAAAAATCAAACAGAACACAAAAACAAAATACCTGCAGCAGACGAGCCATGGTATCAGAAGAAACCAAACTGGTATCAAATCCAACAAGAAATATTGAGCTATACGCCAACACACAGCCAGTAATAATGATGACGTTGATGTTTGGGCTTGTCATCTTGATCAGCCTGAAAATAGCAACATAAGAGGTGAGGGGAAAACATGATCGGTTTTATTTATTTATTTATTTATTTATTTATTTATTTATTTATTTATTTATTTATTTATTTATTTATTTATTTATTTATTTATTTATTCATTTATTTATTTACTTACTTACCTATATATTTATTTATTTATTTTTGGGGATCAAACTTATTCATCCATTTATTCAATCTTTCATTCGATGATATATCTGTTATTTTTTATTTATATGATGTAATAATCGTTCTTACTCCTGATGTGGTATTTTCGAACACGCCACGGAATTGAAATTTAAGTTTGCTTGTCAAGACATACGTGCTTGCGGACATTTTATGAAAAAAAAAAAAAGACAAAAAACAAAGACCAGACCTGGATTGGTGCCTATATTACACTTAAACATTCTGTAAGCAATTTTGTATATCATTTTACCGCCAAGCACTCTTTTAAATAAAAGAAGTTACAAGCAACGCCACAGCAAATTTGTGCGCATTAACACTGTACAACGGCCACTGTAAAAGCATTGTGACATTGATACCAAGATCGGACGTGCCGGCTACATTGTGATGCCAATATTCACCGCCAGACGGCAGCTAATTGCTACGACAAATCGACTACTGTCGGAGGTAAAACTTTACACTGGAGTGTTAACACATACAAACGGTGTATTTTCCGAGTCGTGTGCATACAGAAATATACTATTACAATGCTCATCGTATCACTTTTTTCGCAGAGTGATGAAGGGGGGGGGGGGGGGGGGGGGGGGTAAGGGGGGGAGGGTTCAGTACGCTGGTACAGGTAATTATTTTTCTAGAGTATGCAGTACGGAAAAAAAAAATCTTTTAAAATTTTGGATCGTACGAAGTACGTAAATTAAGAGGGCTTCCAGTACGCCAGTACGGTAAATAAAAAGCCCCAGTACGCCAGTATGGGAAACGCCTTTCCCACCCTCAGTGATGCTGCAAGAATGGGAAAAAGGCTTAAGTTAATAAACGGATCGCAAACTCACCTATCCGTATGTTTATACAAGTTGAAGACAAGGATGGCCACGGCATATATTATGCCCAGGAACGCCAGGGAGCTCATTATAACAAATAAGAACAGAGGCACTCCATCTAAAGCCACTTTAGCGGATATTACATCAGCTCCATCTACAACATCAACAAAAATTGCATTATATTTAGACGTTTCTGTATTAAACATTTTAATTTGTTAATTCCGCACCCTTGATCCATTAAGTGCATGGGAACTGTCAAGTCAGGCTCCCGAAGTTTCCTTGTAGACAAGTCATCCGCTTGTCTCAATTCCACTTGTCGAGGAACTTCCTAACTTTATAATATTTTTCTCTACCACAAGATTTTTATTCCCCAAAACCATTTTTGTTATGTAATTTGCTGTTTGCGCGAATAGTTAAGAGCACATGATGTACTTCCGTTTCGTTTAACACTTGCGCAATCACGCTCTCAGAGCCAACAACTTGTGGTGCACTCATGAGGTGCGCTCTTGAATGCGGTACGCTGGGTGCCTGAGGACGCGTCACGCAGAGCTGATTACCCGTGACACTTCAACCTCAGAAGCTTTCCTCTCATACTTGTATTCAAAATTTTAATCAAAGATCAAGACGAAACAAAAAGGCAAAACAGACAGCATTTGGAAATACCAGTCATTGTCGACCAGTTTGGACAGTTTGGGCATTACCTTAGCTTCATATAGTGTCTCCCTCCCTCAAGCCAACCACTGTAAATATATACTTAAATCAGGCAGAAACATGTCAAGTGGTTACTCTTTCGTTACATTTTAATTGCCAATTAGGTTGGCAAAGAAACCGCCGCGTTACAAGGTCGGGCTTGTAAAAGCCACAACACAAACCTATGCACCTTCCCTATCCTTGTAATCATGTATGGAAAGTGTGAGGATATTTACATACATAAACGGAAAAATATGCAACCAACCTAGCTCTTAATTCTATCCACATAATCCCCAATGCCAAATTTTGGTTGAGGTCAACATATTTGTATGTATACGTACGTGTGTACATATTGAACTGTTGTATTATGTAAATGTATTGTATGTTGTCGTGCGCCCTTTCAGAGCGAAACAAGGATAAGCAAAGATGATGATGATGACTATTTACTGCGAACATTTGTCTGTTCTTGCTATATGAAAACTGAATAGGCATGTGAATGCAATGATAAGTGGACCTTTGCAGTCAAAGTGCAAATAATGCGGACACAGTCGAATCTTGCCCAATTCTGTTCAAAATCGTTAATTTCGAATTAATTGCATACTACATTTTCTTTAACTTGAAACTTGACATAATGTTCTACGTTAAAATTTGAAAGTATGCAATGCTGTAATCGTTCAGCGTATACGGGAAGTTTTTAGTCAGGTATAAAGTATTGTGTCACCTTTATATATATATATATATATATATATATATGTGTGTGTGTGTGTGTGTGTGTGTGTGTGTGTGTGTGTGTGTGTGTGTGTGTGTCGGCGAAACGTGGGGAAAAAGGGCAGGCCATTGCTTTGCACCTGGGTCCTTACTCCTAAACCTGTGCCTCGCGGAATTGGTGGACTGGGCTGTACAATTCTGTTAATTTAGTCTAAGCAGGGTTGGATCAAGATACTTTAAAAGCCAACGAGAAACAGAAGACTATTGAAATATCAAGGCTAACAATTTGCAGTAAAATGCCTGCTTAAGAGCTCCGTCCAAAGAAACCTTTTTGTAAGAACAGTAAATAGCTAGAAAACAAAGATTTGCTTGAAAGCAAATCTCGCTGTGTATGTGTGTGAGTGTGTGTGTGTGAAAAGTATGCATGTGTTGATAGCAATACTAATCATACATCTATCCCTAATCTTATGTCAAATATGCAACAGTTTAACTTTCAGATGCTAGTGATTTGCATATATCTGTCCCTTTTTGTTGATTGTGTGCACATATTGAAAGCGAGAAGAGTTTGAAATGTGATTTTTCAAATATCCAGTATACTGATGATACTGGTAATCATACCCTATCTGCTGCCACTTTTAGTTTTAAAGCTTGATGTGGAAAGTAAACAGCTCCTAAGGGTGTCATGAGGTCGTTCTAGAGTGGTATAAATGGACATTTTCCTCTGACATGCTGTGACACTTCATTTTCCATACCATCATACTGGAAACCCTCTCATTTTCCGTACTTTTTACTGGTCATGATTTTGGACAGACCGTATTTTCTGTATGCTGTCCAGTTGCCCTATTATTCCCTAGAGCAGCATAACCCCTGTTCCATTCGCCCTTGTTTGTGTATCTGTTTCCTGTATTTTTAGGAATTAAGCAACCAATTTTCAATTCCATCTTTGATAACATGTTTACCAGGTCAACGACCACAACAAATGCACCTAAAAATATCAACAATCTTTTCTTTCTTCCTGCTTTATTCTTACGGCACATTGGAACTTCCAATTGCTGCCAACTAGTGTAATTAACTAAAATATATCAACGTGATCATAGAGGGTGGATAAGGGGTTTCCAGTACTGGCGTACTGGAAGCTCTCTTATTTTACGTACTTCGTACTATCCAAAATTTTGAAAGATTTTTATTTTCCATACTGCGTACTCTCCAAAAATAATTACCTGTACCAGCGTACTGAACCCACCCCCCCTTACCCCCCTTCATCATAAGATGCAACACCCCAACAGATACACTGGGCACCTGGTGCCTGTGCTCACTACTGTGTGAACAATCATACTGCTTGATGTGGTCACATTGTTGGAGAGATGAGTTGGGTTCTTTGTAAATTTACATACAGTGATAGGCCACTTGCTGTATGGTCACAATTTGGGGGATGAAGGTAAGACAAAATACAGCAGTTACCACTACCAATGTGCAGGAGACCCCTCCCTTGAATAACCAGCCGTGGGAAAAGTTCAAAATGACCACAAACAGGTCATTTCTCAATAAGATCATACAGAATGAAAAATATGGTGGTGCGGACCTAATAATCATGCAGTCTTAATGGGCAGGTATTCTGCAATTACATTGTTTTAAAAGTTTTCTGAGGGACTGTTATACATGTGAACGTTATGTTGTTGTTGTTGTTGTTGTTGTTGTTGTTGTTGTTGTTGTTGTTGTTGTTGTTGTTGTTGTTGTTTTCTGTCATAGATGCGATGATACGCATGATTTAAATGTGATAAATCCTGCTGAATGGTATTAAAGGAAACATAGGCACCATGTGGATAGGTTATATAATGTGTGACTGAAATGGAGCCTTGATAAGAATGAATGACCTTTATTGACATGAACCGTACATAGCACTGTATAATCACTTACAAAAAGAAAAAAAAGTGTAACATACAAATAAAATCATCGATTGTATTTACATAACACGATCAGGTGTTCCAGGGATCTGCAGATGATTGAATCAGAAGCATCACCTAATGACCCTGGCATTCATATCGTTTATCGAATGCACTTTTCACAAAGTGGAAGACCGGCTTGCATAAAACATTACCGTTGTTACCAAGGGTCATAATATATGTAAACTTCTCTCCTCTAGTCAAGTCGGTAACATTAACATGAACTTATGATAATTTGTTAAATAAAGTACTTCTTGATTTCTTATAAATTAGTACAATCTAACATGGAGTGTATTTCATCTTCTACAGCGTCTAAATTACAAATCTGACACTTTCTCAATGCTGCGGGTGTCTTTTTTTCTTTTTTTTTTTCTTTTTTCTTTTTTTTTTGTGTGTGTGTCTCGTGTAACGGCTAATTTGAATTTGCTAATGTGTAAGCCCTGATTCTCAATTTGCAAACAATATCTCTCTTACTGGTATGTTTTGTTGTAAATAATATTCGAATCCAAATTTTATTTGAAAGTACTGTATCTACGCAATTTATCGGTATCAATACCATTTCCATTAATCTGTTCGCGCCATTTACTTTCATAAATAATTTGGAGGTGCTCTCTCAATTTATGGACACCATGTGTATGTGGTTGAGCACCGCCTACATTACACCAGGTTTGCTGCAACGCTGCGAAGTTCAATATATCTCGAATATACTTCATCCAACATGAAGTTTCATTATTTCACAGCATGTAGTTTTCTAGTAAGCACTTGAACATTAAACTATCTTGGTTACCATATTGCACATGCAGCCAGTACTTCCCTGCACCAAATAACTGCTCGACCAGTTCCTGCAATCACTGCGGCATAAATGGACTTGCGGTGGCCCCCCAGCACGAACTTGTAAAATTTAGTGTGAATACTTTCTTCAATAGAGTTGTCACATAAATGCTTAAATTTGGTGACCATTTCTTTTATTGAAACTGCACTCAAGATGGGACTTATAAGTGTTTTAAATAATTCCATTGCCAGACTAACCTAGCCATTAATAGGATATTGGCGTAGTTCAACAAATATCTTACTGGTCTGGTTTTTCAACTTGTTTGTAGCTTATGTAAATGTTCCACAGGGATAAAGTTACATACCGAGATAACAATACTCTTCTATAGTCTCTATATTACCACTGCCACAATGAAAAGATCCAACATTAATCCGCTTTACCCCTTTGTTAAATACCTTTGTTTTCGTTTTATCTGTGTTAATGTTAAACCTCCACACATTACAGTAATTGTATGGTTCATTCAAACATTTTTGTAGGTGGCATGCACACTCGGATATTAACCTAAGGTTGTCCGCGTACATGAGACAATTAAAGTTCAAGTCACGTAGAATAATAGGTTCACACGAGGTATCAAAAATGTCAGGTAAATCTGACAGAAAAAGTTTAAACAGTAACGGGCTCAGCATGCATCCTTGCTCCACCCTAATATTTGATGTGAATGACCGTGTGTAGACACCATCAGTTTTAATATAATATTTAACCGTTTGATACATGGACGTTAAGACGCTTATTATGTTTCCCTCCCGTGTCATGTAAAAGCACTTGTATAACAAAGCTTGACGCCATTTGATAAGTGTAAACTACCAACCACCATTCTCTTCAAGTCAAGAGTAGAAGCACTGGTTCTTCAACGAAAGTAAATGTTAACGTGTCCACTATAAGCAGGAGCCCATTCCAGAGAGAGCCAACCCCTTTGGGTTGTATGGCTGAGTATGTACATTAACATTATACAACATTATTCAAACATATAAATATAGACACAGTGTGTATATATATATATATATATATATAGACTGCCCATATGCATCAATCAACGTTGTATAACCTAATCGGTTTATGCGCAGTTAAGATTAGGTAATCGGATGGCCATCTGTTTCCCATGGAAGTCTGACAAGGCTCCGCCCGCGCAGTTCATTAGTAAATGATCATATAGAGATGAAAGGTTACACAACAACCCCAAAGCCCAGCATTTCTACACTTAAGTATTTCATCCGTTTATTGTTGTCCACTGTGGTGTATATATTTTCATGTTGAAAATTAGTCTTGACAATCGTCTGCTTAAATAGCTCTGACGTTTGTTATATTTTGAGTCATATTAAAGTTAGAATGTAATATATTGGGATAGAACAAGAGCACTTGAATCGCAACAAGGAACCATTAGTCAAAAGGAACCACCTGGGATCTTCTAGGCAAACGGATATGACTGGACGAGTCACATGACCCGCCCCATTTAGTGGTTCCCTCTACTGACTCAATCGCCATAGGCTTGTTCCATTCTCATTTCATTCTCCATTTAACTACCCCAGCCTATTCCACTGTCAACAACTTAGGTGCGATTGCCCCATAACCATGCAGAAGACTCAGTATTGATGTCGTCAGTAGCCATTGGTCCGAGTCAAACGTCTAAGGCCAGCCCGCCACCCGCTTTTCCGGGGAGGTGGGTTCGGATTTGGAAGATATTCACATTGCGGGGGAGCGGAAGCGACCGAGGGGGGGGGGGGGGTTCGGGGGGGGGGGGGGCTTGACCTCCTTCGAAGATAGGAGCTTTTGCGAAAATAACAAACAAAATAGCGTGTTCTGGCGAGTGTTTGGCTCAAATTTTTGAACATGGAGTTATACCAAATCCAACTCAAATTAGACAGTTGGTAGATGAGAGTACCATTTATTCCAAGATATTCATGCAATAGACAAGGGCTTTATGTCGCGGGTAGAAAGCTCAGTCACCAAAAAGGTCTTTGTTTTTTGATGGTTCACAAAATATTTACTGCTAAAAAAATATAAAAGAATGTATTTTTAGAATTTTTGGGATCTGCAGAGAACTACATATAGTACGGGGTATAATTATTGTTAAATATGGTCGGTCAATTGTGATGAAAATCTCATCTTGTCGTGTTTATAAATGTCATTTGAAAAATTTACTTTTCTTTTAGCCAGAAAGTTTCATTTTTTGTCCACTTCATTTTTTGTATTTCTTCAGAAAATAAGATTTCCCATTTCAAGTTGACGTGCGTACATCTTGGCAAACTGGTCCACTGCAAGGTCAAAATCAATTGGCGTATCATAGTGGATTTGCATACGTGCCAAGTCTGTTAGTCGTTCTTCTCCCATTGTACAGCGCATGGGGCCTCCTAAGAACGATTGCACTGCTCTCACACTCGCAAGAAGTGACTGGTATGGTGCACACAATTTTCAAGAGGGTGTGAATATTTGGGAATGTTATTTCTGAACCATGATATCCTCTGGAACTAAAGGCATGCTGGTATTTGAATGAAATGCGCTTCTACAAAGGATATGAATCCAGTATTCTGGCGATAAATCAGAGGAGACCGACTTCAATGGTTCGACTTGAATCGCAGTTGGTACTGAAAGGGTTAATCCGACATGACATTAATGATCTGATTTACCAATGATATATTTCTTCATGAATGTGCACTTAACATCAGTATCTAAGTATTCTAAGTATTTGAGTTCTACACAGTCGCTAAGAATACGCTTTCAGAGAAAATTTTATCATTTTTGCATTTTATTTAGAATTTGATCATTTGAAGATCTAAAGACACAAACATAAAGGACAATCTACCGATTTTCTGGCCAAGTCACTCAGCTTTTAAATCATGGATACGAATCAATAAATACTGCATTAATAATGCCGGTAGGTCAGTGATATCAGGCAGGCCCCTTTGCCAAGATCATGCTCAACAATATATGTATATATATATATATATATATATATATATATATATATATATATATATATATATATATATATATATATATATATATATATATATATATGCGACACAATTCCATTTTAGTATTGGCACAAGACTTTAATTGTGTGTTTTGCAAATTTTTTGTATAAATGTGTTTTTTTTTTCTTTTATAAAATCGGCTTGTTAATACATACCACAAGTACAGTTAATGGACAGGTAGGGAGCCTATTGCTGGAAGGGCCTTCAAATAAATACATTTATTTTAATAGTTTCATAAAATGGTAAAAAATAATCAGAGGAAACTGTTCTTTTATAGGAACGTGGTCCATCATAAAGTCTTTTTGTGACAAAATTTGGTGCAGCTACGGTGAGTAATTTTTTGAGACAGCGCGGTAACGTCGACAAGACGGACGTACGTCACAGGGAATGACAATACTCTCCGGCACTTTATGTCCCCAGGTTAAAAATGACAGATATATCTCATTGAAGCTGGATTTATTTGTTTGTTCGTTAGTTTTATATTTGGGGGGGGGGGCGTCAAGGGGGGGGGGGGAGGGTTGTTCGAACCCCTCAATCCCCCCCAGCCCGTGACGGGCCTTAAAGGTCTGAGATGTAAGTTGGCTGAATTAGCATACACCTGTGACTGTGCCACAGAACAGTCTCCGAGTTCCTATGCAATTACAAATTACACGGACATTAATTAAAACTTCAGAACATGTGAAAGATCTCCCCATATTTGGTTGATACGTGGTTTTCAATGTGGACTAGGTGTCACAAATCATTTTCTTTTTATCTTGGGTGCTACCCCAGTTCACACATTTCTAAAGGAGAGTGTCTTCTTTATTATACTAAGTTCGAACACTGCCATTCCGAACAATTCTCGCTTGAATTCTGTATTGTCTCTAGTCTTGTTTCCAATTGACGAAACTCCAATGTGACTGGAAATTAATAATTATGCCATATATATCCTTTCCCATACAAAGATTCGTATCTTTTTTGTTTGTGGATATAAGTTGTGTCTATATTTGTACACATTGTTGTGTAGCCCACACATTACTGCCACACCCAGTGGCTTGGAGGAAATAGGGTCCATGTGCTTCAAGACAATGTCTGCAGTCAAAATAATAATAATAATAATAATAATAATAATAATAATAATAATAATAATAATAATAATAATAATAATAATAATAATAATAATAATAATAATAATAATAATTATTATTATTTTATCTTCAATAATATGTACAGAGATACAAAGAATAATGTTAGTGAACAGCAACGAGGTAAAGAATCCCAGCAGGGCTTATGGGCCTTCTTACATTCGTAAACAAGACATTAATTCAGTCTTACTTGTATAATTATCCGAAACTAAAATGCACATTTATATACATATGAATATATAAAAATAAATTTATTTATGAAGTACAGTTTCAAATGTAATTTGAAACTGCTCGATGTTTGCATACGTTTCATTTCATCAGAGATTGAGCTGTGTCTGTCGTACATTTGGCAGGTGGCATTCCATGGACGGTTTAGTGTAAATATGATCTGGATTATTGCATTTGAAACACACAATAAACAATTTTCAAAATATCTAGTAACTGCATATTACGTAATTAAAAAGCACATATTTTGTACATATTGATATCTGAAACATTCAAAATATTCACCTGCTTGAAGATCAACGGTACTCCGCGCATTCCATAATAATTGAATTTTCCTAACGTTTTATGACAAACAATGTTAAGGGCTTTTGACATCCATTTTTAAAGTGTGTGTGTCAACGCACACTTTTCTGTTTTTTTCTAGGAATTCTTTATTTCTTTCTTTCTTCTTTCTTTCTTTCTTTCTTTCTTTCTTTCTTTCTTTCTTTCTTTCTTTCTTTCTTTCTTTCTTTCTTTCTTTCTTTCTTTCTTTACAGGCAAATTTGTCCGACATTTCATTTGAAAAGTATTACATGTAGAAACTCCAAACTTGGCACAATTATACTTCTATGGATAAAATCTGGCCTTTTTATAATGAGTGGTCATGCTTTTGAAAATTATGCAAATGAGGGCTAATTAAAGTTTTAAATCTTCAATATCTTATATACTATAGTAGATGTGGTCCGGAGTGTATAGGAGTTCGATCATAGCAAGGTAAAGGTCATTTCAAATGTCAAGGTCATGTCAAGGTCAAAGGTCATATGAAGGCCAAAATGTCATTTTTTAGGTCAAGGTTCACTTCGGGTAGAGTTCATCTCAAGGTCAAAGGCCATTTCAAGGTTAAAGGCCACTTTCCTTGGTGGCCTTCTTCTAGCCATAACTTGGTCAATTTTTATCCAATTTTGATCATGTCGGGCTCAAATTGTAGCTATTGTAACCTTGCATATTTTAAAATTTATGTGTGACCTCTAAAGGTCAAAGGTCAAGGTCATTTGAGCCTTTGAAAGTTTCATCCAGTCGCAACTTGGCTATTTTCCATCCAAATCTAATCATGTTAGACTCAAATTGTAGGTATTGCAACACTGCACATTTTTATAAGAACGCGTGACCCGGAAAGGGAAAAGGTCAAGGTCATTTGGCCCTTTGAAAGGTTCATCTTGCCATAACTTGGTAAATTTTCATCCAATTTGGTTCATGTTCATGTCAGTTTAACTTCTACTAGGGGGTTACTGACCATTGCGCATGTAATGAATCTAAAACAAAAGTTGTAGCAATTTGAATTATGCTAAATAGCACCATTAGAAATTTCAAATCTTGAATAACTTCAAAGCTGTAATAGATAGAGATGCCATTCCAACTTCTACTCCTGTGTTATGGAATAGTTGTACATTACCATACCAATATGCTTTGAAGACACACACACTGATTTGCTATGCAGCAAATCATCTTTTCTAGTTTTTTGGGGGTTTTGCATTTCTATCTGTTGCTTTAACATATTTCTCCAAACGATGTAAGAAGGCCATATCTGTGGAATCATTATCCGTGAAGCCAAAATGATGACTATGTATAATTCATGCTTAACTAAAATTTAATGAAACGCTTATATGTAACTTTTACAAGTATTTATCTTTTTTTCTTTTTTTTTTCTTTTTTGAGGGGAGGGGGAAACAGAGCACTAAACAGATCTCTAGTTGAAATTGTTTCATCATTCTAATAAAATGTTACTGTAACTTTTGCTATTTACAATTCTATTGACACAACTGAAGTGTGGTCAAGGCAAAGTCATACATAAATTTTTACTCTCCTAACCAATATTATACCATATACACTCACATTTTAATGACAGGATAATGTTCTTCATTTCCTCCTAGGGAACTGGGTCAATAGACATCGATTGTGAAAAAGCACCAGGTATGTAATCTAATGGTGATTTTTATCCTGTGATGAAATATTGAAAGACAACTGTGGACCAATACTAATGCAAACATAATTTAACTTATTTGCGATTATTTTTTTAATCACTGACTGTAGTAACGTTTATTTTCGTGTGTTTACTCGTGAATCTTTTACCTGTATATTTAGCAAAAATACTGTTTATTATTTTCCTTGTTTTTCGATGAATCATATTTACCATCACTTAAAAGAGAGTTATAATATTTTCGTTCGACTATGCTCAATTCATGGGTTAATTTGTTCCTTTACTGGTAATAAATTCCTTGGTTCAGTTATGCTCGCGTTTTTGTGTACACAGTATACAGGTTTTTTAATAATATTTTTAGATGTTATAATACTATCAGTTAAACAAGGTTTCTTAATATTAGGTTTACTTTTAGACTTAAAAACTGGGAAAAATGTATTATCTGTATATAATTGATGAAAATTTGTCCCTGCCAATTCAACATCTCCCTCCTGTGGCACATTATGGCGATCAGCACTTCAGAAGAAACTTTAAATTTTGCTTCTTTTGTTATTCTCGTTTTGAAATATACCTCACTGCTTGAGTCCCTTGCTTTACACTCGTTGACAATGCAGAATATTGGAAAGTGACCAATCGGTTCACTGTACAAAATACAAATATATCAACCCATCCAGCAGTCCGGTAACCATTTGTGTATTTGTAAATCAAAGTAGCATTATATAATGCATCTGTCACGTGCTTTGAGATTACTGAAATGTATACATAAGAATATATCAATTCAAAAAGTCAGATGTTGGCTGATGTTGTTCATTTTCAGTATGTTAGTGTTGAAATCACCAGCCAACAACACAACAGTATCCAGTATAGGAGACAAATCATTACAGAAATCCAAAAAACATGTGCTTAGTGGTCCCTATAAAACTTTTTATCGCACGGTCTTCAGTAGTCCCGTGAGCTTTTTGTCAAGTTGCACAAATACAGTCTTCACACATGGACAGTAAAACTGGAGATTAGTTCGTACTTTACACTCGACATTATACATATATATGAATATATATATATATATATATATATATATATATATATATATATATATATATATATATATATATATATATATATATATACATACCTCAGGTCAGAGATCTATTGTTTAAATTGATCACCACCTGTTGCGGGGTTAAATGAAAGTAAAAAACAAAAGTGAACTAGTAGGCCCCAAGTAACAACAGCCCCTGGTTGATCGGAGGACCCAGCATAAAGATGTTCCAATAAATACAAAATAATAAAAATAAATAAATAAATATATATATATATATATATATATATATATATATATATATATATATATATATATATATATATATAAATATATACGCCATGATCAAACTTTTCTTGTCATACATGAATCCAGAAAAAAATCACGGTTTTCGTCAGTCTCTCTGGTGGGGAGGTAAATACGACGCACAATTCACTGAGATGTTTAATTTACCACCAAAATGCTTGAATCAAACAAAAAACAAATAAATAAATAATACGTTATGCAACAATCAATGGCTTATTTTTTTATCTTCTGGTCATCTGCTCCGACACCGCCAGTCACTAGCCAATCAAATTCGATATTTTTCTTGAGATTCGATTCACCAATAGGAAAGGTCAGAATTAGCTCTGAAGTCTGTATTTACCCCAATACGCAAATGAATACGCAAACATTTGGAGGGCTAGAGCTGTGTATTCCCATTAGTTTGTATGTTAAAGCAACCTTGAATAAACTAGTCGCTTATGTAGCTGTGGTTATATGGTTTTTGTGAGGTATTTGATTATGCATCTAGATTTACTGTCTGAAATTTTGTGTTTCTATGTGCACTAGTTTTCAATTACAAGGTAAAGTAAAAAGAATACACAAAACAATAACCCTCCACTGACTGCAGTGCCGTATTTTAGGCAGTTCTTGAACTTTCCGTTCTTGCCCTTGCCAATTGGTCGATTCCCTCTCTCACTAGACCTTTGACCTGACATCAGGAAAACACAACGTGTGAGAAATGAAAAACTCACCAATCAGCTGACTGAGATGAAGACTTCGATTGAACCAGCCGAACATTCGTACACTCCTTCCCCCTGAAAACAATATGTAAGCGTTGTGATATTTTGTTCAAATGAATTTATTTAAAGTTTACAGCAGTGGTTACAAAAGGCATTAATTCGTATGAAATGGTCTCAGTAGGTCCTCATAATTTGAAATAACAACTTTGTCTTACTCACGTTTAATCCATTCTAACGTGTGTGGTAAACGGTGAAACGTTTTATATATTAATATAACACGCATATTAGCAGGATATATAGTATTCCGCGACGAACTGTGCGGATGGATGAGAAAATTATAAATCTTATGAATCCTAAAGTTGTGTATATATAGGCTTACCTTCCTGGAAAAATATGGATACATTGACTTGTCTCTCGCCAGATACTTCAAATTGTATCAAACCCTGAAAAAAGCCCCCAATAACTCCTTAATGTCTACATTCAGTGTATTAGTGCCCACTAAGATGGCAGCAAATGATCAAGGAAAACAAAAAAATTGAAATGGCATCTTCTATACTTGTTTAGGGTTGTTTTCGTCTTTTTATTTGCTGGCCTCCTCTGACATCTGACTTATTTTGGCTCCCATTCCAGCAAAACAATCAACTTTAGAAAGCAACATTATGGTATAAGAAGCTGCCACACGTGTTAGTTTTTGTCCATAATTTCTCAACAAACGTATTCATACATGCAAAGCTGGCATCACATAATATGTGATAGCATACAAAATTAAGTTGTGTTTTCTCTATATCATGTGCAATGAAATGACCCTTGAACCTTTGTATTACTAGCTTGGGGTAACAGTGATCACGAGGATTCAATGTCATATCCATCCGATGTCTGAGTAGTGAGAATATGATGTCAGGTGACCCTCTCCATCCGTGATACAGGTACTGTTTCACTACCTAGTACCTTGCCCAATTAAAAAAGTAAGTCCATTAAAGTGAGATCATTTCTACCTACCGTAATCCCTTGTATAGAAGACCGTTTGATGGCTTTGACAAATGCTTCGGCAAACGATTCCTGGTTGACTTGCGGTATTGTGTTTGCAGATTTGTTTAAAGTAGTAAGCACAAGTTTTGCGGTGTCGTATGCGTATGCAGATACGGGATGGTAGCCATCTGGCAACATTGGGTCCATCTGTTGTATTTTATTGCTGAAAGACTGGAATCTCTGTGGAGAAAAGATAAATAAAAGTCCTTTTAATTTAAAATTAATGTGAAATTCTGCTTCAGTTTTTCTCACCCAAGCTCCGCCAAATTGCGTATCACTCACCGAGAACAGAATTTTCACATGGAAAAAAAGTGTCTTACATTGTGTGTCTTAATGACATGGCAATGTAGTCAAGACCAATATGCAACCTCTAATCAAGTTGGTCCTCCGACATGCATCAACTTTACCTATTCCATACATACGCCTCCTAATGCTAAATTGTCCCGTTCTCTCTTGGTTTCGAGGGGATTGGTATTTTCTAAAAACCTATTTCTAACCTTTATATGTATAAATTTATCAATTATCAGTCATTTATCACCTCTTTAGTGACAAGACAAATTTGATGTAAATTTTGGCACACTTATATAAACGAACGTATTGTTCTTTGTTCCTGGTAGTGAACATTTTTTTTGGTGGCTTTCTTACCTCTAGCACTAGAGAGCTACCAGACTATTTGGCACAGGGGGAGGGAGGCATGCGTATCAGTTCAAATTAATTTGGCTATTATACTGGTAAAATGAAGCTAACAATGAATGGCAATAGCATCAGACACAAATGCAACTTGTTTTCCATTTTGATACATTCCCATTTAATAGTGCCACATTAACAAAGCAGCTTACCTGGCTATTTGTAAAGTTCTCTCCCGATATAAAAATAAATGCACGTTCGTTACTGTTTTGAGTACACTTGTGGATAAAATTGGTCGATATATGATTGGAGTCCCTTGGAATCAACCATTCATGACGGCCTCTTTGGGTCTCTTCACCCCATAATTCACACGTGACGTGCGCAAGTGCAGTGTCATCCAGGTATAGCAACACCACCCGTAAATTGGATGTCTGAAAATGGCAAGAAGGACATAGTGATATATTACTGTTACCAACCTTCCCCGAAAATGCTATATTGTAAAATGTTATCACAAGTGACTGATTGATACTTTGCAGGAAATAATGTGTAACCAGCGTGAAGTCATGGGCTATGTTGGTTAATTTTCTTGGCTTGGCTCCACCATAACACCTCACGTGAGTCACAGTTATAGGATTTTCATGTGAGCATAGTATATTAAATTGATCATACACAATTGGACATAAGGTTAAAAAAATGAGCTCCTTGGGTTATTACGTTGTACAAGACGTTCTGTGGTATTTAGTTAAATGATTCAATTTGATTTATATTCAGTTGTGATATGACAGAAGAGAAAGCATCACATGGAAGCTTTCTGTGGGTGTCAATGAAAGAAACACTGATACTATTACACCAGCCAAAATAAGAACAATAACTGCTTTCGATTGCATTCATGTCAGTTAAAGCGTTCAGGCAAACAAGGCTGAACTGAAAGCACAGGAAAGCACAAATCGCCCATGCATGTTTCTCTCTAATACAGGGCACCTCACTTTGCAGAGTCAGAATAATTCATTTTTATTTTCACAATTACCTATCGTAATTTATGATAACTTATAGTCAAAAACCGATGCATTTAATAATACCAAACTTTGTAAATTAGTTTGCTGCAGTACAGTGATTCTGTCATTTTAGTGCACACATGTGGATTACGAAATTAATTGTCGGCACAGTGGTAATTTAACTCTTTCAATGCCAAGTTTTGCACTGAATCAACAGCATGAACTGGTCTCAAAGCGGCCAAAGCCCGCGTGCAAAGCCGTTGACCCGGACCATTATATTCACTGGAACTATAGGCTCGCTGGTACTTGAGTGGAAACTCATCCGTATTCTTGTCATAAGGAATACGAATCTGCATTCTTATGATTAAGACCATTTCGTTCTAAGTAGTTAAGTAGTGTGAACTCTCAGAGATAGGAAATATGTCGAACGCAATGTGTTGCAACAAGCTGATGATTCTGTAAATATAAAGCCTGACGTGATAAGTACCTGTTCGGTTTGCTTTTGTATAGAAGACCGAAAATACTGCACCAACGTTATCTCCACGTCAAATACGCTTATCGCCCATACGTAATCAAGTACAACAGCATACAACATTAAATACTTTGATCAAATGAACGTTGGGTGATTATATTATCAACTGACGTGGAAACTCATCCGTTGTTTATTTAATATGCAAGAGTCAGCCAGGTATTATTTGAATAAAATTTCAACTTTAGTGGATTGAATGATGCAATTACGAAGCATGCATCCATGAAGAAAGGCGTCCGGCCTTAATGTGATCAAACTATATCAAATATGGCATGCTTTGTTGGTGAACTTTTCACATATTCAGCTTTTTTCCCAGAAGTTAGAATTGAATCGATATACAAAAATCCACAGAATTATAACTCTCTTTTCCACCATGGTATTTCACAATCCAAATTACAAAAGTATCACAAGGGGAATATTAAATGTTGACTTGACATTTTCGATGGCTTCGAGCGAAACGTATCTTTTGTTTGATTCGTGGATCAGCGGATTTGACTGGCTAAAAGGCTACTACATGTGTCAAAGAGTCAGTCTTTTCATTTCCATCAACTGGCATAAATTACGGTCCAATATCTATTGAAAGGTCCAAATTAGATATTCGCTGTTGTACACCTACTGCCTAATGAATACCGAAACATTTATCCGCGTCTGTGTATAGGGAATCAATCAATAAGTGAATGATCAACTGACTTCCACTTCATGTGAGTAAGCCGGAACAAGCCCATAAAGAATGCTTTGTCAAGGAAAGGTCAAATTTCAATATTGATTCTTAACACATTGCCGTTCAAAGCTGTTGACAACGACAAACTTTTGAAATATCATCTGTTTTACCTTTTTTTATGTTGAGCTTTCGACAAACGTTTTAAATGGAAACATGAGAAGTTGCCCATCCGATAACTAATGCGCCCCCAGTCAACAGCCTTGCATGGCATACTGTGTGCATTTAAGAGGCCAGTGTACGGCTGGCAAGGATGTTAACTCACTCCATCCTGATAGAAGACCGAGTCAACAACTTTCCTGGGCGCAATGCGCCCAGTGCGCGCCAAGGAAAGCTGTTGACCATAGGTATATAATTTAGAACGATCGTCCATGCAAGTTTCATCCAAAAGTTTGAAAAATAATCCCTAAATTAGTAAAATGCAATTAGCAGACGACATTTAGATATAAGCGGGGAAAAGCGTCATTAGGGTGGAATGAGTTAACTTAGGCTTCTAACATGGCCATTTAGGGCTTAATTCTCATTATCCCTGTCTGTGCACTAGATGTGTTTTCAAAGCAGACTGTATTCAATATAAACTGGCTGGAAAACAATGGATACATTTGGCCACAGACCACAGTTATAAATCCTTCTATTTTTCATATTAGCATTTTTCAGTCTAAAAATCAGCATTTTGGTATTTTAAAATTCCGTGAACGGCATTTAACAGATGAAAATGTCAAAAAAATATGGATGGATTTTTGTCATACAGTTCCCTGCTCGTCAATTTGTGATAATTGAAATGCGAAACAACACCTGGATGTCAGCTTTATACAGGTGTATGAACTGTGCTCTTGCCAGGGTCACATCATTGTCCTTCCCCACCATAAAGTTCCCACCTGGCCTGGAAGACAGTGCACCTATATGGCCACCAATGAAGCAACTCTGCGATGTAGCAAACCTGACTCAGTTAACTATTTAAACAGAAGCTACAGCATGCTGAAAACACAGTATTTTCACAATTACGGACTATCTCCGTTGGGATGCGCAACCAGCCAATCACAACTGTGGTCTGTAACCATTTGGTACCATTCTACGTCACTTTCATGGCTTGTTTCAGATGTAGAAATTAGTGCCCAAAAACGTGGGCACTAAAACTTGATGTATTAGAATATGCTATATTTTAGAACTGATTACGAGCTTTTACATGTACGTTATGTCATACCTTGGACACCTAATACATGCGAAATGCAATTTTACGAAAAGGGTATGGATTCAAGAAGAATATGAAGCAGATTCCTAGATTACTTTGAGTGTACACAAAAAAAAATCATAATATTGTTCTCAATTTGATTGTCCTTCTGTCAAAGTTAAAACCACTTGCTTCAGTGCTTGTATAATATGTTTCTGACTACTGTGGGTGAAGCAACAAAAGTTGTTATCTGGTGATTGCAGGATGCCCAAGCATGAAAAAACGAAAATGCACAATTATGATCCTGTTCCAGATATTCCGCGACCTAGCATCTATATGCACAAATCTGATTTTCACTCTTGTAGGGCAAAGCACGTGCGGGCGGTCTTGGCCAGGTAACATAAGTAGAATAAGACAAAACGCACATTTGCATTGGAGCTACTTTTCTGTTCAAGAAAGAACAGTCTCAGGTGCGTAAGTTCCGGAAAAATGTAGTGAACAAAGTTTATGAGAGGATAGAGTCTAGAACATGTGGTAAAAGTATAGTAAACAAATTTCATGACAGAGTAAAATCAAGTACATATGGTGCTCAGGAAAAATATAGTGGACACTGACATATTAAGATAGAGTAGAATCAAGTACATGTGGTGCTCAGAAAAACATAGTGAACACATGATATATTAAGATAGAGTAGTATCAAGTACATGTGGTGCTCAGGCAAAATATAGTGAACACATGACATATTAAGATAGAGTAGAATCAAGTACACATGGTGCTCAGAAAAGAAATAGTGGAAAAATTTTATGAGTAGATAGAATCAAGTACATGTGGTGCCGTTTTATAGTTCGCACCTTCACAAAATTGCAGAGTAAACAAAATGTTTTTTACAGGCCAATTGGTAGACATTTGTGAAATGTAGTCCTTCAGTGAGAACAATATGAAACGTTCATGTATCACTATTTTCCCATGGGCTTTTTTAAAAATTGTAATCCATTAGATGTGTTCCGTTGGTTAAAAGGGAACATTGTCAATATGAGGCAAAACATTATATAGTTTTGCAGGCAAGCGCCCGAATTTGTCTTCTCATTTGTAATCGAAAAAAAAAACAGTTTTCTTTGAGATAACATTGAATATGATTATTTTTACTTCGACGCAGTGAGAGTATTGCCCAGTTGGTGAAGCCGACATCAATATATGGTCAATGGCTGCGGCCAACTAACAGTCCGCCTGCTGAGCAGACCTAGCATTCTGGGTTGTTCCACTAGGACCGTACACGTGTCCTCAGTCAGACAGAGAAAATTGTCAGTCAGTCAGCTAAGCAGGCAAATTCACACTCAAGCCCTGTCAAACATAAGAGTATCGTTTCCACACGTCGATATCATTTCGAATCCCTGTTCAATTTGTCTGTTGATTTTTTTCTCCATCGACAAACCATCACCCAGGGGACGTCTGACTGGAGTCAGACGTCTCGTTGGCGACGGCTTGAATTGTGGATGAATCATAACAGGTACAGGTGCATGGCCCAGTGTTGAAAGATACGCCTACTGCACGGAATGCTCTAGCAGAAGTTAGGAATAGACACCATTGGCCGGAGGTGCTTGAGCTCAACAGCCTGCCATGTTTCAAGCAGTCTTATACCCACACAAGAACACTCTTGTTTCTCTGTGAAGGCGTTTCTTGATGGCTGGAGAAAGGACATGTCACCCAGGTCACTCTTGATCCACAATGTCTCGTACCAACGCCTCGTGGCAAGCAAACGTGTATGGGCTATGTTTCAGTACCTGCATATTTTGCCTTTATATAAACTACAATGAAACATTTTTGTTAAGGAAGATTGTTTTGACCAGTTGGACTAGGTGTACCAGTGAAGCGTAACATGCACAATAACATGCACTTCAGCAACGATCTGATCAATGGGAGGTATGCATATTTACTGGGACCCTGTGCTGCCACCTAGACTGCAGTAAGGAATTTAACAGGAAGGGGGCACGTTCATGTGTTAAGTAGGGCCCAATAATCTTCTGTGATGAAAGGAGCAATTTGAGAAAGCAAAAAGCTTGCGATAAGTCATCCAATAAGTTTGAAAACATACAAGAAGCTTAACATATTTAGAAAATGTAATTTGGTTTTTATAAAAAAATTTAATTTCTGGATGGTTAAGTAACATGTCTTGTATAAATGCCCTGATTATGGTGGAGGCATAATTCTGTTGCATAGCAACTGAGAGTACCAGAACAGCTCTGCAGTTAATATTACTCAATGTATATACCTCCTATTGATGATGTACGACGACATGAATTTTCTTTAAAGATCTCGACATATACAGGACACTGTAAAACGTAGTCCCTGCAAAGCAGAATGCAGATTAAAGGGTGCCCAAAGTTGGGACAGACCTTACATTACTAAAATCCCGGCCGTTTTACGTCCTTATGCGATCCTTTTAGCATTTGGATATGATTTTTATCGCACATTAGCCTAGCTTTACCCCCCCCCCCCAACAACCATTTAACTGATAGCAAGAACGCAGTGAATCGAAATTCTGACACGTTTGACATGTAGTAGCATTCCTGGGACAGTTAGTACTATTCACTGTACTTATATCCCAATTTGGTTTCCTACAAGGCAGCAAACAGAGCTATGTCGAAACAGTGAAGGATTTTTGTGGACATACATTGGATTTTTTCCAGGATTTAGGGAAATATGAAAGGCTAAGCGACAGTCTTAAAATTTCAGTCAATGGTTTACTGAGAGTCTCAGCTGTACTGTTGAGTAAGATATTTCCAATGGTGTCGGGACCGGAAGCAGAGGAGAGTCGGAGAGACGATAACACGTTCTTCACATCATCCTTACTAAAAGTGATACCATGAAGGCGTGCATCAGTTGTATAGAAAAAATTCAGGTATGGGAGGGGAATCAGTGTCAGGTAGAGTTTTGCATTGGCTTGCAAAGTAAATGTGGAATAATTCACATTTTTTCCGTCAGGCAGGATATAACATTATTATTGTCGATGATGGGGGGTATGTCTTGGTAGAATTTGCTGGCAAGCTTTTAGAATGTGAATCAGGAAAGCAAACACCACGAAACAGAAAGTAAACCACGGTAAAATCCTACGACTTGTATAAAGATAGGAGACAAACCACGACAAGGCACATAGATTCTTACTGAGTTTTAACATAATCTGGAAAAAATCATGTTGGTCGAATGGCGTTTTCTGTTCTTTAACAAATAACATCTTACACCCTATGGCTATGTAATAAAAGGAACAGCCAACTTACTTCAGGAGAGATAAATATGTTTTGTTTTTGTTTTTCTCAGAAAGCAAATGCTATACGACCGCACCTGATTTACCTGCAAAGCAAATGAGCTGCAAATCACTGGATCCAGACTTATCCTATAGAAACCATCCTGATTTGAACCTTGGCTGACAGCTTGATGAGACCTGATTATCTGACCGTGACTATAATCCACGTAATCATCCAGCCTAACCGACCAGCCAAGACTTCTGCAATCGGAGATGCTCTATTCCATCCATGCATTTAAAAGCTTAGCAAAAACTCTGCTCCATGACGGTGAAGAGAGACTTGGCAATCACTTTCAATGGTTGTCACTCATACTATACATTGAACTATGGTTATAATTGGTGACTAAAGATGCTAAAGGGTGGTAATGTTGTCAGCCGGTCAGCCGACAGAGGCTTTCAGGCTGCAAATGACAGACCAGTCAACGGCTTGGCTGACTTAGCTTGTTGCGATGAACCAATACTAACAACGCGCGTGTAGGGCTTGTTTGCTGATTATGTCTTGCTCGCCGTTCAGAATATTGGGCAGATAACTCTTCCTACTCTACGTACGTACCACTGATTGCAAAATACGCCAGAATGATAGAAAAGCAAACGAAAGCATTTGACTTTTCATTGTGACCACAATTATTTACATGAAGAACGGTAACTTTGCTGAGAAGCGAGCAAAGCACAACGTCTCATCAGTTATTATTTCTGGTGTCAGAAAATACCTTGTCGCATTGTCACTCTGTTTGTCAACTAAGCCGACAGCTACAGCTGTCTCTGAACATGCCGGCTGGATAACCTGATTTGGAACGTTTCATCAACCGGCTCAGCTCCTTGGCAAGCACGCCTAAGCTGAGCCCATCTCTATTTATGACATAACATTGCAGGGCTTTATTGAAGTAACTTCAGGTTACTTTATCAGATCATCCGGTAGATCACAATGTGTGTGCTTAGTTTGCGTTGTTTCTACACAGGATGTTGGCTCATGTCTTAATTTCCACCCCACTCCCTGCCTTTTTTCTCCTTGGATTAATCAATGAGCCCAAAGGAAAAAATTAACGACCAGGTCTTTGCCTAAAAGAACGCGGTGTATTTTATCTTATGACAAAATTTAGTGATCCTGCGTCAACCTTACGCATGAAATAATGCCACGTATACATATATATATATATATATATATATATATATATATATATATATATATGTATGTATGTATGTATGTATGTATGTATGTATGTATGTATGTATGTATGTATGTATATATATATATATATATATATATATATATATATATATAAATATATATATATATACTTCTATGAACAAAATGGAAAGCAACGAAAGAATTGTGTTTTTATTGTATCGGAAATCATAAAAGTTACAATTGACACCAACATAAAACAGAAAGTAAACCATATTGACAGAGAGAAACTACTTACCGATATGATGGACAGAAGGTTCCTGTTATCCTGGGGTATCGTCAACTTAACTTCTATCCCTTCTTGCCTGAAGAGCTCTTGTATAGCAAGACTCCCCTATATGGTCAGATCAGAGAGTCGAGAAGTCCATTGAATATATATTGACAGCACAGTATATTATGACATTGAACAAATCCGCGGTGACAGTTTCAAAAGGTAAAAGCGAAAAACAATTGGCATATTAAGGGTCCATTACCTTACCTTTATGGTGCACAGTATTTAGATTAAAGATCGTTCGAATATTTTCATCGGATATAGGATGGAAAGGTTATCCCATACTGAAAGCTAATTTAATTAAAATGCTGTTTATTTTTTCGCATATTTCAAGTTGTGTAATGTATTCCACTCCCCTCGATAACCAGCAGTGTCCCACTGTCAACACAAGCCTTAAGGTGGAAGATCTGAAGCCAACACCTTTGGATATTACATTTACAGATGACACTAACCATCTCCCGTGAGTTACATTTTATTCAAGAGGCAATATGACCAAAATGTGTCTCTGTTTACATTCATCAGGTATTTTATTGGATGATAAATTTGTTATCGAATCATGCATGAAATGTCGGATATCAATATCAGATGAAAAGTTTCACTAGCATGGAAGCTCTCTTTTTATGTTATTGTACCAGTATAAAAGGGGTTATTTTAGGCCAACAGAGTTAAGTGTGTTCGCTATGAATGGTTTAATTGCACGTTACACTCTTTCATTCCAATATTGAAAATCAACTACATGTGAACTGCGTAATACCTGAGCAAATATTCCACTACGTTGATGTATTAGCACAAGTTGTCTCCATCTGTGTTTTTTCAAGAATGCAACAATGGCGTCATGGGTACTAAAAATAGAGGGTCGAGTTGATATAAAGTTGTTGCTACCCTCTTGCTGGTCTGGTGTCACCTCCTCAAATGTTACCTACACAAAAATCAAAGTCTATATGAATGTATCATATATATATATATATATATGTATATATATATATATATATATATATATATATATATATATATATATATATATATATATATATATATATATATATATATATATATATATATATATATATATATATTGCATATTTTCCATATAAATCCTGATGTGTAACGTATTTTCTGTGGCATAGTGACGGTTGCTGTAGTGGTTACAGTTCGAGGTGGTGATCAAGAGGACCGACATCAGCATAATATATCCAGTAATTGCTATGGCCCCATTCCAAAACCATGAACAAAATTGGCTTGCTACTTTCCAACTAAGGGAGGAAATTTACCATGAAGCAGCTTTGTGCTTCCCGCTATCATGGCCTTGGGCTACATGCCCAATATAACATTCAGAAACACAGAAAACAAGAGTCTGCATCATAGACACATAGGCAAGCAGATGGACATGCATTTGACAAGTTTATCTGTGCTACCCATGAATCATGTTTACCGACACCAAAATTGATGATCAATACCAAATGTCTGACAGGGTGCCCAGAAGAAAAATGACAACATAAAAGGTTTTCCAATGTACTTTATTTACGAGAGATCAATCAGTGCTGATGCCTTCCGTCACGTTTATTCAGTCCCTTTGAATTCAGAATCCAATTTTATGCCAGACTTTTGCGGTCCATGCCTGGTATTCTCATATGTGAGCCTCTTCCAAACAAGTTCATTTCTTTGAATTTTCCTACTAAGTAGGATTCTCTTTGAGTGTTATTTCTTTGTAAGTACATCAATCTAAAACGGATACTTGCCATCAGTATCACACGAATGGGACCTGGCAATTAAGACTTGGTTCATCCAATTACTAGTCCAGGATCTGTCCGTCAGAAGCACAGTGACAACACAAGGTCATCTTTCATATTATATCATTTAATCTATATTCCTAGCCTAAAACCATAAAACTGATTTCTCGACAACGCAAATTAACCACTGAGCGTAGGGAATTAATAAACTCTGGTAATTAATCAAATTGGATGCTAACCCTCCCTCTCTCTCTGCCTCTCTCTATCTATCTGTCTCTCTTTCTCTCTGTCTCTCTCTATCTATCTCTCTCTCACTCTGACTCACACACACACACACACACACACACACACACACTTATAAGGTATTAATTACAACAGCACGACAGTATCTTCCCTTTTCCCACCTCACCTGAGGTACAATACTCCGGAGCACTCCATAAGAATCTTGCTGAAGTCTTGTAGATTTTGACAGTCGACATCCTCCGCCAAGGACGACCAAATGGCTTCGAGATGAAATAGTTTGTTGGAGCACAAGTTTCCCCTCCTGATACACGTCACACTGGTAAGGTAGAGCAATAAACTAAAATACATGTATATCTTCCATCATCACAGAAATGAACACACACCTCTGGATTCCTTCCATGGAAGGAACAGACAAGAAATATGTGGGAAGCTGCTGTGCGTATTACGCCTCCCGTTACCTTGAAATTGAACTTGACTTCCAAAAGATATTTTCAAGCCAGAAGATCAACCATAATAAAGAAAATGTCAGTGATCGAACAAAATAAACCTTACCTTTATGTTGATTATCGTTTATGAGAATTGCTGAAAACCTATTCTTTGTGTAGTTTTGATTTCTGTTTTTACCTGTTAAACACAGGACAGTGCTGCATTTTATTCCTGATTTGTCCCTGTGTCGCCTCGAAATTAACCACAATACGGGATACGGTGAAAAGAAAGGACCTCATTGTAGTGAATGAATGTTGGGTAAATGTTGTACTACTTTCCAAGTCCAAGTCGCTTGCATGCCGTTCCAATAACATATAAAACTACATCACTTCTGGCATTTTTCCGGTACAACTTTTGGTGGCAATGTCACCATAACTACCCCCAAACGTGTCATTCAATTAATAGGACACAATTGTTAGCAAGCATGTAACTGACATCACGTGGATGGGAGTAGATTTTACGATAGACTGCACTCTATGTTGTTCCCGTAATCCAATGAACTCCCAACCTCAAACACAGCTCTGCATTCTGTTCCTCCTCAAAACTTGTTTACATGAATTGGATTGGCTTTCGCGTGAGCATTACTAAAATGTATTTCTTGTTATTCTTCAAGCTCAGGTAATACTGTCTTAAATAAAGTTCCTCTGAGGCCGTATTCACAAAGAATTTGGTTTAATCCTGAATTTGATCGTGAAATTAAAATTGATGTCATTCTGGCGCTAATAACTTCAACCGTTGCCTAATATTTGATTATAACTTGAAGATTAACCAAAAACTATGTTCCTGCCTGTAATATGAAGCTTCAGATTAACATTTCCATTTTATAAAATTGATCTGACTTTGATCCTGTTCTGTCTCTTTAAATCTGGATCAAAATCTTCATCACATTAAGATTATGCAATAAACCTGAACTATTAAGCACACTTTTTGCGCAATAGCCATAAAAGATCAATTGGTTAATATAGGAATCGATAATATGTTATTGGACCTAGGATTAAGGAATTTGGAATCCAACACTTTAATGTTGATTTTGATCATAAATTTTGTCCTGGATCATTTTTGTGTGCGCGTGTGTGTGTCTGTCTGTCTGTCTGTCTGTCTGTCTGTCTGTCTGTCTGTCTGTGAATATGGTCATAGTCTCGTGACTGGGACTGACCACCCGGTTCCTTTAATTATTGAACCTGTGGTGGTTCAAGTCATTGAGTAGGACCGGTACAATGTTCAGGTTATCGACCCTGATATAGCATCCATCGATTGAAGATTTCAAACAACAGGGCCGTTATATTTACTCTGTACCAACAAAGTGACGTCATTTGAGCTAATGCCGCATGAGTGTGATGTTCATCCGGAACAAATTGCAATCATTTCTTTTGAAGCAATAAACATACAATTCCTTGGATAAAAAAACACAATGACTTTTGCAACATTAATATCATTATCTTTATTATATGTAGTTACGGTTCGTCTTGATAGAAACCTGTCTGATACCAAGGAGGGTACATAGCTCTACCCTCCTTGCTGATACATTCCCAAATGTAGTGCATTTCTGTATTATTGGCTGGAGTTTATTTCCCACATTTATACGGATTTTAATTTGTATCTTCCATTGATTTTGGACGATACATTATGTGTTACTGAATATTTTGAGGCATTAGCATTACGCGATGTTTGGATATATATTGTAAGCAGAAAATAGCAGTAATACTTTGCAAAAACTTTTTGCTGTTTGTACAGGGCTGGTGTGTAATACATCTGTGTATCTTAAAGATGAAAAGAAAACTTAATAAACCGGCCAGGTGCCTCTCTTGGATCATTATAAAGCAATATAATTTTTCTCTAATTATCACTTATAACATATTATGTAGAAAATTTGCAGGAAGAGAGAGTATATAATGTTATCTATTTTATGTTTTGTGGTTATTAATTTAACCGATTGAGTTCATGGTTCAGTCAAATGTTTGTCAGAAAACGTGAACGTGGATGCTACGAAAATATGATATTGTGCGTGTATTATAGTTACAGGTCATAATTTGACTACAAGCGCATGCGAAATAATCCACATGAACATCGCTATTTGATGTTCTTGGCGACTTGGGGTTTTTGTGCGCTTTTCGGCAAGTTCTAAAGTTACTTTGCTCAATCAAGCTTGGCTATTCACCTTCGATAAAATCACCCGTTTCAGCACCATTCTATGTGCTAGGTAATTATTTTCTGAGTACGTGCTGAGCGGGGCGGGGCAGTGTTTTAGAAGTGCATTACACTTGATTCTGATACATGTATCAACATCCTCACAATGCCATTGAAACTACAGGTGTTCAACTAAAATCTATCAGGCGATACCTTATTACTGTAACCATTCAAGCATAAACAAGTAGTTCACCTTTCCTCACTAGCATAAATTGTCTTCTATTTTTGGAATGTCCTATATGTTGCCAATTTGCTTAACTTCACTTGAACAGCCAAGAAATTAAACCTTAATTGTACGTGATACATTTTCCCTGCATTATGCTCGATTATTCCGTCCTCTCAATTGGTTACAAAGCGTTTGATGTTGTCATTCCGTTCTTAATATATTGTGGAACCCAAATGAGATACAAGTCACAACAGGTTCTTCTTTGAGATTGCGACCAATACACTGACAATGCTGCTGCTGGGATCAGGTATTTGCCTTCAAAGCAGCGGAGTAGACAAAACACGCTGCTTGGGTCAGCTTTGCAGGCAAATTAGTTATGCAATTACAGTAAAAAATTGAAATAATATTTTGGGGGGGTTTTGGGGGGTTGTTTTTTTTTTTTTTGGTTTTTGTTTTTGTTTGTTTTTTTGTTTTGTTTTTTATTTGTTCTTTTTGTTTGTTTTGTTTTTTGTTTGTTTGTTTGTTTGTTTGTTTTTTGTTTTTGTTTCCGCTGTGCGACACTTTTTTCGGACACCGTTAAATGACGACTTGGTGGAAAACTGTCATTCACGATGAACTTGTCCACCTTACCTTGAACAGTCAGGAAGTTTAAAATCATGCGGATTAGTACCAATGAAAATTGTAAAAGTTTGATATGTTCAAATCTATTATTGATAAACGCAAAATATTAACTTGTGCTCTGAGGTTTGTAATGTCTGCCAATCAAACGATCCAATGGACTGAAAAAATAGCATTTTAAATTATACTAATTAGGGGCAGTTGGTTCAAACATATTTTATTTGCAAAAACAATTGGCCAACAGGCACAATGCCTATATGAAAGCATCTTGTACGTGAATTGATAATACAACAAAAAGTGGATAGCATCTCTATAACAAATAGAGAACGCACAGGACATAACAAATATGATGGGAAAGAGGTAGAGACTAATGGGTGGGCGTTATTCCCGTAAATACATGGTTATACAATTGGCGATAACAATAAGAATATATATGACTTATCCCTGTAAAATGTTTGCCTTGTGTCTAATTATGTGGCTATTTATGATGGCACAGCTGCATCCCGGTGCTAGGAAAGCTAACCATTGAATCTTGCAATGGTTCTAATATATTTGTGAACTGCTTGGAACATATTCCGATTTCAAGAATAATTTTTTGTTGACAATCCAAAAGGTAAAGGTTTTTTTAATTGAAGTCTGCAAGGGTAATCATTTCAGTTTGGAGTTCGTCTCTCGCAGCAACGTATTTTTTGCCTCTGAAAAAAATAATAAAAATTGTCCTTTGCCGAAGTACCACAGGAACCGTCAAGAAATTTAAAACTGAATGTGATCAAAGCTATTATAAACGGGGATGACAATCCTACTTAAATTTACAGCTTTGCGCTTCACGTGCATCCAATGAACCACGAACCAAAGTCTTAGCATTTAAACAAATGAAAATTGCGTCAAGACACAAAATCTAAATTTTGAATATCTTCGCAACCATTGTACAGTGTGCCATGACGCAAAATCGTGTCATTTTAATTTATCCACATCAGCCAAATACACGAAATTTAAATCTCAAACATCTTCAAAGACATTATAGAGGGGGTTGCCAATGCAAATTCAATAGGTAAGTTTTGTGGCGTAGCTGAATCAAATGAACTACGAACCAAAATTGAGACATTCTAATATTTGCAAATTAGCTGACTACATGAAATTTAAATCTTAAATATCTGCAAATATGTCTCAGATCGATGTGTTATTCCATTCTCAATTCACTGGATTGTTCTGTAGGTGCAATGAACGGTGAACCAAAGTTGCCAATTAAATTTGTGTAAATCATGCAAATATACAATATCTGAATCGTACACATCTGTAGAATATTATAGACAGATGTGTCAAGTATTATGAATGGACCTGTCATGATACTGATATATGTGTTCCCAGAGAGATGTTGATATATTAATGTTTGTGAACATCATTGATGGTCGGCTATCACTGTGGCTAAAACTGTCTATGATAGTATGCATGTATTTGAAGACCTTGCGTCGAACCTAACAGGAAAGCTACATACTGTATCTAACTTGCATGTACTTGTAATATGAGCAGCCCAAGATGGGACATGCTGCACAGAGTTGTGTAACAGAGAATCAGTTGCACGGTAGTGTGTGATAACAGACCCGAGTCGGTTGTAGCAGCAACTTGGTAGATAATCACAGTGGGAAACAGAGATGTATACAATAGTACCTGCAGCAAATGCCCTGAGAGATCACCCGCCCTTCGTTGTCAACTCACTTATTGCCACACGAATCAATGTCTTTTTTTATTTACCCGAGATGTCACCCGCTGTATCTAACATCTTTTCCGACGGCAGAAAGGGTTACCATGTACATCTACAGCTGAATTCTCCATAGCTACTGGTTAACAACTGTTTCGTTTTTTGTCAATACATTTGGTACTCTGACTATTGACTGTAGATCATAAGAGCCGTGTACTAAATATTTACTGTGTTCATGTTACTTGTATGGGTATGTACAAGTAAGAGACAGTACACAGGCATAAATTAACAACTAAGCCTAAGAACAGGACCCAGAAAGCGTCTGTCAACAGAGCAGGAATACATGGTTACATGTCAATAAAAGGAACCTGTGGTTACCGTGTATCTTGCTGATATAATATTGCAACCCAAGCAGCTGCCTGGTAGAACGAGCTCAGCATTGAAAAGAAATGTCTTGAAATACTGTTAATATCATACTGGTTCCTCAAATCAACATGAAATAAATGTTGCAACGCATATTACATTCTGATACGAGCATCAGACTTCTAGATCAAGATTTGTGACAATCGGTGTCCCCATTAATGATTGTTCCTACACAGTCATACATTTCAAACTAAGAATCTTTTGCTGCACACAGACAGAATTGCGTGCACATATCAACTTTCTAGTACAATATGCTGTCATTTTGGGAAATTATTGTGTGAACGCTCCAGTAAAAGTTCTTGTTTACACAAGTCTCTGCTGCACGTTGTCACAATCATACGGAAATAAATCTATGGATATGTTCTTCATGTCCTGAAACATGTCACGGAACGAAACTATTTTGGCCAATCTTGAAAGTGTAATAAATATCATTTTGTACCATTCTTGAAGTACTTGAAAGTTGAGCAAGTGAAGAGTGCATTGTATCGAAACTATTCATGTGGCCATATATTTTGGCAATTGCTCTGCAACTAAATGTAATATTGCTTGATGTGATATGACCGTATTCATACCAACTGGTACCTAATAAACCAATTGAAAATCAATTTCAGAACCATTTATTCGCTATGCCAAGCCTGTTTTCACATCAAAATATCCATATATGTATAAACACCACATTCAATTAATTTATTTTGGTGTGTATGTGGGTATGATAAAAAGCTCCATCCCCAGAGATAATAGTGCACCGAGGATGTTTGTTGCACGCACCCAAGAAGTCAAATATATGGTACGAATATGACAAAGTTACGTAAATTTGGTGTCGACAGAAGCACTTTTTTAAACAAAATATACATATATTAATTGCCAGTGATAAGCCACATAGTGGCAAAACTGTGTAATTTCCAAATTCAGGGATTATGTAGAAGTGTCAACTGGCGATGCAAACACCAAGCAGTTGAAACCAATGGTACATTAAGCTTTTCCAAAAGATAAAAGACCAGACCAATAAAATTTGCTATCAAAAATACGCTCTCCGGCCCATGCACGTATAAGCATGATTTAAAAACAATCTGGAGTTCATTCATTGGTTTTGTGATAGGTGTAAACTGGCATAGCCTTGTGGACCGTCCAACAATGGACATATCATAGTCAAACACATGTTGAAATATTAACAAACACAATGCAGGCATGTTATATGAAGCAACTTATGAATAATTGGGATTCCTACGCAAAATCGTGTACACTTTTGCAGCGGGTTGTCTGCTTCATAGAATCCTAGAACATAAATCATTTGAATTTCCATCTTATGTATTTAATCACCGGCCTGTGACACTGAACTTTGAACAGTTTACCCAGGGCCGGGCAATCAGCTGCAAAAGGTTTCAGGGGAATATCTCTTAATTTAGTCTCAGTGTTATAAAAAAAATGTCCGTGAAATAATGAAACATGAATTTTTAACAAGGGCAGAATACGAACTTGCTGTGTTCCAGTTTTCCTAATAGATGCAATTAAGTCTCAATCAAACATCTGTTATCTAGAGTAACCGCTTCTTAAAGACAACACTGAATAAAAATTGGCCATACGTTTGGAACAACTTGAGCCTCTATTTTGTCAAACGTAGTGTGGCAAATTGGTGGTGACGTCCTGTAGGTTCTGATAGTTTCTGCTGCTCTTGCAGAATGTTTGCTTCCGTTTGAATTGTCTCTCAGGAAAGTGTTAAATTCACGTACGACAACCAGAGGATGTAAGCTCTGGGATTCCATGTCCTGACATTGCTGATTGCCCAGCAAAAACGACCTGTAGATTACGGAACAATGTTCCCGCTTATTGCACGTGAAATCCAAAGTAAGAAGACATGGTAGGGTTTTGGACATTATTTTGTTTTCAATGGGTGAAAATATAGTTTATAGTTCATTTTTCATACAAGCGTAAATCAGAGACTTCTAACATGGTACAGAATTAGGAAGTATCTTATATCTTTTAGCGCCACACTGTGGAATGAGTCAGCAGCTTTCACGGGCGAGCTTAAGGTGCAATGCGCCAAAAGCGCCCAGGAAGGCTGTTGACCTGGACCATTATATTCCCTGTAACGATAGGAGAGCTGTTGACCTGGACCATTATCTTCCCTGTAACGATAAGAGAGCTGTTGATCTGGACCATTACATTCCCTGTAACGATAGGAGAGCTGTTGACCTGACCCATTATATTCCCTGTAACGATAGGAGAGCTGTTGACCTGACCCATTATATTCCCTGTAACGATAGGAGAGCTGTTGACCTGACCCATTATATTCCCTGTAACGATAAGAGAGCTGTTGACCTGACCCAGTATATTCCCTGTAACGATAAGAGAGCTGTTGACCTGACCCAGTATATTCCCTGTAACGATAGGAGAGCTGTTGACCTGACGCAGTATATTCCCTGTAACGATAAGAGAGCTGTTGACCTGGACCATTATATTCCGTGTAACCACTGGCATGCTGGTACTCGAATAAAAGCTCTCTTTACAAGAAAAATGAATCTTGAATCTGCATAATAATTTACAGCAGTTCGTTGCAAGGAGTTCGTCTGAAATCGTAGTTGGCAATGAAAAAGATAGCAAGCATCATGGAGATGCCCCTGATTGAGACAGTGTATATCTACATAACACTCAGACATGACAAAAAAATCGTTTGCAAAAGAACGCATGATCACTTGTCTCATTTATCATAAATTCAAAATTGTGTACAGATGTTAACCATTGCCATGATTTTTTAGCTTTCATTTTACTCTTATCTCTTTACTCTAACCTTAGGTTTTTGACAACAATTTTCCTGTCTGCAGCTACTAGTGGATCTGAATTACGTCGGTTTCATAAAAATGTTAACCTGGTAGACACGTCAACATGCCTGCCCAGCAACATTTGCAATGCGATCTTTCTCGTTCCAGGCGAATTTCTGGTTTGCAGTATTACCTGCGAAGCAAGCTTTCATGATACACTTATTCAAGTGCTATATAATATTAGACCGACAGATGACGCGTATGAAGTTATATTGTTCAATACTTCACAAAATCCTGGGTTTTCCTCACAAACCCAAGGTAGATAGGCAAAATTGGAAATAAACTTGTTAAAGTGCCTGGAATTTTAAAGAATGTTAACAATTTTGTACCAACAAGTGGTCTGTTGCATATATATAATTCGCTTCTTTTATCACATCAAAACTATTGTGTTCTTGTTTAGGGGTTTCCGTATGAACGTATTTCTTTGCTTCCGAAAAGACTATCCATAAAATTTGTAAGGTTACACTGCTCATACCGCCTCACCTTTTAGGGAACTTAATCTACTAAAAATAGAGAATTTGATAAAGTTGAAAGCACTTATATTCAATTACAAATATTCAAATGATGAACTTTCTCATTATTTTAAAGATATGTATCAAGTCCACTAATGCCTATAACTTTCGTACCAGAACTAACCCTCCTGTCTGAATACCAAATAAAACAAGATCAAAACATTGTATAAGATATTACATCCCATGTTTACTTTGGATTACACTTTCTTGTATAATTGACAAATTTACTATCATTAATACCATGGTTTTTAGAGTTACATAAAAAAATCTATATAAATTAGCACCAAGAAATATGTACCTTTCCGCATTGTTATGTATGTAACAGCCAATAAAATGTTCAGCATTTATTTTACTTAAGTATCTGTAGTATTACTTCCTATTATTGATTACATCTTTAGTTAAAATGATTTCGAGCACGATGCTGAAGAAACCCCTTGTAGGTGGCCCCAGCGATAGCGGATCTTAATCGTTAGCTGGGATCATTCTGACATATTTCTCATAAGCTTTTGTCGATTATTATTAAATACATGTCTGTCACATAGCTTGTATTCATTTTGTCTGATACTGTAGAATAAAAACGTTTCTGAGTTCTGAGTTCTATTGTACACTAGAACATGTTTTTGTAACAATAACCTGTGTTGCTTACAAACCCTTGGGTTTTGTCTATTATTATTAGATACATGTCTGTTACATATCTTGTGCTCATTTTGTCTGATACTGTAGAATAAAAACGTTTCTGAGTTCTGAGTTCTATTGTATAGAAAAACAGAACCCTCGGTTCTATGAACTACCCAGGAAAACAAAACAAATATATTTTTTATGTTTTGTTCAATAATATGCACAAAACCCTGGTTTCATGATGACAGTTTTGAAGAGTGTCGCATACAAAGCCCCAGGGTTTTGTATCAAAAGGCGTAGGATGGTTCACTTTGTTATGCCTTAATGGCCTAACGCCGCTAATCTTATAGGCTTTTACGCATTAAAATGATTATTTCCAAGATATTAATCGCGGTTTTGTAATCGGTTTGTATCACATCTGAGTTGAGATTTAGCTTCTCAATATGACCGAAGTGTGATTCTGGTGGAATTCTTGTAACATATTATGTTTGATCACTGCAGACTTGCATATTATCCCATGTATGTGTTGTCCAGAGTAACCATGGACGGGCTGTTCCGCACCGTGTAGAATTTATCGCCGATCCACATGCCCGTGTGCTACGCCCTACTTTCGCACTGACCCAACCCCGCCCACTTTTTCATGCGCGCGCACCTAGGATGTAGATTTGTCTTCTGCTATAGTATTTTCGATTGATCGCTGTTTCGGCAAAATACCACAATACTATCATTTTTTTTTTATTTTTTTTTTTTTGTTTAATTTGAAATGGCAGAGAATATTCTTAACTACACATACAGACGATCAAAATAGAACTTCACTTTTTTAATTCCCTGGCTGTAAATTCTGCATGGTAGGAGCTTACCCGTGGAGCGGAAGGATACAATCGATAGCCCGTCTGCGGCGGGCTGCACCTCGTGTGCCCTTCCGCTCCACCAGTACGCTCGCGCCATGCAAAATTTACGGCCAGGCACTGGCACTACTAGTGTAGTTTCTATTTTAATCGTCATGATCAAGCGAAATGTCAGTACTGCTGATGCAAGACCGAATGGAATAGCTACGGGCCCCCGAATATTATCGCAATACCGGAGAGAAACGAATGACTCATCTACAACCACTTTATATAATTATCCAAATTGATAGCGGACCCAATTACGTTATTGTCTTTTGCACCTGCATGCCAAAGATGAAGCTTTTATAAATGGCATATCTTAGAAGGTCCCTTCGCCTGCAAATACGCCATACAGCCAACTGAAATACAGAAAGTTCTTTAGCATAAACAGACCCTTACAGGTTGAAGATAGTGGTGACCACTGGCCACCCAATAAGTGTATGAATCTTGAAAAGTGTGAACTCAGGCGAGGATTGATCGGTTACTCATGCTAAAAAATGTTGCATATGATAATTTAGCCATGACTTTATCAAAGTAAATTACGTATACACAAAACCATGTGTACTGAATTGTGTCATTAAAATGTATGGCAGCTTCCCTGTTCGTTAGCAAAAACAGCCTTACAGGTTGAAGATAGAGGTGACCACTGGCCACTCAATAAATAGATGAATCTTAAAAATTGTGAACTCAGTCGAGGATTGACCGGTAACTCGAGCTACAAATATTGCATATGACAATTCAGCCATGCATTTATCAAAGTAAATTACGTATACACCAAACCATGTGAACAGAATTGTGTCATTAAAATGTGTCAGCTTCCCTGAACACCACATAATAATAATGATAATAATAATAATAATAATAATAATAATAATAATAATAATAATAATAATAATAATAATAATAATAATAATAATAATAATAATAATAATAATAATAATAATAATAATACGGTGGCTCTTCGCTTGTCTGCCGCGGTCCTGTGTCACTCTGTGACACAAGTGGCCTAGAAAAAAGAACAAAAAAAAAATCCATCCCTCTCACACCCTATCCCCGCCTCTAAGGCTCCGGCTTTTCCCATGGGAGCCCCCATGGGAGCCCTTATAAGGGCTACCACCATTCCCATTCCTTCCCCTCCCTGTACTCTGGAATTCTAATTTAACCTGTTGCCTTCTAACTCTATTATTTCATTCATTTTCTCCCAGCATCCTACCAGGTAGTTCTGTACATTTTTATTACCTTTCCTGCCTCCCAGAAAGCCACCTTTCATACCTAAAATCCATGCTATACGTTCCTCTTCCTCTAAACCCTGAACCTCTTCTAAACCCTTGTAATTGTAATCTTCTCTGTGCCACTTTCTGAAAAAATCTTCCCTTATCTCTCTATATGCATCACACCACAACAGCCAATGGTCCACTGTCTCATCTGCCTCTTTTCTACATGACTTACACTTTCCATTACTCCCTGTTGTCCACTTTCGACTTCTCTTTTCGAGATTGATTACTCCTGCCCTACTTTGAAACAGAAGTTTGGATCCCTTCCCTCCATCCCAACACACACTTTTCTGTGGCTTTTCTAATACCTTGTATGCCTTCAATGTACTTTTTTCCCTGACTCCTCTTTTCCAGTCTTCTTTCCAACCCTCTGTACAGTCTTACCTACATATACTTTCCAATCATCCACCTCATCATATCCTTTTAGTTCATATTTCTCTGCTAACCCGTCTATGTCTTTGACCCATCTTGTTTTTTCCTTGGCTACCTGATTGTAAACTTTCCTGCACCACTTGTCTTTACTTATTCCTTGTAAATAACCCCAGTACTTTAACTTAGCTTTGGCAATTCTATCTGTGATTTTATTCCATCCTAACTCTCCTAGGACTGCTAATTATAGGAACACATCAATGAAGGTGTTCCTATAATTATGATTCTCAATATGCATCATTGTATGATTCTCAATATGTATCATTGTTAAACACTAATAGTTCATTACCTTTTGTGATATGCTTTATTTATACCTCAATCCTGAACCGATGGTAGACACTTTAGAACCAGAATTATTTTTATTTGACATATAGTTAACCAATTGTACAAAATACATGCCACAAAAATGAGGTGAGAAGACATTGTTTTTTAACCAATTTATAGCACCGATTACTTCACTTTAAGCAGAAAATCATACAAATGCAGGATTTGCACGACAAGTTACAAGGCAGTATAGGTATAACAGCGGTGATTCTGTTTTTTAACTTCCCGTGATACAGCACAATGTGATTGCATACCCTACATACACACATTGCATGAAAGTTGCTTGGCTACGCCATTTTGCGGTCAGACCAAAAGATTGTGACAATGAAACCAGTAACTACGGAGAGCAGGTAAAAAAGATAATGCCCAAACTTTGGAAATTATCGTCATAGTAAATGACGAACATATTCCGTGACCATATGATGATGATATTAAAGTGAAACTACAAATGCGTTAATGGTGATATGTTTACTCTTCCCGCTGCTTGACGAAAAAGCACGTACAGCTTGTGCACTTTACGCCCATGCCGTAACATATACTGATTAAAGGGAAGGTGGGAGGGTTTCATGCCTGTTTGCGATCTTTCATGTGCTTAAAATAATTGATGCAGTGCAGGTGCAGATCGACAAATTTAGGAAACAATGCCATGTGTAATGACATGAATTAAGAAATTTGCGATTGTGATGCCCATGTATATCAGTCACCAATCTTGTCTAAAAAAGAATACAATGACTAGACGTCATCGCCAATTTTAATTTAATTGAAGCTTGTCTTGAATGGCATTTACTGCGCGGTCATTAAGGATAAGACAGTTTTTTATTTGGTTTGTCTGCCATTGGTTTCAAGTAGTAGACAAACCAATGAGAGGCCATGGTGCATTTCCTCCCACTTTCAAAATGGCGTCGTTTTCAAATTTATTTCTCTAATAGAACTTCGATTTTGAGCGTATGAGCCCTTTTTAGACATAGGAGAAAGAAAATCCAGAATGGCGGCCCATTGAAGATAACGTTGGGATCATTCGTTCTTGGATTTTTATGTTTTTACTCGTCACAGCCTCACAAAAACATAAAAATCCAACAACTCGTGATCCCAGTGTTATCCTCAATGGGCCACACACACTGGATTATCTATGTCAAGCTTAGAACAACCAAAATTTGAAAGTCTTATATTGCAAAGAATGCCCTTCGCGAAATGTTCATACATGATTAAAGCCAAATATAAAGAAACAAATAAATAAAGGAACAGATGTAAGGGCCGAATGCAGCAGCTGTTGAATGGAAATATATTTCTCCCTACAAGTCCAAAATTACTGTTGCGGCCTTTATAGATCTTCAAAAGTGCTTTGACACGATTGGCTATAAAATTCTGCTTCAAAAAATGAAATTCTATGGAATAAATAACAATGACAACACGTGGTTTAGATCCTATCTACATGAGCGAACACAAATTGTATCATTTAATGGGAAATCCTCTGAAAAAGAGCAGTAAGCGTTAGTGTCCCCCCAGGGATCTTCTTTGGGACCCACACTGTTCTTATTACTTATTAATGATGTGCCCACGTGTCTTAAAAAAATCTAAATGTCACATTTTCGCTGATGACACGACAATTTATTCTGGTGAATCTCTGTTGATGAGGCGAAATCACGCATCCAACAGGATCTTATTGATGTCCATGAATGGTATACAAAAAATAAACTCTCAGTGAATATTGATAAATCTGGTTCCATGGCGATCGGATCCGATAGGAGACTATCAGACAAAGAATTTGATTTAAAAATTAATGATATAGCACTTAAACAAGAAACAGAAATTGAGTTGCTTGATGTTAAGATTGACACAAACTTTAGATGGGATGCGCATATAAATTCTATTGTAAGTAACCTAGCACCTAAAATAGGTCTTCTCAGTCGACTGAGACATACCCTTCCCACTCACTTTTTCAATGCCGTTTACAAAACCATCATACAGTCTCACTTCGATTACTGTGATACGGTTTGGGGAAACTGTAATAATCACCTTCAAAACATTTTACAACGGCTCCAAAATAGAGCAGCCAGAATCACCTCTGGTATTTTCGACTATGCTGTTCCCTCGCATGAAATAAAAGCTGGATTAGGATGGCAATCTCTTGTGAAACGAAGAGAATGCCATACTGCCACTTTAGCATACAAATGTCTTAAAAATCAAGCGCCCGATTATCTTCCAAATAGATTTACATTCAGAAATAATATTCATGATTATAAAACAAGAAGTGCCACTGCAGGCAATTTACAGGTTCCCCGACCACACTACCAAAAATTAAAACAATCATCAGCATACAAAGGCGCAGAGGTCTGGAATAAACTACCACAGGCTCTGCGCCAAGCGGGATCTGTTCAGAGCTTCAAAAACCAAATGTGTCAGCTCGTGTGAATATATATGTAATTGTATTTCAATTCATGTGATGGTTAGTATAATTCATGTTCATTTTAGTAATGTTTTGTCTATTTGTGTAACTATGTAGTAGCTCTAGTTTATGTGTTTCATTGTGTGTGAAAATTGTTTTAGATGTACTTGTCTCTGCTTGTTTATTATCATCACTGTATATTTGTTTTATATTGTCTTAACTTTGTATTGTATGTCGCAGGGCCCCGTGGAAGAACAGTCTATGACTGAACGGGTTACCCTGTATAAATAAATAAATGAATGAATGAATGAATGAATGAATGAATGAATGAATGAATGAATGAATAAATAAAAAAATAAGTAAATAAATAAACAAACAAACAAACAAACAAATAAATAAATAAATAAATAAATTCTTGGAAGATGCCGCACACAAGTAGTTCTAATGGGGAAATCGTCCTTGTGTGCCGGCGACAGAGTAATTTGCGAATAGATTACGCTTAGTCAATTACTATTACCTCGCATTAATAATGAATTAAAGCCACAGCAATTTGAACGGAATTTCCTGGCCATCTTCTGCAACAATAGATGAGAGATGCAACCTTCATTCTTTTGCCTGTATTACATCAAGCCAACCAGGAACTATACGAATGCTGGCACTGTCATTTGGAACTGTCTAAGCAACACAAATTTCCATTTTGTGCAATTTTTTCCCCGATTTGTAATTTGTTCCCGCAAGTAAATAATATGTTTGAACGAATTAGGCATTGTGAGTACGAAAGGGTTATGTATGATGGTCTCAGTTTATAAATGCAAAGTTAGTATACTTTCAAAATACAAACGTCTTGCTAGTAAACTCTTGCTACACTACAGTCCCCTTAGCCATTGAGTTCAACATGCTTCTTGCCAGCCACACTAGATACTCTTACTGTGGGCCTCAGTTGAGGAATTCCATCAATGATTATCCACAACATTAAAATTGTTTTTTCTTGACTTAACAGTGCAACAGTTTCAAAGTATACCTATCATATTTGCCCTGCAATATTTTTTATCAAAGTATGTATCAATAACTATAATTGTCTTTACTTTTCATCCACTGTGGCATCATTGATCACATTGTCAAATACGTTCATTGATATGTGCCCAAGTTAAACTGAATGTGACCTCTTATAGTTGTTATGTCTAATATAACAGATTAAAATGCATGGTCACTGCGACAGACATTGATTTACTTTTCTCCGGGATGGACAATATTTATCTGTCAAGCCCCACCCAAACTAAGCGTCTCATCTCAAGCTCGGAAATCTAAGTTATTGTGCAGATAAAAAAATGGGCTTGGTCACGATTACACATAGTTTGTTAAGCATAATCTAAACGAATTATCGAAAAGGTCATTCTTAAAACATAATTCTGTTCTAGTTGTTTCTTTTTGCATATGTTTCTTGGCCGTAATTCAGCAACTAATATTAAGCAGCAACAATGTAAGAACAATTGTACACAGAAAAAATATGGTATTGAAAACTGATGTCTTTAGAACTTTTTCTTGTCGAGAAAACAAGACGTTGTGCGTTCATCTGTTTGAGTATTTCCCATGTATAAGTCAAATTACTGTCATTGTCCTTTTATTTTTCCTTTTCGCCATCGAATCAACATACATCCATGTACCTGCATGTTGGTAAACTGAGAAGATTATACAGTTTTAATGTACATAATTGAACCAATTTGCCTATGGTAAACACGTAAATACCAGCACCAGCATTCAATATCACCTGGCAAAAACGGCATTCATCAAAGAATTTGGAATAAAAGAACAGCAATACGCCAAGATCACACCGTGACACTTTGGCCTGTGTTCAGCTGGAGAACAGACACTATTCGTGTGCCCGGCCAAACCTTTAAGTATAGAAATTTAAATTTTCTGTGTGGTTTTTTTTTCACCATTAAACTACATGTATGTGCTTTGTTGCAAAATATTAACCGTGGGAAAATTGGCTGTCAAAATTGACACAAGTCGATGGTTAGTTAAGGACAAGTATTTTTTCCTCTAACGCGTAGTCAGGGAAAAAAGAACATTTTTGTGCAGGTGAGCCCGGGGGCATCAACACACGGATCCACTTAAAAAAGTCAAACATTGATCCGATGGCTACATTTTGAAAGCAAAGAGTTGTCTCTGAGGACAAGAAACAAAATAGCATCCATCTAGATCAGACAAAAGCTGCAATTTTCTTTCACAATCTCAGCTCCCGATCGTTAAAAGTAATTTACTTCCATCCACTGTGGCAGTAATTGGGCTCTTTGGGTTTCCGCGATGAGAACACGCGTTTCTTTCCGTCACGGACGTGGCAAAAACCACAACATCCACGAGTTTGCTTCGTTCGCTCTATGTAAGCTAACAACGCTTGCAGCGTTTTATACGATACAAATTTCCAGTGGACACACGACAACTCTACGAAAAAAAGAATAATAAGAGACCTGCGCACTCAGTTTTGCTGGGAGAGAAGAATACCACGTCTGACCAAGAAGAGTCTGCTGCCTATGTGCCTGTTGTTTGTTTGTTATCAGCTGGCGGGGGGGGGGGGGTGGGGGTGTCTTTTTTTTGTTTTGTTTTGGTTTTTTTTTGTTGTTGTTTTTTTTTGTTTTGTTTTGTTTGTTTTTTTTTGTTGGTTTTTTTTTGTTTTGTTTTGTTTTGTTTTTTGGGGTGGGATGGTGAATAGTTTTTAAAAGATTCGTTGAAGTTAAAAATGGACATTTCGAAATGATTCCTCATGTCTTGACACGCTTCATACTATTTGACTTACTTTTTTTGGTGTGTTTTTTTTTTTTTTTGTTTTTTTTTTTTTGTAAGAACACATAGTTCAAACAGCCAAAAGGTGTTACAGATTCCCGGACAATATCATTTTAAGAGCATGGATCCACATACAGGTTGTGTTAAGTTGAGCTGTTCCGAAGAAACTCTGTTGATGGCCAAAGATCTGATAATGTGATTTTTGTACACGTTTGAATTACATGAATAGCCTCGTGGTCCAGTTTAATAGCGGGACAATTTCCACAAAATAGTTATCCTGAAAGCCAGTGTGCTGGCGACTAGGTATTATTTCAGGCATTTTAAACTGTCAAGCAAACAACGTTGGCTGCATAAAGACTACAAAGTTACGCGCTCCCTTTTTATGATCATGCAGATTGCATTTCATGCTTTGCCAAGATCTGTGGTTTTAGCAGCTGATATTTGACTGCTATAATTTTTCTATGGATTTGGCACAAAAATTATCCACATAAAATGTACTTAAACGTAGATTCAAATCTCAAGCCTGGTAAAGCAAATAAACGTTCGTGTCCACCTTCCCTACTTTGTTTCTTTCAGGCTGAATTACTCAAGTGAGCTATCACACATGCTCTCCGTCATGGATTTCACCAAATATATCTTTCATTGTGACATAGTGCCATCAAAGAGTCTTTCCGCTTTGAAAAAATTACATATTTAAAAAAAAAAACATTAACTACATTTGATCGAGCATGTCGCTTGAAGAACAATGGAACTAAAGGTCTGAATCAATAACATGTGGGGATATTCTGCACTGGTGTCGCATCCAGTCCATCACAAGGTCCGAAATGAAACGATATTTCACTCCCGCCACACCATCTCGGTCAATGCTTTAGAGTTCATCCTGTCAAATGTTGTGAATTCGATTTTCCGTTACGTTATTTGAAACATTTTGTTCATGTGAATGTAGTAACTGAAAGGTCCGTTGTGGATTTATTGTACGTGACAAACCATGAGGTAGGCCACCGCTCTAGTTAAGTTACAATAACTGAAGTGGGAGAGATATGTCATTGCTAGTCTCAAAAGAATGTGTTTGCAAGTTTTATATTTACTCAAGTTTGGTGTACATGAACTTTGGGTGCACGATAAGTGACGTGGTCCACACATAAATTCAGCAATTTTGATTAAAGCATTTTTCATACTGACTTTTATTGAACCTTTTTAGGAACGGGATGTTTGCCTATGTCTATAAAATCCTTTAATGCACAAACTGCTGTATGGAATCTTATTATATGGATCTGCACCTTTGGCTTGCTGACATTTTCTTTCAAGTTTAAAATTGGCAGTCTCCACTCCCATGAAGAATTTGTATGGACAAAACGTTTGACTTTACGACTTCGGACTCCAGCAAATAAAAAAAAAAAAACTCCATAAGAATTATGCATGACCTGAAAAGATTACACGAGCTAATTTCTATGTTGTTATCAGATTACCTATGTATGAAACGAAGCGAGACGAAGTCGATAATAGAAGAAAAATTCTGCATGCATGAAGAGTCAAAATACAGACATTTCTTTACAGTTCTGCCTATACACAAATGGTCATTGTATCTCCTTATAGTATATAGCATTCTGTCGACGGGAAATATGACCTGTTCCGTGCTATTTCTCTCAAAGAATCTGAAATATATCCCTGGAAGGTAGACAGAACTTTAAGTACTATACCATTAACGCTCAGATTACCTTGGCTTAAAAGATAAGTACTGATTGTGTCTGTTTCGTCGACGTTAATGTTATCCAGATACAGCGCTCCTCGGCTTTCTTCTAAGTGCGTCTACAATTACCAAGTCACACATCTGTTACAAGGGAACATTCTTGAAAGACCAGCTACAAATGTTCTTAAGGAAGTAAATAGCCTGCGGTGACACACCAAAGTACACAGAAACCAAGTTACTGCACTTGAAAATGATCGTTTCTGCGACACATATCCCTAAACAACCCCGAACCCTGACAAGTTAGATTACATATATTCAGATATCAGTTTCGCCGTGATTGTAGTCAGCGGGAAGGTAGTCTCTGAATTATCTCACTTTTCTCGGCCAGGTGATTATCTACCCTGAAAATTAGCAACGGTACACGATACAATGTCTGTTTGATTCCAAACCGACAGTGGCTTAGTGGCGACATGTCTTATTGACAGTAACACACAAATGCCGCCTTGCAGGTTGCAAGTTGAAAGGTGATAAGAACAGAACCGAATGCAGTAATCGTTATTTACGAGCATTTTATATTTCATCACATATACATTGTACATATATATATATATATATATATATATATATATAGGTATACATATATATATATATATATATATATATATATATATATATATATATATATATATACATATATGTATATATATGGGGATGGGTGTGGTGTATGGGTGTAGTTGCGAGGGTAGGCAATGTAATTATCATTCGAGTGACTGAAAAGTGGATTCTTGACTATCTTTATCATGCTTGGTGTCACAACAAACACAACTGTGTTTCATTTGAACCTAAACAAAGAAATAAACAGTGCCAATGAGCCCCTCACCTGTGCTGATAAATTGTTATAAATGAAAGTCACCTCTGAACCGAATAAATAGATCTTGACCTAACTTAGTTCTTATAACATGTAAAAATGGACAGCTGTCATCTTAAGCTGACAAATGTCTATTTAATGGACGTGTACTTTGCACAGTCCTCTGTTGGTATTAACAGTAGGGTCTCTAGAGTGTGTAGGGGATGTTTTAGGATATTTGCGATAGCATAAAGTGTTAATAATCATACCCTGCTGCCCCCCTTCCGCAGCCGAAATGGTGTCTTCGCGTTTCAACCAGGCCTTAACCGTTATCTTTCAAAACTTAAAAATCATAGACATTATCAAAATTCCTTATAAAGTTGGGAAGGCTATTGTTGATGCAAGCACGATCATACATGAAGGAACACTCAAATACACTTTTTTTTTCGGAAAAGAGCATGGATATCGGCGTGCGCTGAAAATCTAGTAGGGTATTGATCAATTTCGTTGTCAAAACTGACCTGGTCGAACAGGTAATTCGGTGCTAGACTTCTTGTACACTTGATTACGCTTGATATATTGTGGGAAATGTGCACAGTAAATAATTTTAGCTTTCATGTTTAGCCTTGGTATAATCGTATATTGATATTGGTGAATGATTACCATCTCGCGTTCTCTATAAAAATCCCGTGTCTCAAAGATCCAATTTTGACACAATAAGATTTCACAATAGGTACCCTGTATGATCTAATACTCAGTACAAATTAGTCAGGTGGCTTTCTGATGACTCAGTCCGTGGGGTGAATGGGGCTTCTGTCCCGGAACTATTGATTTGCCTGTAAAATCATAATGATCATACAACCCTCAATTATTTGCTCCGTTCTCGCGCTTTTGTCGCAATTTCTTTCATCATGGGCGTTATTGGTGTGGAACTATGCGTTTTCTTTCCATTGCGTGTTGGTTCCAATAAATGTAACAACGGGGCTACCGGTTGGGAGTTATAACACAATACTTGCAACGATATCTCTATCAGCAAAAATTCTTGAGGTTCATCGATCCCTACAAACCATCTCCACATTTCATGAGGAGTCAGTACCATAAAATAAAAGAAACGGGATTTTTACATTGGGCCGCCGATAATGATTGAGGTTTTTTTGTTCACAGACATCACCTCCGTCGCCCTAGCACCTATGCACTCTCATTAACCCTCGTCTGCCATTTAAGGACACTAGTCAATAATTTGGTTCTGTCGTACCCTGCCTGTGTGCTCCCGTTGTAAAGGGGTACCTTTCACCCATTAAATTGTTATTATTTTTACAGCATATGTTTATCAATGATGAATTGCAGAGAAATGTTAAATGATAGCGTTCATTCGTGAAAGATATGACTTCAACAAATTTACTCTTTATGAAATTAATAAGCGCAAAGTATTTCAGCTGAGCAGATGATATCATTTCCGCGCCTAAAATATCTCCCACGGAGACAAGAGTTAATGAATGAGGAAATTTATGGGCATGCATATACATGTATTCGAGTTTGTTTCATTCCCCTGTTTCGCTTCCCCGTATGTCATGATCAATCTTCCAGGTGTATTTCGTTGTTTGATTCCGCAGTTTTATCTCCCCGTACACCATTATAATCCTGGATTCCAACGTTTACAGACGGTGTTTCCAGGTGCAATCGATCAAAACTATTTTATTTTCCAAAACTGAAATCATGGTAACCACGGTATGAACATAAAAGCCAGTCTGAATGTACATATAATTCGATATGCCAAGAACTAAAAGCCTCGCAGGGTGAGTGAGGGAATCAAGCTCTACATTCGCTCGTCCGATCAATGCAGAAGTTTATATGTTTAATCAAGGTGCGTTTCATAGGATAGGCCGATCCGCATGTCTCGCGATCGTACAAAGGCATAAATTTTCCGGCTTTAATTACGGTAAAGCCATGCCCGGACTTGTAAGTTTTGATAAGATTATTGAAAACACCGTCTGTAAACGTTGGAATCTAGGAATATAATGTTTTTGTATTTAATCTTCGCATTGAACCTCTGTAAGCATTTGAGGTCACCAGAGGTCAATGATATCCTTTTCGAACGGTCTGATAGATCTGTCAGACTTTTTCGATCACTTTGTGGCAAGTGTTGACACAACTTCCGATCGAAGTTGCACAAATTGTAGACCAAACCTATTAAATTTCGGTGTATATCAAGTACCATTGTTACTATGTAGTCGTCTATGCATTGCCAGAACCAATTTGCAATAAGTGCCGCTGGTATGATATTCCACAAAATAAAACCGGAAGGCCATATAGTTCAATGACAGTTTTAAATTTATTCTGAATGCAAGCCCATTATCCTGAAAAAGCAAACACTTAGATCTTGGACCAGTAGAAGCCTGAGAAACACTAGCACACCTATTACTCTATCTAGTCATGATACATATTTGACCATGATTTAACATAAATAGTCATTTTTCATTTCGTTAAATTAAAATATGAAGTCGAGCCCTTCATTCCATGTCTCTTTTTTGGGGCCAACCGCATGCCAGCGCTCTACTGTCAGAAAAAATTGCCAAAGCATGTTTTAGTACGACTTTTGGTCTCAACTGAAAATTTACCGGCTGAATAAATCTATATACTGCGTGACTGGAAAATAAATGGCCAGAGACTGTATTTAGACATTGGCCGATATAAAAAGTTAGTGATATTTAACTCATAATCTCTGATGCAACCACAGTGTCCGTCCGACCTCACATATGATTGTGTCACCACTGCTAAATTTACAACTCAGAACTGCTTTATCCAGCTGTTTCACAATTTTAATTGTCCGCTGGACCTGGCCAACTATGGCGTCTGTTACTCTTACAGATATACATCAGGTTATCCGTGATCTTAGTAATGACTGCTAGGTTCCTGTATATAACACTGTAAATTCGCTTTAAAATGCCATGAAGTTTTTTTTTTTTTAAATACAAAATTAAAATTTATTGTATGGTACGGTGGCCATGTTTCTTTGAAGCAATGTTTTCACAGCAATTACAAAAATGCAAAAAAGTGATCGCCATTCTTTGATATAAATTTTATGTCATTTGCCTGATTCTCTACAATTTCGGCATCAAACTTGTAGCAAAGTGAACAACACACTGCAAAAAAAAATATCCGTGTCACAAATTTTAGATATATGCTTTTGTTTGTGAAATACTGGCACATCAGGGAAATTAGTCGACTTTTAACTAATCATGGTGATAAAACGGTACCGATATTTCAAAATCTGAGACATGCTGTTTTTATTCGTTTTAGAAACTCCAGTTTGCTGTGGATTTTAGGTTCCTATCTTCAAAATTGAATAAGGTTAATCGATATGTAAAGTGCATTGTGATCTTTGTGTAATTGTTAGGTAAATATTGCCATCATCTTACATTATAAAATTGTTATAAACTGAAATTCCTGTTTGTCAGCTGCCAGATAAATGTATGCCTTACCACAATTCAAAACCCGAATCTAACCTTTTTGTAACAATTTGTGAAAATCACTGCTAACCTGAACGTATATCCTTAAATTTTGTGTCGGATTTGGCCTCATAGGGGAAAAGTATGGACTTGAGAAGTGTACCGAGGAAAGTTGCCTGATAAGCAGATCAAGGTTTTGTTTGTTGTATTAACATGTGAAGCATAGGAACGTCAAAAATTATTATTATTTTTAAGCTAGAGAAGGAAATCGTGTAGAAATAACCATGACACACCAAGCTGAACTCCTGTCTGGTTTTAAGCTTGTGGCATGCTGCACACAGGCTGATATGAAACTTTATTGGTTGCATTACATCGAAAAAAGTGGTTTGTCAAGTATGATGGACAAATACGTACAGCACACAAAGTGTCGACTAAAAAAATGCAGACAGTGTTCAATGAACAAAGAAGAAGAAGGCACTATGTGCAACACGACCCTACCTTTAGAAATTATTTCTATAATGCTTTCCCTCTTATGGCTAAACAGTTTATGTATTTTCCACACTTTTGATTAATTCATAATCCTGGAATCCCACTGCGATATTTATTGGTTTCCACGTATTGTATTTTTTCACGTTCTATTTCTTCCAACATGATGTTTCGGGGTACGCTAAATTTATTACAATTTACAAGTAGCATGTATGCCACAGTATCAATATGCTGATCATGTATAACTGTCATTTTGCTTCGGAAGCAAGCGACCCCCCACCCCCCCCCCCTTTTTTTTTTATTTAATTAATTTAACTTGGTCTTCTATTTAGATGATAACGGGTATTTACTTTGTTGAGGAGCCTAAGAGCGTCGAGGACAGAGCTATGATAGTTATGGGTCGTAAAATACAAATTGCTTGTGAAACAGTCACTGTTCATGGTGGGTTTCCACAAAGGCAGAGCAACGGAAAAGCCTTACGAAAAGACAAACTGACATCTGCTCAAAAAGTCTATCAACATCAAGCCACCTGGAAATATCTAGATGCAGCAAGAAGAGGCTGGGAGTTAAACATCCATATATAAACAGAAACATAGAACATTCCACTGAGTGGGCTAACAGACTAACAGGTCATTCCGGTACTGACAGTCAAAGCATTATGTACATAGCCGCCTGTGTGGGGGCTATTGAATTTTGCTGATCGATGCATCTAATACAATACAATACAATACAATTATACAATACAAATCTTCTTTATTGTCGGAAAAGTGTACAACATTTAGAACATTAGTTCAGAAAAGCTAGTCAGTCCGACATTGAAAATAAATGAAATTATGACTTCAATAACAGGAAAAAGTAAAGATTTTAGCATATGACTAAAAGTAAGGACCACAAGGTAAAGGCGTAATAGTTTAAAACATAAATATAACAGGACAGGTGTAATAAATTAGGCAATGTAACTAAAAATGGTGGCCATAGTACGATAAAATTAAATCATAGAAAGGAGAAATAAGTTATTGATAAGGCAAAGGGAAATGAAATGGGCTTACTAGGAATTACTTGGTGTGGCTGATGTCGCACAAAACCAACGATTGATTAGGAACAGTGTGACGTCAGTCAGACCAAGGGCAGTAGTCAGGCAAACATTATGCTCTGCACATGGTGAATCTAGAGGGATCGTCAAATCCACCCCAATAGGAGATATGCATAATAAATTACCGCCACAACTGCATACTTGATTGCCTGGTCTCGCTTGGCGGGATATGGCGAGATACGGGTCGGCACCTGTGGGGACAAGCGGGATATTATTACTATTTTGAGAATAAATAATACTTATTAAAGGCATATGCAATTTTTTCTTTATATATGGCTCGGAAAGTACTAGATGAATACCGTTTTGGTATTTGTGAACTTAAATTTTTCAAAAACGCTTATTTTGTGAGAAAATGAATATATGGCCCTGCCTGTGACAGTGATTGACCCGCACGTCCCCCGTGATCACCCGGCGTTAAACCCGTGCTTTGTGGCGGGAAATTTATTATGCATACGGCGTATTCTAATCAGTCTTTTGAATACCCCATAGTTGGGGCAGGTTCTGAGGTCAGGAGGCAAGCTGTTCCATACCTTGGGTGCCAGATAAGCAAAAGAATGTAAACCACGTTTAGTTGATTTGAAGCATAGCTGATGAAGAATCTGAAAGCCGGATCTCAGACGGTCTGAAGTGTTCTTTAATGTGATGAGGTCATTTAGATAATCCGGCCCTAGGTCGCTTTGGACTTTGTAGACCTGAATTGTCATACCTCTTAACCTCTCCAGTTGAAAGGTATTGAGGTTAGCTTTTGAAAGAAGATTTTCGTAAGATGAACTAAAATCCTAGTAAACAAACCGGAGTGCTCTTTCTTGCACTCTTTCCATCTTGGAGGTGCTAGATTTTTTTTACAGTGATGCCAAATCAGTGGGAGGAAGGTGAAATGACTCACAATGAAGCTGTTAAAAATGGCGAGCCTTGTTCTGAAACTCAGAACCTTGGATAATCTCTTCAGCACATTAATTTGCCTTGCAGCCTTTTTGCAAATTTCATTGACATTAAACTCATAGTTTAAATCTCTGTCCAGTTTGATACCAAGCAATTTTACAACTTAGCTTTGTTCAATGTGTTGATTTTGGATCTGCATGGGTTCATCAAGGTGTTTACTCATGAAAATTGATTTGGAATTTGTCAGGGTTGGCCATGAGGAGATTAGTAGTAAACCATTCAATGACCAAGGCTACTTCTTGTACCAAAATATTTTTGACAACCTTGGGATTTTTGTCGCTGAAGGGGATAATGTGTTATCATCCGCGTGAGTGAGGGTGGCCTTGTTTCTGATGAAGTACAAGTCATTCAAAAAATTTTGAAAAGCACCGGGTCTAATTTAGACCCCTGAGGGACACCTTTAAGCAGGTGCTTCCATGCGCTGAAAAATAACCCCTTCTCACTGAGAAGAAATTGCAAACATTTGAAAGTTTGGTTAAGCAGGCAAATACAATCATCACGTATAATGAAAGTGAACATCCTTGTCAAACACGCATCAGAACATCTGCTTGCAATGACACTTCGACCCAGTTTTATATCCGCCATGACGCGTGTTGCACGCGATATCTGTCACACCCCAATGAGATATAAAAATTGCGTTTAAGTTAAGATATTGCCACAAGGTTTGCAAACTTGGAACCACAGACATAGTCCCGATTTCAGATAAAAAATGTTTCAATTTCCACGTGAGTCTATATGCATATCGATTTATTTGAAGTTTTATTGGTAATTAATATCTACAGGTGGTGATCAATGCGCTAATGTTTCACCTTGGAATTTTATTCGTTGTATAATTCAGTTATTTATTTGGTTTACTGTACAGTATCCGATTTCGTGAGCAGTTCCATGTTTTTGTGCAAACAAACTTATGTAACTTACTGTAACCTCTTCATCATGATATGGCATCCATGACTGCAGCAGCTTTTCCTGCCTTGTGGTTTCATCTCTTCACAACATTTGGATTTCTTTACACTTTTGTGTTATTGTCAAATAAACACCGCGTGAGTCTGAGTCGCTGTATCCCTCACCAAACTGTCAAATGTCAGAACTGTGTCTGAACAAAGACCCTGAGTGTAGGATGACAGACCATGGAGCTACCACGTGGTAACTCGTGCACAGAACAGTACATGCGACAAAGTATCGCAGGCCCATAGTGGTGCATATTTTATGATACTAATTTGTGTAATTAGCCAGCGACCATCAACGATCCTTGGGCCATCTGCCCGTGTCAGGTGTTTCGACTTCAAAGGAGTATTGTATCCGGTGTATTGATTAGATATTTCTCGGTTTGGTATAATCCTGCTCCTTGCTGTGAGGAATAGTGATAAACCTGTTGTTAAATTTAAGCCGGGTATAGAGGTTTATATCTGGCTATCGCCGACGACTGAGCTGAAAACCGGCGCCGTTTATGAACAAAAGCATGGACGTAGTTTTCGGCAGTATAGTACGTCCATGATAAAAGCATGGTGACACGTATGATTATTAATTTCACATGGCCTTTAGAATTTAGAGTAAACAGTTAATACCCGACTTTATATACGCACAGCTAAATGCCCACCATTCAATGATGCTTTGAAAGCATGGTAAAATGTTCATGCCCAATGTGTTCCTATCACGTTTACTACCAGAAACAGTAACGATTTTACTGAGGCGGGCGTTGAACACGCACTCCTATCAGTTAATTCAAGTGTCACAAATTACACATTGTCATCTTCCCTGCCAGGTGAGTCTCCACCAATAGTTGTATGTAAAAAATTCAGTTTGTCTGCTGACATTTAGTTAGCATAGCCGACTGTTTGGCTAAACTGTACCCCCGGAGAAATATCCATCTACAGTGACGAATTTCTCACGACCCCCCCCCCCAAAAAAAAGATAAAAAAGGTGGGGGGGGGGGGCAACAAAAGTGATAATCTGTAGACATGCATGTGCTTGTCACTCACTGCCTGTGCATACATTTTAACCCGTGTTCGCCTGTTACGACAGAAGCCCAGCTCCTTTGAACCGATATAATAATTCCAGATTCAAATTCATCATAAAAAGACCTTTCGCTGTAAACTGCAAATACATCTGGTTAGGATCATTCGTTCTATTGTTGGTCCAGGATCAACAGCTTTCCTGGGCACGCTTATGGTGTAATAAGCACAACGAGGAAAGCTGTTGACGGAGATGCACCTAAGCACTTAAAGGGTTAGTTTCACTGGGATCGGCTTTCTCGGAGTTAAGGTTGATCCTTGTGCACCTTCTTTCATCAAGTTTATAGGGCAGATGCACAGCATCTGATGCGAACAAATACAATGACAAGACAGTTATTAACATTAATTAATACATTATAATTATAATCATAATTATTATTATTATTATTATTATTATTATTATTATTATTATTATTATTATTATTATTATTATTATTATTATTATTATTATTATTATTCTCATTCTCATTATTATTATTATTGTTATTATTATTATTCTCATTATTATTATTATTATTATTATTATTATTATTATTATTATTATTATTATTATTATTATTATTATTATTAATTCTATCAACAATGGCTATGAGAACATGTGACTGTTTAATTTAGCGTGAATATCATAACAACGCCAAAACTGGTAACGTAAAAAATCGTGTTGGGGAAGGTTTTGAAAATAAATTGACATTACAGTAAGGAACGGACCACCCTAAAGCTACAGGTACACAAGGCACGTATGTCCACTCTGTGCAGTCTTGACAATGGCCAAGTGTCCCATCACCATTTAATCCCGTCGAAGGTCTCCGTGTTTTACGACAAACCAATCACGCCAACAGCTTTATCACTCGAATGATATATGCGCCACATAGCACCTGTACTTAAATATTTCTACATGTATCTGCGCACTTTATCGGTATTATCTTCTATATTAAGTAAGTTGTCCATGGATCGGTAATCCCGTTCGTCCAAAAGCAAACAAAACAGTCCTGTTTGTTTATGGAGACAATTGCACGCGTAATTACAGAAATGTATATATCACACGTGTAAAACGGGCCCGGTATGTACGATAAGTATCGGTCGTTTGATCTTGACAGTATACAGCATTTTTATTGTATACCTGTACAGATTCATACGTGTACTTTGCCAACGGGACTCGCTCCAGACGGGGTATATTATTGACAGTTGTCAGTCACCACGACTTCCAATATCAATTGTTCAAAATAATGGTTCAGTCTGACTAGTTCATTCCATTAGTAGGAACAAGTTTAACTCTCTCCATCCCTATATCGGACGGAACATTTTAGTTCACTCAGTTTATTGACGGGATAATTTTTCACCTTTTCACATATTTCGTCTGTTTAATTATAAATTTGAAGTATGGTTTTAAACAAATCATTTTCTCACTTTGCTAAAAGTAAGATACATAATTGGGTGTGCTATCCCGGATAATTTACAGTCATTTTGACTGTGTGAAAAGCTTAATCTACCT